>OU892278.1:5073797-5673797 GCA_917834065.1 Ceutorhynchus assimilis | reverse complement strand
AATTGATAACTACTATTGTTGATGATTTGTAATATTTGCTGATGAATAAATTGAAATTGAAAAATTGAAATAATTCATCTACAATGACATATACCTATCTTCAACTGTTTCAGAAATATTGACAGTTGAAAATTGACTTTTTTGCATCTTTAGTAGACTGTAAAAACTGAACGGTTAATTTCACAGCCAAACCGATCATACATTCTATGTTTTTAAATTATTATTAATCTCCAATGAGCTATTAATATACAGGGTGTTTGGTACATCGATAGGAATATTTCAATGATTGATAGTTGGGGTCATTTGGAAGCTGTTTGACCATATTAACCCTAATGAAAAGTTTCGCCGTTTTTTGTGGTATCACTATTTTTAGATATTTTGAATCCATGTATTTCAACTGTGTTTATGCATAACTTGGGCTACATATTTTTTGTATCAATCATTCGGTTTTTTTTCCATATTTTTCGGAAGAGTGCATATAAGGAATATCGGAAAAAAAAAATTGAGAAAGGGTAAAGTGTTTACTACCAAAAAAACAGTATGTTTTAGGAAAAAATCAAAAATATCTAAAAATGCTAATATCTTAAAAACGACGAAACTTTGCATAAGAGTAAATGTGGCCAAACAGCTCCCAAATGATCCTAACTCATTCATTCAAATATTCCTATCGATGTACCAAACACCCTGTATAGGGTGTCGCGAATGGTGTCCTATTGAAAAAAATCGGATTTTGGTCAATCAAGAACGTCACTGAATTCTGCTTAAAAAAGTGCTTCAAGAAAATTTTCTTATGGAAATCAATTATTTACATAAGCAAAAAAGTTATGAAGGCTTCACAGTGTAGCTCAAAATCGAGAATCACCATCTAGCGGCTAAACAGTTGAAGATATCTAAATGCACTTCACACCAATCAAGATTCCATTCAATTTGAGCCTCAGAGTAGGGGGTTAATTTTTTTGATCTCTTTCAGAAATTGACATTTGACATTTCCTATTGAAAGTGTCAAAATTGGCCCACCCTGTACATAATTTTTATACAGGGTGTCCCACGACGTTTGTCCCAGGTGATAACTTCGGAACGCGTCATTCAATATAATTGAAATTTTGAAGGATCTGGGTAACTTTTTGTGCCGCTTCTACCACTGTCATCCAATTCCATCATTTTTGCTCCAATTTCGGCCAAGTGACGTCAACTTTCGAATTTTAAATGTTACTCATGGTACATTATGGCATTTTTCATTAGAAAATTAAATTACAAAATCGGCTATGCCATATTTGTTCAGGCTTTGTTAAAGGATATGACAGAAAATTATACAGTGGAACATACGATGATGCATTCCGAAATTATCATTTGGGAAAAACCTCGTGGGACACCCTGTATTATTCAAATAATCATATTTTTACCATATTCAGATTCTTTTTGGTTGTGTTTTACCTGCATACTTATCTCAACATTCTTGGGATCTTTAAAACAGCAATAATATGTGTAGTAATTTTATAATGAGATAAAATTTTCTGTGTTCCTAAACCAATAATTATTTATCATTAGGATGGTTCTTCAGAAAAATTACAAAAAGTAGAGATAACTTTGGCAGATTGTTTAGCATGCTCAGGTTGCATAACATCAGCAGAAAGTGTTCTTGTAACACAACAAAGTCAAGAGGAATTACTGAGAATATTTGAAGAAAATAAAAAGTTAAAATTGGTAAAAATTTCCTTCTTATTGTTTTATTTGTATAATAATTCCCACTTTTATTAGGACGGTAAATTTGACGAATCAAAAACAATAATAATATCAATATCCATTCAACCAATACTATCTTTAGCTGAAAAATACGATCTAGAACCAAACGAGTGCGCAGCCAAATTAGCCACCTATTTCAAAAATCTTGGAGCTGATATGGTTGTTGATATGACTATAGCTGAAGATTTCTCATTGATTGAAGCTCAAAGAGAATTTATAAAAAGATTTAGAGCTACCGAACAGGATGGAGTAAAGAATATTTTACCAATGTTAGCTTCGAGTTGTCCAGGCTGGGTTTGCTATGCGGAAAAAACCCACGGTAGCTATATTTTGCCGTACATTTCCAGCACAAAATCTCCCCAACAAATAATGGGATCATTAATCAAGCGATGGGTTGGGCACAATAAATCAATTTATCATGTAACCGTTATGCCTTGTTATGATAAGAAACTTGAAGCTGCTAGAGAGGATTTCTTTGATCAAGAAACTCAAAGTCATGATGTTGATTGTGTTATTACTGGAAGTAAGATTTTTATTTTTCAGTAAATGATATGAATTCTAAATACTATTTATTTTTAGTTGAACTGGAACAAATGCTCCAACAAGCAAACATATCTTTAAAATCTTTGGAAAACTCAACATTTTCCAAGCCTTGGTTATCAAATACCAATACCGAGGAAGCTCCATGTTTCCATCGGCATATAGGCTCAGGTTCGGGAGGATATTCTGATTATATTTTTATAAATTCTGCAAAAGAATTATTCGGAATTACTTGTGGTAATGTTGAATATAAAGCTTTGCGGAATCCTGATTTTAAGGAAGTTATATTGGAAAAAGACAACAAAGTTTTATTAAGATTCGCTATTGCCAACGGGTTTAGGAATATTCAAAATTTAGTTCAGAAATTGAAAAAAGGCAAATCGCAATATCATTATGTAGAAGTGATGGCATGTCCGTCAGGTATAAACTTTTGAAATACCTATTTTTCTTTTTTTGATGAAGTAATGCTTTTTTTTAGGTTGCTTGAATGGTGGAGCTCAAGTGAGACCAAGAGAAGGTGTAACAGCAAAAGAAGTGACAGTAAAACTGGAAAAGTTATACCAAAATCTACCAGTGACCACCCCAGAAGAAAATTATGTGCTGAAAAGTTTGTATGACAGTTGGTTGGACGGGCAAGATAGTGACAAGGCTAATGTAGTGCTTCATACCCAATATCATGCTGTGGAAAAAGCTTCAAATGCTTTGAATATTAAATGGTAGAAAAAGTATGTTTTAATGTTTTATTTTTGTCCTTTTGTTAAATTTTTATGTCTTTAGGCAATTTGCTTCTTTCCAATTATTAATTACAAGTTTATCTACAGTTAACTTTGGAATGGAAAAATTGTGCTCCAAGAAGTTTATTCTCTTCTAGTTGAAATCACCTACAAATTGGTTTGATAATGACTTTAGAAATTGAGTAATGAAATTGTAATTTATGTTGTTTTTAAAGCATATATTTGTTTTTTAATTTAAAACGAGTAAATTTTCCTAAATTTCATTAGTTTTCAAATAATCCATATCATCATTGTCTATTAAATGAGTGCTCAAAAATTCATCAACAGAGTCGGTATTCCATTTCTCAATTGCCACAGTTTCTTGTAAATGACCGTCTTTGTCGTACAATTTAATAATGGGGTCCAATCCTAGATAAATAAAATAATTATTATAAAAATACTTTTTCATAGCTCGTAATTACCTCTAACATATTTGATCTGTAAATTGGGAAACTTAGCAGGCCTGTCGCTCTTAATGAACGCCTGTATTTGAGGGTAAGCCCCGAATTTGCAAGTGCACACTTCCAGCACCGCTTTGGCGTAGTTTTTGTTTTCTTGGCCGTTTTCGTCTGGGCTACAGCATTCTCTACAGTGGTCTCTGTACCGATAAAAAATTGCCAATAAAAATCCATTAAAAAAATAAACAAATTGTGCATGAAGTGATGCACAATAGAAGTGAAACTTCTTCCTCAACAACTAGAATTAATGTTGTAGGTATGTTGGTATTTAAGACAAAAAAAAAGCTAATCCAAATTAACCCGGCCTCTTAACATCTTAAAAAAAATATATTGCACCCAAGTCAAGGAGGATCGAAACCAAGGATATTACACACTACATAAACACAGGATAGCCTATCCCCATAAGGCCTGTGTAGATCAAATCTCAAGCCCCCCCACTATGCCAAAGTACCAATGATGAAGTAGCAGTGTCTCGTTTCTCACTGGCTTTTGCTTTTTGCATACTTGGTTTCAGTACATTAATATCATAAATGTATATTCTTAACCATAGTTCTCAACTAAGACCGCTGTCTCAAACAGCTTTGATGACGTCGACAACGGTACAACACCATATGAACTTGATTCCCAAAATCGAATCCGATGAGCAATATAGTGCGTAATATCCTTGAATCGGACCCACGTCCATTTGCTCCAAAAACCTAGTGTATTCGTAATCCGACTGGGCCACCATGCCTCTGAAGTATTAAGACAATTCGAATCAGCTGACAAATCAAGATGGCGACGTGGGCATAACAAACATGACGACCTGTTGGAATGGGAATTAAATGTAAATGTGTCTTTACGGTTGTCAGGTGTGTTATTCCCAAGGCGCTATATTGAATTGAGAGAACGTTAAATCGCCCTATAATTTGTGCAACACATTACTTAACCTATAAAACGATACATTTGACAACAGCGGATGCTCCTTAGGAGGACTCTCCATATTTCATGATATTTCTGTGAATATTCTTTAAGACATTTCTACCTCTCCCCTATGGGGCGCCATATGTTCCATAATTATTTCGTCTTATATGTAAAATATTTTGCAGGAAAAACAATATATAGATAAAAATGACCACTATTTTGCATATATTTAAAATAAAAAATAATATTTATATCGAATTTAGCAGCATGCAAAGTTCAATATATACAAAATAACTTTGAAAAAATAAATATATTGAATTTGGCCCCATGCAAAATTCAATATTTATAAAACTTGAAAAAATATTATATAGGTATGTCGAATTTGGCACCGTGCAAAGTTCGATATATATAAAACTTTGAAAAAATATATATATTCAATTTGACCCATGCAAAATTCAATATTTATAAAATATGAAAAAATACATTGAATTTGGCATTGTGCAAAGTTCGATGTAAAACTTTTTAGTTTGAAAAGTCCCCGAGAGATGGCGCTACCTTTGATCATAATTTTTTTTTGTGTATGGTGTGTTGGATTGAAATAAGGTATTTTGGAGGGCCGTTGATTTGTAATTTAAATAGCTGCAATTAGGGTGCATTGATTATTGCGTGATGATAATTATGTATTGTCATAAGCGCGGCAACGGCAACACCGGTGAATGATAACTGAGGTTGTGTTGTGTTCCTTTCCTTCCGTTTGAGTGCCCGCCGCGCTCGCGTACCGCCTAAAGTTTGTTTTTTATTTAAAGATAATTCCCCAATTAAAAAATTTACTAAGTAACTACGTTTTCGAGTTTCAATATTATTTCTCCAGTGAAGATTTTCGATAGATTGTGCTATTTTTGAATTTTATGGGGACCCTATGCCAAAAAAAATAGAATTTACACTTTTGTGCACAAGTGAAATTTTTCTTTTTTTTGCGAAAAACCTCTAAATAAAATCACAGAAAACCATGGCAAAATGAGCAAAAACAATCCTCTATTTATAATGGAAAGAACTGTGTCGGTAATCGTATCGTAATCAGCTGATGTTTTGCCCATATGTTCATTTTCGTGTATTAGAAAAATATGCACTGACATACTACAACCAGTTATTATCCCTCGTAGGATGGTTACATGTTTACTGCCGAGTTTTATGTTGTGACGTCATAGTATTTTAGCCATGATCGCTAAACAGTGTTGCCAGATCTCATGATTATTCGTAAGATTACATGATTTTGGTCAGAATTTCACGATCTCACAAATGAGGGAGCAATTCTCACGAATTCTCTTAGTAGTAAATCAAATCACTAATCAAATATAATTTAATCGAGATTAATCGAAATAAAAATCTACTATACAATATTTAGTTATGTTATGCTGCTCCTGGTACGTGTGCGCCTGAACACCTAACGTAATATAGGAATGCTTATTGAGCTGAAAGTGTTTGCCAAGTCCACGAGACCCCACTATCTGTGACGTCAGCTGTAGACCTCAACTCTTGGAAGGAAATGCATTATCAGAGTCCAAAAAACGGATTCATAAATGTGAAATCACCTTTTCTAAATTGAAAATTCCCAAAAAAATCAACTCACAAGCACAGCCTGAATCGCAAACAATCCATCGAGGTCTGCGGATGACATCACCAATATCAGTTGCTGATAGTGGTGACCTCACTCGGATAGCGGATAGTGAAAACGAGGTTCAGCTCTCAGAAACACTTGCTAAAGAACGGAAAAACAAGTATACAAGATTTAATAATAAAATGTTCATTTCTTATGGATGTAAAATCATGTTTACTTTGTCAAAAATCTATGCAAAAAACATTGTTGTCCTTTATTTTCTTACAATATTAAGCAATTTTTGGTCTCACGATTTCTCACGTTTTTTCTCTCTCGATTCTCACGATTTTTTTAAAATTCATCTGGCAACACTGTCGCTAAAATGTAGTATCCCAAGTAAATACAATATACTACTGGGTTAAAATTCTCGCTAAAATACGCCTATAGTTACTTAGTAAATTTTTTAATTGGGGAATTATCTTTAAATAAAAAACAAACTTTAGGCGGTACGCGAGCGCGGCGGGCACTCAAACGGAAGGAAAGGAACACAACACAACCTCAGTTATCATTCACCAGTGTTGCCGTTGCCGCGCTTATGACAATACATAATTATCAATGCACCCTAATTGCAGCTATTTAAATTAAAAATCAACGGCCCTCCAAAATACCTTATTTCAATCCAACACACCATGCACAAAAAAAAATTATGATCAAAGGTAGCGCCATCTCTCGGGGACTTTTCAAACTAAAAAGTTTTATATCGAACTTTGCGAGGCTGTGACTTTGCACAATGCCAAATTCAATATATATAATATTTTTTCATATTTTATAAATATTGAATTTTGCATGGGTCAAATTCAATATTTATATTTTTTCAAAGTTTTATATATATCGAACTTTGCACGTGCCAAATTCGTTATAAATATTTTTTCAAGTTTTATAAATATTGAATTTTGCATGGAGCCAAATTCAATATATTTATTTTTTCAAAAGTTATTTTATATATATCGAACTTTGCATGCTGCTAAATTTGATATAAATATTATTTTTTATTTTAAATATATGCAAAATAGTGGTCATTTTTATCTATATATTGTTTTTCCTGCAAAATATTTTACATATAAGTCGAAATAATTATGGAACATATGGCGCCCCATACTCCCCTGCCATTTCCCTACTCTCTTAGGTCATTCCCTCTGCATCAATTTCCCAACCTTCCGACTCCCAATTAAGGTCTGTTCACACAGAAATTACAAACCAGACAGAGCGTTTTTGATTGGTGCAAATGCAAATACTGTCAAATACTAGTGATATGACTATTTTCAACCAATGAAATTTGATCCGACTGGTTTGTGATTTTGGTGAGAACAACAGACCTTCATATACCCTCTCAGGTTGCCGCGCCGCTGGTATCGCCTTACACGCTCCAAACTTCGTAAAGCTCAAAAATTGTCACCCCCTCAGCAAAAAGGTTTGACTTCAATTTAAATACAGTTACCTTAAAAGCTCTAAATCAAATTTAAGTAATTGTTCGCATGAAGAACACAATAAATTGGCTTTGTTGAAACCCAAAGTCCAACAATCCTCCGAGGAAAATTCTGCTACGGCAACGTTCTGAAACAAGATCGAATTTGAAATATTGAATTTTGATACTAATTTCTCATGATACTCACACTAAACAATGCTAATATTATTAAAAAACTAAGATTATTCATTTTTAGTTTTATTTTCCTACTACAAATCACATAACCTTAAACTAAAAATAAATAAATCCACGTCACATCACGTCACTTATGTCAAGTGGGAGAATCGGATGATGAATAGAGGTGGGTTGCGATTTCACGAACTGTGACTTTGTCACTGCTACGCGTCTGTCACAGTCACAGCCTGCTCCAGTCCCACTCAAGTAGCAGTGACATTTTGTCACGGCCGCTTCAATCTCTCACCGATGCAGCGCGGACTAAACTCAAGTCAAAGTGATACAAGTTGTAAATCGCATCGCGGTGACGCCAAACAGAAACTGCTACTGCAGAGGGCAAACCTGGAACACCTCTCTCGACCGTGACTGCAAACTGGGCGGACTGCGATTATGTAATGTAGCATTTATATATATTACCAGCACGGCCAATCAAGGTTAAACTGCTCCAAAAAATCACTGCTATTTTTCACTGTGACACGACTGGAGCAGTCACGTCTTGTCACAGCTCCAGTAAAATCGCAGGTTGGCCCACCTCTAATGATGAACTTTTTTCCATAACGTCCTCGAGTTGCACTGAAAAGGAGCAGTCAGAATTTGTGCTAAAAAACCTGCACTGGCGCATTAATAATTCATCGAACAGAAATGAATCAGGCAGTTTTTGTAGGAGTCGTAGTAGTAACCACTTCAATCAATTGAACACTGTGTTATGGTGGAATTGCGCTTCAGTGTCCACACTTTTTTGCTCAGAACAACCCTCATCTTTATAGCGTTTTCGGTTTTACTGCTCTCAGGGGTCCGATTCTCGTCTCAGGGAATGGGAGTTCCCCGAAGGAACAAATTTTTCGTCTTTATCATTCTCGTTAACTTTTCGATTACATAGTCAAGGACAAAACATTCGTTCTATCAGGAAGCTCTCCCTCCCTGAGACGAGAATCGGTCCCCTGAGCGGTAACGTCACAGATCTCTGCGGTAGTGCTCCGAGGGCGATTATGATCCAAATGAGGGCACTCCATTTGAAATCAATAACCGATTGTACTTTTGCACAGGTTTGGAAAACAAAAAAGGAATTGAATTAGTTATTTTCCTAACAAGTGCGCAAAGTGTTACTTTTCCGCACGCAAACACAGTTCTACGAACTCGTCTATTGTTTTGATCTTACTCTTTGATCCATCGTAACATGCAGTTTTGGGGCGAAAGTCGTAAACGCTATTTACAATTTATTAGATCTGTTTCTGCATAAATCACAAACCAGTCAGAGCAAATTTCATTGGTTGAAAACAGTTAGAAACAGTCAGAAAACTAGTTTCAACCAATGAAATTCCCTATATGACTGGTTTGTGATTTCTGCAGAAACAGACCTAATTAATCATCAACTACTTAATTAACTACCCTACTCCAGGCAGTGCTGAACTCAATCGGAACTCTTATGAAAATAAACAACGCTGGTATTCTATAGTGTGGAGATACTATTATGCAAATCAACTAAGATCAGAGCCGCTTTCCAGTGCCTAAATTGTTAGAGTATCATGCTCCTGAAGTGTGACGCTCTTGAACTGTTCGCTCCAGCAGTGGAACGCTCTCGTCTTAACCCCCACCATTTCGGATTTCAGGAGCATGAAACACAGACAAAAGGGTTGGTGCACGAGGGGGCAGGGGATAACAGAAATGAGTAGCTCAAGTGTACGACACTCTAAGCACTGGAACGCGCAAAGCAATTGTGGAGCACTCCTGAGCTGCTCAGGAGTAACTCAAATGGGTCACTGGAAAGCACCTCAGGTAAAAATGGAAACCCGTAACATTTTATTCTAAAAATATTTTTCCTCGAATTGGAACATTTAGAGTTTGCTCCATCTACTCTATTCCGTAAAGACCGAACGTGAACGAACTTACTCAATTTACGCTATAATGCTACAGAAGAACTTTCAGAGTGTCTTACGGATTACTTTAAATAGTCAGAATGCACCAGCGAAACCCAATAGTTGTATTCCTTTCACAACTAGGAGGAGCTCCGGAACAGCTCCGGGGCTTCACGCGCTTATTCCTTTCGAAAAGTTTTTGTTGCACCACGCATCTCTTCCCTGCAAATCGGGGGCGTCTGAACACCGGAGCGAGTAGCTCGAGTGTTTCAAACTCTTGAAAGGAATATAACTAATGCTTCAGGACATTAATCGACATTCTAAAACATCCCTTTTTTGGATCCCGTTTTTATTTTCCCCAATTTTCTTTGCCTGTTGCAGCTAACGACACCATTGAAGACGTCGACAACGGTGCAACACCGTATCAAATCAAAATCAAATCACCTATGACCTTGATTCCAAAAATCGAGGACAATGATCTTTCCTTGTAGATAGTAGTGTGTAATATCCTTGTTAAAACCGGGGGTTACGAAAAAAAATCCCCGAACATAACCTAACCTAACTTTTCTATGAATTATGAATGTTACTTTTTTTCGATTTTTATTTTTATTTTTTCAATTTGAAAAGCAGAATGAAATTTTTACGATTTACGAGAACGATTTTATTTTTGGGAATAATTAAACTGGTTGTGGAAGTGAGAGGATTCTCATCCGAAATTCTGGTGCTTTTCGGTGATAAAAATTGCATTGCTGGTGAGTTTTTTCGGTTTATCAAGATTTGCACGAGTTTTAGATTTTTTATGAAATCAATAATTGATATAGTATATTGCCTAACTAGTGCGGAAAGTACCACTTCTCCGCACGCGATTGCACTTGGCCCAACGACACATACCGGAGTAGATAGAGCCAAAGAATCAAAGTGAAGAAAACAGACTCTCCCCACGAGTCAGGAACGCTATTTCTTTCTACGAGATGACATTTAATATTTGTACCTCAAACAAGCTCAGATATTTTTACTTTTCTGTACTAGTGCGGAAAATATACTTTCATGACATAAAATGCGGGCTGAAAAGTGGGGTTTATTTTTATTTATTTATTTATTAAATTCACGGGATCACCCCATTACAGCATAATAATAACAATAAATATAATATAATCATTAATATTTCCTTAAATTACAAACAAATCTACAGTTTACTATATATGATAGTTTTAAATTGACTTAAACTTAAATTTAAAGGATCTACATCACAGTGTTTATTTAAAAACCTAAGGGCCCTATCGAATGGATTATTACAGCCATAATTAGTAGAATGAAATTTTATGTGAAAAAATTCATAAAATCTCAATGTATGTTGTGGAATATTGAAACTAACTCTGCTTATAAGTTCAGGACAATCAATAATGTTATTCAATAGTTTAAAAATAAATAAGGAGTCAAATTGAATTTGTCTATTGTAAAGTGTTGTTAATTTCAATCTATCCAAGATTACTTTTTTATCAATGTCTGCAGCTGGGATTCCCATTCTATAACCAGAATATTTAAAAAACTTATTCTGCACCCTTTCAATTGAATCAATGTATGTCTCATACATAGGAGACCAGATCAGTGTTCCATATTCAAGTTGGGAGCGGACAAGAGAACAATACACAACTTTTACCACATCAATTGGGAAATCACTACAATTTCTCAATGTAAAACCAAGAAGTTTGAGCCCTTTAAGAATTATATGTGAAATGTGATCATTAAAGCTAACACTTTCATTAAAAGTGACACCAAGGTCTCTAACTTGATTCTTGTAATTTAAGTTCACATTATTCATGATGCAGTTTGAATGATATTTCTTATTACCTGTAAAAAAGCTAATATAAAAACATTTATCTATGTTAACCAATGTTCCCGCCAATGACTTGAAATTGAATGATTTAAACTGTTGTTTGTGCTCTCGATTTTGCTCTATTAATTCAATTTGTGGATGAAACCTTTTATCATCTGTAACATTAAAATTATTGGGTTTTGTTTTATAGGCAGTCTGAGTTCTACGGATATTAATAAAGAAGTACAAGAAATTAAAAAAGGTAAGTAGGTACCTATTTTTTGAATGTCACAGTTGCAATATTTTCCTGGGGCATGGCCGGCATGGGCAGAGAATTCTCTACACCGACAATTCTAAAATTATGAAAAATGCTAAATAATTTTCATGTAGTTTTTCAAAAAATTCTGAAAAATCTGAAATATTCCAAAAGAATCTCTTATTCTATATGCCATTGTCTAAAATATGTAGAGGGTAGAGGGGTAAATTCCTATAGATTTGGTATGCTTTTGTTTGACCCTACGCAAGTGCACAATAGATAAAAATGTATTTTGTGACTTGTGCTTTTTTCCCATGGGCCAAAGTAAATGAAATTGTTAAAATTTATTGTATTTTTCCAGTTTTCATTCAAATGAAAATTACAAAATTCGAATGATTGTAAATAAAATAGTATAGGTACATACCTTGGTTGAAAGTTTCATTACTGTCTCAATATTTAAGTATATAACTAAAATTTCTCTTCAGTATTGAAACATTTCCCACCTCGGTAGGTAATATCCTATGTATTACCATTTTGTAAAAATAATCAATTTGAAGGAAAAAAAAAGGGTTTACTGTTGTAAAATAGTACATACAAAAATTTTTAAACCATATTAGCTGTTTGACCTTTGATGTCACTTTAATCCAACATCGAGGTCGCAATCTTTTCTTTCGATGAGAACTCTCAAAAAAAATTACGCAAACCCGCAACACGTATATTGATGTCATTTTGGAAAAAAATCAAATTTTTATAAAACTACATTGAGGGTTTCCTTCTTTTTTTTTTTTGAGGAAAATGTTGGACAGGATAGGATAGAAATTTTGCGATTAGATAAAAAAAAATGAATTTAAACTCCTCTACATATTTTTCCATGTCCCAGGAAAAAGAAGTTACCTCACCATTAGTTAGATACGACACTAAAAATACAAATTTTTAGATGATTTAGTCAACGATATGACTTTTGGTAATTTAGACGGAGAGAAATCAACTATGAGCAACATTAATGAATTGGCACAGTACAACGATATTAGTTATTCCTACGAGTTGCTTCAAGAAGACGTAAGAAACTTGTTTTTTGTAAAAAAAAAAAACATTTTTTTATATTTTATCACTTAGGGTCCACCTCATAGTAAAACCTTCACAATAGCGCTTTACCTGGGCGACGAAACCTACAAAAGCGACGGTAAAAGTTTTAAAAAAGCCCAACAATCAGCAGCCAGTTTGGCTGTAAAGAGTACCAAATATGAACATCCACCAGTAAAGTTCAAAGAAAACGAAAAAACTCCTACTCCTACGGTGGTGCTCAATAATTTGGCATCAAAATTAGGCTTGGCTGTTGAATATAGTTTGATAACTGATGATTTATTGGTAAGAAATTTTTTTAGTAACAACCACGTAATCGGACAATTAATTTTGAGTTTATAGGCAAATCTAAACAAGCAAAAAATCATTGACCAACCACATTCAGGAAAATCTTACCTACAAAAACTAAACGAAACGGTTCACTCTAATGATACTGCACACGTCAGGAAAGATGGCGGAGATCCTAAGGGCCCGTTTACAATCAGAGTTGATGTGAACGGGGCTCAATTTTACGGGGAAGCCCACAGTATACAGAATGCTAAACATGAAGCTGCTCTGAAAGCTTTACAGGCATTGAAAGACGATAAAAACGCCTTCAGTTGTCTTGAACAAGGTTAATTTTTTTCAGGTGAAATAATTTCTTTTGATTAATTTTGTATCCTCATTTTTAGACGATAATTGCAAATCGAACAAAAACCGACTAACTAAATCGCCGATAACTTTAGTGCACGAGGCGGCCCAAAAACGAAATTTTCAAGTCGTTTTTGATATTGTAGACGAAATTGGACCTTCCCATAAAAAATTATTTACTGCTAAATGTTCGGTGGACGATTTAGAGGCAACTGGACAAGGAAAATCGAAAAAGGAAGCGAAGAAAAATGCCGCAGAAAACATTCTGCCGTCGTTATTGTTAAAAACGAGTAATAGTTTGGAAAAAATCACAAATAATCAACCGAAAAATAATAATAAATGGAAAAAGAAGAAAAAAAACAAAGTTATTAAAAATTCTTTGGACAAAATCGATCGGTTGATTGATAATGTAATGGATTTTGTCAGTTCAATTGGAAAAGGAGAAAATGATAATGCTAAGAAGCCTAAAGATGACAAAAAATCGCCCACAAATGAACTACTGGGACTTGGAAAAGTTTTAAATTTACAAATTAAATTTAAAGATTTCAATACTAATAATGAAAATAAAGCTACTTATTATTCTGTAGTAGAATTGGGACTAAAATCGCCTTCTATTGTAAGTTCAAATAGCTTGGTATTTTGAATACTTTATTAATATTTTTTAGATTTGTTTAGGTGAAGGAGTCAATCAGAAAAACGCAAAAGACCTAGCTTCAAAATATGCGTTGAATGCTTTATTTAAATTGGGATTTTTGGACAGTTTTCTAGATAAATCCGGTTCTGTTTCAGATAAAGAGGAAGAGTTCCAAAAGGTTTGGTTGAATGTTGTGGAACGCAACGAAAAAGATGAGTTGTGAATTTGTCTACAAAATAATTTTATTTGACAATATTTTTATATATTTCTTTTTCTTTTTTGAGTAACTTAAATCGAATATACAAAAACTAACGTTTGTTTGTTTGTTTGTTCGTATTTTATGGACTCTGAAACTGCTGAATCAATCTCCTTGAAATTAATACTATACAGGGTTAGTAAAAAGTACTGCAACACTGAATAACCTCAAAACTGCTTAAGCCGCGTTGACACAATTCGGATTCTGACATTTTTTGGATATGCGGAATTCAACAGTGATATTGACAATGTTGCCAGTTTTGCGCTACACGTAGTCTTTTTGTTATCTTAAATAGAATGTCCCATTTATTTTTATTGCAATAAATTGAGAGTGCCAAATTTGATAAGATTAGGGTTTCCATACATCCGGATTTACCCGGACATGTTTGGGTTTTTAGGGTGTCCGGGGAAGTCCGGCCGGAATTCGGAACAATGTCCGGAAAATTTGGAGATCGTGAAAACACTCGTACTCACTCAGTTTACGCAACGCTCTATTCAAAAGACAAAAAATTTTACTTCACGCATTATAGTACCAGTACCTATGTAAAGTAGTTCACTTTACACACTAGTAAATGAAGTAATGTCAATGACATATCGTCGTTAATTTCACAAAGTGACGTATCTCAAAAGAACCCTGATTTGAGATACGTCACTTTGTGAAATTAACGACGATATGTCGACACTGTAATTTTTTTCTAGTAAATTACTTCACTTCACGATTTACGTACTAGTACATATTAATAGAGTATTGACCTAAATTTATTTTTTTACATACATATTTTATTGGTAGTAAAATTTTTTTGTAGATGCAATTCGTGTGTAAAGTGAACCTTTTTCACGAATGTGAATTTTGTCGCACTCCTCTTTCACTTTACACCCTTGTTGCATCTATTTCGGCGAAGGGCGAAGTCCGGATTTTGTCCAGATTTCTTGACTCCTTTGTCCTGAATTTTGAAAAACCTTTATGGAAACCCTAGATAAGATTCCAAACTTTCAGAATTTTATCGCTGTTAGTTGCTGAAATATGACAACACCGTATTTTCGGTGAAAAGTATATCAACGCTTGAATATTTTCGAACGCCGCTTAAGCACGTTCACGAATTTAATATCTGAGGGTTTTTGGGCAAGCGAAATTCAACCGTGATATCGGCATTGTTGCCAGACTTCCCAGTTTTGCACTAAACGTAGTCTTTTTATTGTTTTGAATAGAATGCCCCATTTACTTTTATTGTTTCAAATGAAATATAATATTATTATAAAAATAAATAGCCCCCACCACGCCAAAGTAACAGTGATGACGTAGTCAGCGTGTGGTTTCTCGCCTTGACGTAGGGTGTTTGAACCACAAGTTATGATTGCGTTGATTTCTGCTTTATGCATATTTGATTTTAGTACATTAATTAACATCTTAAAACGACGCTTTTTTAGATCTCATTTGCATCTTTCTCTTTGCCTGTTATGTTAATCAAAATTAAATAATATTTTTCATCATAAATTTATATTCTCAATTACGACCGCTGGCGCAAACAGCTAACGACACCATTGATGATGTCGGCAACGATGCAACACCGTAAGACCTTGATTCCAAAAATCGAGGTCGCTGAGCAATCCTCTAATAATGTGTGATATCCTTGGTGCAAGGAACGCAGAAAGGAATGCTTATCGGCTTTGTTTTGGGTCAAGGATGATACACACTACTACTACAGGATAGCCTATCCTCATAAGGCCTGTGTGGATAAAATCCCCCCTTTCCCTAAGCCAAATCACCAGTTGTGACGAAGGCAGCATGGTATTTCTCGCCTTGACGTAGGCTGTTTAAATAGCTGACGACTTAGTAATGACGTCGGAAATGATGACACACCAATATGGCGTCAATTACCAAAAACGAGGCCGATAAGCAATCCTGTAGGTATTTATCATCATCCTTAGTTTTTGGTTTTTTGGTAATCGCCGCCATATTGGTGTGTCACCATTCCCAATGTCATAACTAAGTCGTCAGTTGTTTGCACTAGCGGTCGTAGTTTAGAATTTAAATTTATGAAGAAAATTATTATTTTATTTGGATTAACATGATAGAGGTGAAAAGGAAAATAAAAACGAGATCTGAAAAAGAGTGGTTTTAGAATGTTAATTGATGTAGTAAAAACAAGTATGCATAAAGCAAAAGCCCGCGGAATCATAACCTGTGATGCAAACAGCCTACGTCAAGGCGAGAAACGACATACTGCCAACGTCACAACTAGTGATTTAGCGTCGTGGGTGCTTCAGATTTGTTCCACACCGACCTTATGAGGATAAGCTATCCTTAGTAGTGTGTATTATCCTTGTCCTTGGTGTAGCCTAATCGAGTTCTGAGCTGCTTTCGGGTGCCACATTTTGAGCGCTCCCGAGTTACTCAGAAGTACTCCAGCAACAGTTTGACCCGTTCGGTATCAAGCGTTCGAGTGCAAAACGCATGGAGAATGACAGGTCACTGACAGGTGTGAAGTGTTCCAGGAGCTTCGCACTCTGCACCCGAAAGCGGCTCAGAAATGCGCACTACAATACTCTGTTTCTTGGAGTGTTAAATTTATTACGATACAATCAAACAGCAAACAGCCTAATTTATGAAATCTTGATACCGAAAAATAACCGTTGAGAACCGATTAATTTATATCGGTTCCGGTTCTACCTGCCTTACACATTTCTATCAAATTTGGGCTACGTTACGGTCCACAAAAAAAAAAAGATTCTGTTCTGTTTTCGATTTAATATCGGTCCGTTCCGCGTTCCTGTTCAGGAGTAGCTAGGTGAGGAACCAATTACAGCCAAAGCAAAATGCGACGCACCGCTTTTTCAATGAATATCAAAATACTATACTGGAATAGCCAAGAACTGACAAATTATGGCACTTGTGCTACACCAATAGAATTCGCTATTCGAAGATTTATAATATTTTCGTCTTTACTGCTTCCTGTCTGGGCGACGACCGCAGATCTCTGCGGGAATGCTCCGAGAACGATTAGGGCGAGTTCTCAGTTCTCATGAGCGTAAGTTGACATTTCTGGCGTAATCACGTGATAATATGGTGTAATTTGATTGGTAAAATATCCAGCATGGCGAATATTTTACCAATAAAACTCATACATTTTATCACGTGATTACGCCAGAAATGTCAACTTACGCTCATGCGAATTCGCCCTTATAATCCAAGCACACCATTTGAAATCAATAGGCGAACAAACTTTTTGATCCGTCTAATTTGACAGAGCATGAAAGAGTGCTCCATGCGAGATTTCACAGCGTTCTATTGCCCAAGTCGAACACGTGAATCACGCCGAGGGCAACGCTCCGGTTTACGCGAAAGCGCTATTAGGGTAATCGATGTAATAAAAACATAAAAATGTAATAAGAGTAAGTAAAATACATAGAGTTAGCAAACCAAACCCAATTCATGACGTCCTCTTTTTGCTCTGTTCACACGTATAAAATCTCCTTCAAATCTACTCTCGGATTACACCGAATCGCACTAACGGGAGTCGATGAGGAACCGATTTTACTCGAGGCAAAAAGTTACTCACCTGTTCCCAAGTGAATCCCAAAAAATTACACTGACTGAAATAGCCAAGAACTGACAAATATGGCACTCGTGCTACACCAAAGGAATTCGCTTTTTGAAGATGTGTTCACTCAGTCACTATCTCGTTTACTTTTATACAACTAAGGGCGGGTATTATAAAACTGCTTTGACAGTTAACTTAAAGTTAACTTTTTGAATTACATGTAATTCCAGAAGATAACTTTAAGTTAACTCTCAAAGTAGTTTTATAATAGTTGTATTGTTGAAACACTCGAGCTACTCGCTCCGGTGTTTAGTAGCCCCCGATTTGCAGGGAACAGATGCGTGGTGCAACAAACACTTTTTAAAAGGAATAAGCGCGTAAAGCCCCGAAGCTGTTCCGGAGCTCCTCCTAGGTGTGAAAGGAATACAACTTATAAATAAACTGTCAAAATAGTTTTATAATATCCATCAGCCTCTTAGACAAGGAAAGAGAGAGGACGCGTAACATCCTTTACCTGCACTAGCAGCTGGTTGTGACCGTTTGCCACCAAATAATGGCGACAATTTTTCATGGTGCCACTATGTGAATTTTACTTCAGACTAACATTTTTGTGATATTCAGCATGGTGGATTGCTAGCGTATGGCTGCAAAACCCGCAGAGAAAAAAAAGTCGACGGGATTACATTTAACAGGCAAAAAACAATATGCTTTCTAGGTTATGTTATGAAAAAAGCAGACATTTTTTGGTGGCAAACTGCTTCATTTTCACCTGCTGTGTTACGAGTCCCCTCTCTTTCCTTGTCTAAGATCAGCCTAGTACTCATAACCGTAAAATTCGTTCTTCTTTGACATTGCTTTGACAATTTGACGTTTGATATACGCATGAAACGTCAAATTGGCGGAGCAATGTCAAAAAAGAGCGAATTTTGCAGTGATGAGTACTAGGCTTTAATCAATCTAGTATTTGTATCAAGAGCTGCTTTCGGGTGCCACCTTTTGAGCGCTCCCGAGTTACTCAAAAGTACTCCAGCAACAGTTCGACCCGTTCGGTATCAAGCGTTCGAGTGCAAAATGCATGGAGAATAACAGGTCACTGACAGGTGTGAAGTGTTCCAGGATCTTCGCACTCTGCACCCGAAAGCGGCTAAGGGTGCATTTATGTTGGAGCTTCGATAAACGATAAGAGTACCGATACTAGCGAAGCGTAGAAAATTATTTCATTGGTTTGTACTAAGGCCGTGTTTATGTTGGAGCTGTGATAAACGATAAAAACAACGATACTAACAATAGCTGGGTTCGGCTATTCAGCGCGGAGTTGGAGTGGAGTGAACAGAGCTAATGGAGTCACGCCTAATACGGTAAAAAGCAATACCCGAACCTTAACCCGAACGGCTGGAGTGCGAATGGAGTTACTCGGAGTGAGCAAGCCGAACCCACCTGATATACATTAGTATCGTTGCTTTTATAGAGTATCACAGCTCCAACATAAACACGACCTAAGGTGTCTATGTAGGAGTGACGTGTTAGAACAAGTTTCCAATGAAATTAAATTTTCGTTGGTCTGGTTGCTTCTCTTATTGCCGCTCTTATCGTTTATCGCAGCTCCAACATAAATGCACCCTAATTTTACTGCACTGGTTCTACTAATAGAAATGAAATCGCTATTAGTGCCTGTTTACAACCGACTCCTGCACTACAAATAAAAGAGAGCGAATATATCACTTGTGCTAAAAAAGAACAGATATACTTTTTAGTCTTGTCAACTTTTTACTGTTACTTCTGACAGAGGTGTTTGTTTAGTTTGTTTATTCTTTGAAAAATTGAAAATAATTCCGTTGATTTTCCAAAATAAAAATCGAATTATGTTGCGGAATAGCCGTATGGCGCGCGAATTGGCAAATTTGTCCGATTCGGACAACAAAACCATTTCGCTAGTTGCAAAAAATGACAGTTTAGGCGAATTGGAAGCTCAGATAACCGGCCCCGAGGGTACCCCCTATGAAAACGGTGTTTTTAAGGTAAGAAAATTGTATGAAAGTTTCCTAAATAATATTTGAGACTAAGTTTTGTGAAGAAAAAGGTTATTCTCTATTTCATCATTTTCAGTTAGAAGTATTGGTACCTCAAAATTACCCTTTTGAGCCACCCTCTATCAAGTTCCTAACAAAAATCTACCATCCAAACATTGACGACAGTGGCAGAGTTTGTATGGATCTCGTCAAAATGCCTCCAAAAGGCAACTGGAGGCCTACCATCGGACTCGAGTCTTTGCTGATTTCCATTAGGCTACTTTTGGAGTCTCCTAATCCTGATGATCCTTTGATGGCCGATATTGCTACTGAATTTAAAAGGTAAAAAGCTTTTTTGAACATTTATTCTGAGAGAGCCAATAGTTAGTTAGCTCATAAGAACAATTGCTCTGTCATTGTCAGTGTTATGCAGGACGACAAAGACAGAACCTTCGTTCCAATGAGAACGCTACTCCCCTGTTTCGAGAATAAAGTTCCTGCTGAGTGCTGAGTGGCTGAACTAAGCCGCTGGGACCGCCTGAATGTACCTAATGAAATAAGAAATCGTGCTGGGTTATGTGATCTGTCAATTGTGTCATACTCCCCCCACTCCCTCTCAATCACATTTTGGGCCTGCGAGTGACGTCACTATAAGCAGCGTTTGGTGATGACGTCACCTGCAGGCCTCGATGAAATGCTAGCGATTCAGGCTGCGCTGTGAGTTAATTTTTTTGTCGATTTTAAATGTAGAAAAGGTGATTTTCGGTCTGTTCTCACACAAGAAATTAAGTGTTCTTGATCCTCGAAGAAGGCGAGAAGCTTTTTTACTTAATTTTTGAAAGCTACTGAAATTGCCATTATTAATTTCTTTATGAAGGATTGGAGATTTGGCCAGATCATTCTGTTCTGATCCGAGCGAGATTGTTGACTGAACTGCTGACCGAAAGCCAGTAGTTCAGGTTCAGCTTGCTCCATTTTTAAAAATTAAAATTTACGGTAAATAACAATATTTTCCGAGTATCCAGTACAAAACAAACATTAGTTGTATTCGTTTCACACCTAGGAGGAGCTCCGGAACAGCTCCGGGGCTTCACGAGTTTGTTCCTTTCGATTCGAAAAGTGTTTGTTGCACCACGCATTTGTTCCCTGCAAATCGGGGGCGCCGAACCACCGGAGCGAGCTGCTCGAGTGTTTCAAACTCTTGAAAGAAATACTACTAAATGTAAACCCCTAAATGCAGGCTGTCAAAATGATTTTTTGAGGTTATAATGTCCATTGTTTTTATTTACATTTTTATTATTTTTACACTTGAGTCCAAAATACAATAAAAAATAGTTTCCAAAATGCAAAAAAGACGTGTGGTAGTTACTGGCATAGGAGTCCTGAGTCCCCTGGGGGCTAGCCTGAAAGAATCGTGGCAAAATCTCATGGACGGCCACAGCGGCATTACGAAATTGGGGCCCGAATTTGAGGGTTTGCCCTGTAAAATTGGCGGCTACGTTAAAGAAAACGGGCAAAAGTTCAATTTATCCGACCACTTCACTAAAACGCAGCTGAAATCGATGGCCCCGGCCACGGGTTTTGCCCTCTTGGCGGCCGGCGAAGCCCTGAGAGACGCCCAAGTTGATTTAGAAGATGAAAATTTGAAATTAAATACTGGAGTGGCTGTGGGAATGGGTATGGTGGATTTGCAGGACATTTGTGAGACGTACGAAGCCCTGAAGAGGGGCTACAAACAGGTCAGCCCCTTTTTTATACCTAGAATTTTGCCTAACTTAGCTGGAGGGCAAATAAGTATAAAATATGGATTTAGAGGCCCTAATCACACAGTATCTACTGCTTGTGCGTCTGGGGCACACGCCATAGGAGACTCTTTTCGATTTATACAAAATAATTATGCAGATATGATGATTTGTGGGGGCACAGAGAGCCCCATTAGTCCTTTAAGTATAGCCTCTTTTTGTCGTCTAAGAGCTTTGAGTACAAATTTTAATGAGGATCCCTCTAAAGCCTCAAGGCCTTTTGACAAACTTCGAGATGGGTTTGTTATGGGTGAAGGCAGTGCTATTATAGTTCTGGAAGAGCTGAATAGTGCCCTAAAACGTCCAAATGTTAGAATTTATGGAGAAATTTTAGGCTATGGCTTATCAGGAGATGCAAGCCATTTGACCGCACCTAGCCCAGACGGTTTAGGGGCTTTTCTGGCCATGAGTCGAGCCCTAAACGATGCTCAAATAACCCCTAATGAAGTCACTTATATTAACGCTCACGCCACTTCAACACCCATGGGTGATGCAATTGAAATTAGGGCTATAAATAAACTATTTCCAAATAACAATGTTGCTGTTTCATCAACAAAAGGGGCCCACGGGCACTTATTAGGGGCTGCAGGCAATCTGGAAGCTGCGCTCACAGTTAAGGCAATATTTGAAGGGGCTCTGCCTCCGACCATTAATTTAGAGAAGAACGATTTTGAAAATGTCAATTTTGTAATTGGAAAGGCACAGAAATGGGAGTCGAAAAGGAGGGTGGCGCTGAAAAATGCTTTTGGATTCGGTGGGACCAATGCCAGTTTGTGTTTTGGGCAATATGTTAGTGGAATTTTTAATTTAATTTTACATTTAAAAAACGATTTAATATTGACCAATGTATGTAATTTTTTTTTTTTTTTTTTTCAGGAACCACTCTGAGTATGTCAGAAAAGCCAAAGAGTATACTCAGAAGTATGCTAAATGTGTTTCTTGAGGAATAATTAAGTTTAATTCAGAATTTAGAGTATTCTTTATAAACAAAGTTCCTAAATCACTATAAGTAGCTGTTGGACTTTTTTATGAAAAATACTATACAATTTTATACTTAAGAGAGATTTCTTGTCTGTTGTAATAAAGCTCTCTGATTGTTCTTGTTATTGGAACTTGGAACACACCAATACTGAAAAATTGATGAATTTTGTGATGCTCTTAATGGTAAGATAATTTAGTTAATGGATTGTTAAAATGAAAAACCAAAAATCAATAAATATTTCTTTTTGTAGTTCTTATAATACATATACGAATTGGATTAAAGTTTACTTCTGTTATTTTTTTTCTCTTTATATTAGACAATAGACGTAAGATTAATTATTCATGATAAAATTTAGAAATTTTTACAATCTTCAAAAAAATCTTGAAAAATAGATACTTACAAAAGTTGAATTAGGGCTGGTTTATCCACCTTTTGATAAACTATCAGGTATACAATCTGACAGATAAAAACGCAATCTGTAATCACCAACCTTTTTGTATCTTGTCCAAATCTTGGATTTTGTTTAGTAAAATGCTTTGTTTGCCTCATAAGAAAATTAATGACAAAACCAACGTGATTATTTTTTTAAAAATTACTTAGAAGCTCGTCGATTCTGCTCAGCACTTGTCGCCTCATTTTTTATATGAAGACTACGCCGGTTATCTTTGTTTTTTTGAAAATTTTCATCCTCCTCACATTCTTCAGCATAGCTACTCCTTGCGGCTTCAGCAAAGCTCTTAAACGATCAAAAATAAACTCAGCAGTAATAAAATCCAAAAGCTTACCTCAGGATATTGCTGAGACAGTTTCACCTTGACAGCTCTGATTTTCTTGAAAATATAGTCCAAATCTCGTTTCATTTCGCCCAAAAGTTGTACGTGCTTTCTGAACTCTGGTCCGACAGTTTTAAGCCTGGAAGCGCTCAAGGCGTTGCAGTTTGTCAACATTTCATTGGTTTTTTCAAATCGTTGCAACCTGCAATTGAACTGCTCTTAGAAACAAGTTCTGGAGCAGAAGTATTTTTGGCCTAGAGCAATCTAAGCATGTGCTTACATCTGTTTTTGAGCCCTAATCATCGTTTCCACATCCTGCTGATCCACAATTCCAGCTAATCCTTGGATAAAAACTTCTGGGGCTGTGTAGTTTTGAAAGCATTCTATGCTGAAATCGCTTTCGGGGGTACCTTTGAAATCGTCCATGATGTTTTTACGCACAAAAATCGAAATTCAAAAATATATTTATTTGTTTACTTTTCCTTTTACACAAGTTCGACAGTTCAATTTCCCAAAAAACAATTTTTTTGGTTAGGGGTTTTCGGAAACGAGTGGCAATCGATTCCACACTCACTCCACTCTACGTTTCAGTTCGAGAGTAGATTGGTAGACGGATTTTTAGTCACGCGAATTCGCGGCATAAAAAGGTCAGAGAGAGCAGGTTTTTCGGCCGGTGTTCTTGGAGTAAAATTTAAAAAAAGTTCTCTGCAAAAATCGCCTTTCCGAAGTGGAACTTTTGGATTGAGCTTATTTTACTCTACTCCGTTCAAATTAATGTGAACGGAGTTACTCTATCTGCACATAAAAACCATGCTCGGAGTCGGCCGAATTCATGCGGCGCGTCAAAAGTGTCACTGATTTTTGTTATTAATTTTTCTCGTTGAATTTTCTAGACTTTGAGCTTCCAGGTTATTCTATTGAATTTTGAATTAAATTTGAAACAATTCAATCAAATCAATAGGATTTTGTTAACGTGAAATACATGCTATAAAAGGAAAACCAAATTCAATTCTAAACAATATCCGCTGATTATAGACAAGCCAAGGTAAGACTACTTAATTAAGTATTAGGAGGTACTTTCTTGCACATTTGTTAAGTTTTTTATTAAATAGCCGACAATATTTAAAATTGACGCTGGATTTTTTGAAGTCTCTCTACAGTCTACCTAGGAAAAATAAGTATGTGCTACTTTGCAACAACTCTTTAACTATTATGTTTTGTTTTTTCTCTTTAAAGATTGAGAGATTCATATTGTAGGTATTTATGTACTCAAATGTGTATTGTCCATAGTTTACCTACTACTGACTATTTAATTTGCATTAATTGATTGTTAACTGTCACATAATTATATAGGCCACATTTTTCAAAAACATTTTTGGCTTCTAGTAACTCATACGTAGGTCCCAACTTCTATGGAATTATTTCGCAGTTATTTCATTTGTCCATTTATCACTTCAAGAGAATCTTATATACAGGGTGATCTATTATGAATTTCACCCCCTGCTAACTTTTTCATTTAACGTTTTTGAAAGAAGTGTCAAATAATACAAAAGTTTTAGGAAATTGTCATTTTTTTTTTCAACTAAGTCAGTTTTAGGCATACAGGGTGCGTCAAAAAAGTGTAGCAGTGATAAGTTATATTTTCTTAAATGGAACACCCTGTATATTGTGCGCTTATTTCTTAGTCCTCTTTAACCTGATTTCAAAGATATACCTACGGTTTGTTATTTTTATCTCTTTGTTTATGGTTTATCTCCACCAGTTATAGGGAAAAACTCAAAAAACTCTTCCTAAGTCTCTCATAGTGATGTAAAATTCCCGAAACATTCAAAAGCCGCAAACATTCTCGGAAACTTTCCGGAAATATTGGAAACTTTTGGAAACTTATGGAAATATTGTAATTTTTTTTTTTTTTTAATTTTTTTTATTTATAGCTAAATCAGACAAACCGTAGTAAGCTTTATTTGCCTATTACTACTTCTTCTCCAGAATATCTCAAAAATTATCCATGTCCTCGAAAATTACAGTATATAACAGTATAATTCAACCTCATTTTGATTTTTGTAGCAGCATACTATATGCATTTGATTTAAACAAAAAAATAGCTCTACAGAAACTGCAGAATAGAGGAATGAGAGTTATTCTCAAATGCAATAGGTACACTGGAATCCAGCTGATGTTAAATACTCTACAGTGGCTTTCAGTACAAAAAAGAATGTTTCGTAATGCTATGATTTTTATTTATAAAATATTGAATAATCTTCTATCACCATATCTTGAGGAATTTGTTGCATTCAGATATGATATTGTCGCAGCCCTGCCGGTTGAGACTGTTGCAATCTTATTTAGTTGCAACTAGGGACCGGGGGAATCTGAGAGATTAAAACAATCAAGTTTTGTAACACCAAGAAAAATATTAATTTATTCTCAAAATCAATAATTAAATTAAGAACAGTAGTGTGAATGTCGTGAATGATGGCCGATGAGGACACTAGAGGATTTATTAAAGTTTAACAATGGTACTTACCGGAATCCCATCTTCCTGTAGCCCGTTAGCCCGTAGCACAACTTTTTCGACTTTAACGCCCGAATTCAGATTTACAACTAACTTGAAAATTACGCTTTATCGATCCAAATCGATTCAGAAATGTCAGCAAAAAATCATTGACCTAAAACCTAGGTTGTTGGCTTTAAGTTTTTGCTGACTCTGAGTGCGTTTGCTTTATTTGATATAACATCCGAATTGCGCAACTAAATTGGGACATTATTAGTCAATGAACTTTGGTTAATTCGTATTGGAATAATAATGTTATAAAGGGTGATATTTTTTGGCTTGACATTTCCCTCGGACTACAGAAAGCTGGACTCCAGCGATAAAGATCTAAAAAAGAAGAAAGGAAAAAAAAAAAAAAATTAAATCATAGCGTTTAAAAAAAAATTCAAATATTTTAAAAGAAAAGAAAAGAATTAATTATAAAAACAAAGCAAAATTGATACAAGTTACAAGTACAATTTGATAAAAGTTAAAGTTAAAGCTAAAACCTAAAAGTTAAAAGTTAATGGTTACTAAACCCAATTAAATTCTCCTAAGTACCTACATTTTCTATTAATAATTCCTACAAAAAAAAATATATAATTTACAGAAACATACCTACACATAAAAAATACTTATGGAAAATTGAGTATACATTGAAAGAGAGAGAGAAAAAATTAAATAATAATATTGATTACCTTGCCAAAACGCTGAGAGAGAAAAAAAAATTAACAATTTTGATAAATAAAATTGAAGTGTGCCTTTTCCTGTTCTTTCCATTTGCTGATTCTTCCATTTGCTGATTTCTTCGTTTGACTGGTGATTTTTCTGACCGGCTTGCTGCTACTGCTAGCGGCGTCTGGTATCTGGCTTTGACGTAGCTTCCAAACCATTGAATGAACCAATTTGAATGCGTTGGATGTCATTGGTTGTGACCAATATGACCATATGGCTTTACCAGCACTGGTAACAAATGATGAGTTCGGGGTGCGGAGTATGTGGTATTTGACTTTGGTACACAACGTTCGATCAATAGGTGTTCGATCGATAGTTCCCGCCGAGCGCTAAGTTGCTTTGCGGACGACGGTGTTTATGCTTTAGTGGCCTGAACTTGACCTACATCCCGGTTAGCTTCTGGGTCATGTTATTTGTTTACTTTTGATGGTGCATTATAACTGATGCTACTGGCTTATAGTAAACTTTTGTGTCCTGAGATTAGGTTTAACATTTCCTAATCTTGGGCGGTGGTGGTTTTATTTCCCATGGTAAAGTGGAATGATGGTTAACACAACAGCATCTGGTCAATGTTATCGAGGTCTTTGCGTCTCGAATTTTTTGTTTGCTGTGCTGATACTCTGGAGTCTGGATCTTCAATGAACCATTTGGCATTGAATTGAATTGTCGGATTCAATGCGCCAGGTGCGTCAGGTATTGGAATAAATTACAGGTTTTTGTCCTGAACGTGTGTGCATCAATGTCGGTGGTCAATGTAGTGGTCTCCTGTTGAACGATCTTGGAGTCTTGATGTTGGAATGTGGAATCCTTATGGCAGGAAAAGCGTTGCGTTGGCAGGTATTTTACATGAAAAAAAAAAGAACAAAGTGTGAGTATGTGCTATTAATTGAGCTTATATCCTATAAATAAATGAAAACCTTAAACCAACTAAAAAATATTAATAAAAAAAAATGTAACCATTTTTAAATGTATAAGTATAAGGTAAAGAAACTTTGACTAAATATTTGCCGTAATAAGGCAAGGTGTACGCTTTATTTAATGCGTAGGTATTCAAGTTTATTTTCGTACAGAAAGGAAAAAAAATTAATGCGTTACTTCATAGTTCAAAATAGAGAAAAAAAAATAAATTATATTTTCTTATAATTTTGTCGTAGGATTTCTCAGAACAATCCGATCCAGTTGTATGCCCTTCTGTCCCCTACCTACGACCTTTTTTATAAACTTTATTATACATATTTATTAAACATCAGTTTGTATACTTTATATAATTATTATATATTTATTTATTCACGTCAGGCGCCTGCATAAAAATCTAGTGCATTTATCGTACTATTTACTCTGATATTTATTCTAATACCAATTTGTGCGCTGATGGCTTAGACTTAAATAAAAAAGCAAATCTTTTTGCACTAGTACGCGTAATTATATTTAGGTACCTATAATTTATTTGACAAATTCTTCAATATTTCAAAATTAATAAATTATTTCTTAAAAATCTGAGATAAGTAGGGCATACTTAAGTATCTCAGGAATACTCCCTTTATACGGGGCATTCAATCGTCTATTTTAACAAGCTCTATTTCAGCTTTTACTTTATCACCAGGGGACAGTGATCGGATGTCTTTATCGTCTATAATTTCAAGGCTATATCTTAAAGTATTATTCCTTTCTGATTTTAGAGTTATTTGAAAATTACCCTTCGAGGTCATTTCGTTAAGTTCTCTGTCTTGTGCGTAAGTCTCTTCATTTTTCTTTTCAATTGTTTGTCTGTCATTTCTGGGTTTCTTGGAGGTCCTTTTGTAGTAAAAATAAACAAGACGTAGTATCAGGAATAGAATGAATATCGTGAAGCAAGTATAAATGAGGCCCATTACTGCGTCATGTGTCGTGTTTGCGGTAATTTCTTGACCATTAGTCCTTGTGAAAAGTGGCGTAGTGAGTGTCACACTTGTGTTTTTGAATAATAGGTAAACAACTAGAAATGAGAGGACAATATTCCAGCATAGGAATAATGTGTCCGAATGGAATCCGTAAGTGTAACTATTAGAGTTCATTGGAATTGTTTGTCGAATTAGACTAATTATATTTTTCTCTGTTGTTTCACTTGAAGTTAGGTTAACGTGAGGTATATGGAGAGTCCAATTATTGTTGAGGCATTCCGACATGTTTTTATAAGTAGGTGAAAGGTAGTTGGATTTTGGATTCAAAACAAATGATTTTAATGTAGACCATGTTGCTGGGATAATGTGAGTTATTTGAGCGTCATACGACACCAAAAAGTCGGGGCATGGAAATCGTTTTGGAATGACTATGTCCGTTTCTGACTGTAATTGACAGTTACAAGGTAATTTCACCTTAATCGACCCTTGATGAGGATGCTCTGGGTTGAGTTTATAGGATTTATTCTCTCTGCACGTGACCTCCAACCCCTTTTTAGGGTGTGTCAACATATAAACTTCTTCAGATATTTCCGAAATTATCATTGATGTTGCTGAGTGACAACTCATTGGACAGTATTGGGCTAGTTGCTGGACAGTTGTGCCCTCATACAACTTTCTAGCACACTCTGGACCTTGGATGTTGTCTGCTGAGAATCGAGGTATATAGCATAGTTGGCTATGATACGGTTTACATTGATGAAGACCTGCTCCTGAAATTTGCCTCATTTCGTCTCTATTCTCCACTGTCGATGAAACCGCCATGTAGAGTGGCTGGTGTGTTATCGTGCAAGTCTGATTGAACCATGCGAACGGTGTCGTAATTAATTCATATAGTTTCCAGCTTTGTTTCATTTTTATTATTGGTACTTTGACGTGGATAAATAATTTATTTTCTGTGTATGAACAGTCGCAAATCTGGATTTGGTAATATTTAGAGATCTCAGGTACGTGGATGGCCAGTCCCTGTCCTGAGGTTTCTAGTTCTAGTTCTAATTTTGTTAAGTCTTCCCTTAGTATTTGTGGATGAATTATGTCTGCTGGTATTCTATGTTGTTTGCATGATTGCATGATGGCTTGCCTTCTGAGACTCCGAGTGATCATAACCATCTTCCTTAAGTTCATGTACTGATAGTATAATATCGTAGATGTCATGCGCCCTTCTTCGTTTGTGGCGTTGGCTAATCTGTCCTCTAACTCTTCAGAGTGTCGCTCTATAACCTTCATTCTAAGCTCAGTTTCTCTAAATGTGCTCGCAATCGATTCGTCGTAGTCTTTAAATGCCTTGGAGTTTTGGCTTATTTCTTTTAGCACTCCTGACAGTCCTTGGGTCATTCTCATTAATTTGTCCTTAACGTTGTCCTCAGATTCCTCTACTAATCTTAGTTTTTCCATTGTGGCTACTCCACAACACCATGATAAAGCAGATCCTACAAAGTCTAGAGCACGTTTTCCTCTAGTGTTTTTATTTTCTTGCCTCATCAATTGAGCATCCCAATTCTCGTTTAATAGAATAAATTCCTTTAAAAATGCCTTGGACAAACTATCAATTTGTTGGGATACCAAACATTCCCTGTTTTGATTATTACCTTCACATTTATTTTTCGGCTTTTTTGCTTCTTCCTGTAGTTTCTCCTCGGCCCATTCTGTTTCGTAATTAATCGGTATTGTCGCCTCGTATATTACCACGTCTGGTAATGATTTCCAATAAGCTCCTGCGCTGATTTCTACGTTATGTCCTCCATTAGTCTCAACCATAAGACATTGGAAAAGTATGAAACTTACAATTCTGAATAAAAGATAAATTAGTTTTAATAAAACACAATAAAAAGGTGATATTTCCATCTCCACCTATTAAATAGTAAAATATGTACATAATTATGAAGAACCCTTTGATAAATAATAAACCCTCTGGTCTAAACTCTTGGACCAGTTTTTTGTATTTACCTCTTCTTTACCCAGTTTTTTTTCTTTCTATATACATCACATATTCTATGTACCTATATTGCCCTTAAAAAATAATGTCTATGTAATGTAATCTTTATACACATCTTACATATTTTCCTCAAATAAGTGATTAAGTACATTGCTTAAATCTAATGAAATAAAATACGAGCTTGGGGGTTTCTTGAACCGTGAAATCTTAGAGTTCTTATTTTATGTAATTAGCTAATTCTGCTATTTCAAATTAACTTTTTTTTTCACACAATTGCAGTGTTACTTTTCATGATTCCTGAAAAAATGTTTCTCTGTTGCCTAGGGACTTTAAATTGATGATGTTTCCGATTAATGCAACATTTTGCTGACTGGTTTTATTAGTTCTCACCGCTCACAATGATAGCTATTTAGCTATTATTTATCCACTGAGGAACGCAGAGTTGGATCTTTATCTGCCAATCCCGCGCTCAGAGTTTGTTAAAAGTTCAATACTTTATAATGCTAAAAAGATGCATAATCATCTACCGCCTAACATCAGGTCCGTTGCATCTTTTCTCGAATTTCGCAGGGCGTTGAAGGTGTATTTACTGGGGAGAGCCTTGTACACAGTAAGCGAGTTGTTTATGGTTTCCTAATTCTAAATTTTGAGCAGCTTACTCACAGGTTTTGTTTTTGTTCCTGTATCATGATAGGTTATTATAAGTTATTGTTTGTTTGTTTTTTTAGTACCTACAATATGCTGACTCGCACAGTATAAGCAGTTAGACCTAGATGTTTGTTTGTTGGTTTTAATCAAATTTTGACCATGAACTATTTGTTCAAGTGTTTGGTTTTGTCTGTGCTTTTGCATTTGTATGTTTTGTTTTTTATTTTTTCAGCTTTGTCCACAAAATTGTAAAATTTTCTGACAATAAAGCAAATTCTTTCTTTCTTTCTTTCTTTCTTTCTTAGTTTAACATGAGTTCTGACGAGTACCGTGCCGTTCGATCTTGTGCTTCGTGTAATTGGGAAGTGGCTCTTTATACCACTCATTTAGGCCAGATTATCGAGTTCCTTTGGCCCTTTACGCGAGCATCCTGCGAGCGGTGCCGCAGCCGTCACTTGGCGTCCCTTGCGTGGGTGTACCGAAACGGTGTTTGGCTGCCGTACACTCTTCCGCCACGGAGTCAGAGAGCCCGGTACTATATGCGGATGTAAAAGTCAAGGTAAGCAGAAACTATTTTAATCTTCCAAGGAACTGCATTTTTGAAACATTAGTAGTGTAGTTTTCTTCGCTCCATTGATATGATTTATTTTAGAGATTTCAATAGTAAATTCGATATTTTCCTCACGTTCCAAAAAAAAGTCATTAGTCTTTTAGTGGGGTAGCTTCTGGAGTCCATGGGTCATAATAGGGTAGTATTCTACTCACATGAACTATATCTTTCTTTGCTGAGCTAGATTTCCCTTTCTGAATCTCATAGTCTACGTCCGACATTTTTCTAACAATGTAATATGGTCCAAACCATCTTAAAAGGAGTTTTTCGCTTCTACCAACTTTTCTGACAGGGGTAAAAACTTTCACTTGGTCTCCTATATTATATTCAATATGTCTGTGCTTGGCGTCATATCTCAATTTGTCAATATTTTGTCGCCTATTAATATTCTGTACTGCCCTGTTTCGAACTGCTAGGGCGTTTTCCCTAATTTCATGACTATCCAACGGATTCGGGGGAGGCATGAGGGTAGCTTCTATCGGTAAGACTGGCTCTCTTCCATATACTAACATAAATGGAGAGAATGTAGTAGTATCTTGCCTACTACTATTATATGCAAAAGTAACATGGGGAAGGTATTGATCCCAGTTTGTCTGGTTCGTGTTGGTATAGATTGAGATCATATCTGCTAGAGTTTTATTAAGCCTCTCTGTCAGACCATTCGTTGCTGGGTGGTAAGCGGTTGTAAATTGTTTTGCGGTTCCCATTTTTCTTAAAAGTTCCATGACTAATTCTGATTGGAACACTTTGCCTCTGTCGCTCAATAATTCTTTTGGAGCTCCATGTCTCGTAATTATTTTTTCGAGTATGAACTTTGCTACAGGGCCCGCCTTGCCACTAGGTAGAGCTTCCGTTTCTGCCCACCTCGTAGCGTAATCTGTAGCGACTACGATCATTGTTTTTCCATTTTGGCTTTTTCTAAATGGCCCCAACAAATCAATGCCCACTTTGTCGAATGGTGTTCCCACTGGGATTGGATGTAACAAACCGATTGGTTTTTTATTCTGTTGTCCTTTCCTGGCCTGACAGTCCGGACACCCTTTCACAAATTTTTCTACGTCTTTTTGGAGTTTTTCCCAATAGAATCTTTGTCTTATTTTATTTAGCGTCTTTACTGTTCCCAAATGCCCGCTTAAAGGCTCTGAATGATTGGTGTAAATAATCTCTCCGATCAATTTCTTTGGGACGACTAAAAGTTCTTCTCTTCCATAAGGACTTGAGTTAACTTTGTAGAGTACTTTGTTTTTAAGTCTAAAATTTTTGATTCGCCTTCTCAAACCAACTGACGCGTTATCGGGATTTTCTATAGCGTCCCTTAGTTTTTGTAACTCTTCGTCTTCACCCTGTAATTTCGAAATATCGTCAGCTTCTAATATAAATGTAGGTATTTCCTCTAGATTTTCTTCTGGTTGAGGCTGCAGTACGGGGTAGCGACTGATGCAATCGGCGTCTCTGTGCGTTATTCCGCTCTTATGCACTATTACGTAGTCAAATTCTGACAGCTTTAATGACCACCTAGCTAGTCGGCCTGTTGGGTCCTTCAAAGATTTGAGCCAGCAAAGGGCATGATGATCTGTTATGATCTTTACGGGTTTTCCATAAATCAAATGTCTAAGATAGCTTAAGGCCCAAATTGCAGCTAGGCCCTCCAATTCTGTAATTGTGTAATTTTTTTCTGCTTTCGTCAGACTTCTACTAGCATATGCTACTGGGTGAAGCTGCATATCATCTCCTTCTTGTAGTAAAACTGCTCCAATGCCATGTAGGCTTGCATCTGTTCTCAATTCACACCCTTTCATCGGGTTGTAGTGGTTGAGTACTGGCGCGGTGGTGGGTTTTTCTTTAAGGCAGTTAAAAGCTTCCATCTGTTCTTCCTTCCAGTCGAATTTCTTTTCTTTTTTGGTTATTTCATGAAGAGGTCGAGCTAATTTCGAAAAATTTTCTATAAATTTCCTATAATAATTACACAGTCCGATGAAGCTTTGAACGTCTTTGACTGATTTGGGTACTGGGAATTTTTTTATTGATACAAGCTTACTGTCATCAGGTAAGATACCATGTTTGGAGATTTTGTATCCAAGCAAGTTTATTTCCTCTTTTATATACTCGCATTTTGAAGGTTTTAGGGTCAATCCTGCATCCCTGAGTCTTGTGAAAACTTTTCTCAATTTATGCAGGTGTTCCTCGATAGTGTCGGAAAATATGATTATATCATCCAGATATATTAAAACTTCCCGCCATTTGAGGTCTTGGAAAACGGTGTCTGCCAATTGCTGGAATGTGGCTGGAGCATTGCATAATCCAAAACTCATAAAATTGAACTCCCATAGACCATGTCCTGGGGCTTGAAATGCCGTAAGTGGCTTGGATTCTTCCTGAATTTTTACTTGCCAGAATCCAGAAAACATGTCCAACGATGAAAAATATTGCGCCTTTCCTAAATATGTAAGAATATCGTCTATGTTAGGAATACTATAGCTGGATTTTTTTGTTACAGCATTTAGGCGCCTGTAATCAACACAAAATCTAGTTTCTCCCGATTTCTTTTTAACTAGTACGACAGGGCTGGCCCAAGGAGAATGGCTTGGTCTAATTACATTGTATTTAGCCATTTCCGATATTTGACTGTCTATTATTTCCCTTTCTTTTTGGGATACTCTATATGCTTTCTGTTTTATAGGCTGAGCGTCCCCAATATCTATCTTATGTTCTACGAGATCTGTCTTTCCCATATTTTTTGGAGTTTTTGAAAATATGTCATTAAATTCGTGTAATAAATTTTGAACCCTCATTTTTGTAGTCTGATGTTTTATATGGCTTATTTTGTGATCCTCCATCGTAACTTCGTCCTCTTTTCCACTTTCTTCCAATAAAAATATTCCCGAATCCAATAGATTGTATACTTCTATGCCTTCTAGAAAACCCAAAGTGGTGCCTCTGAAAATTTTCATATTATTATGACTCCTTGTTGTCAATTTAATTACGAGGTTATTTTCAATCTTGTAGACTGGTGATAGGCAAACTATTCCTTTATTCCTTAGATTTTTTTCATTTCCGCAAAAACTTAAATTGGGTAAATTTTCATACTCAAAAATATCTGAATTAGTAGCAAGCTTTACGGTGATTTCTTTGTTCGGTTTCAAAATATAATCTTCCTGAGCGATCAATTTAATTTTCTGTCGGTTTTCTTCGATTTGTGTATTACATATTATTGTTTCTTCTCTGTCTTCTAGAGAACTCCCTCCTTCTGTGTCGTTTTTATTCTCAGAGTATAACGACGAACGATTAATTTGCCCTACTCTATTTTTTGTCTCAAAAGATAGGGTGGTATTTATGTTAAAATTACTTAAATTTACTGTACAGTTGCTATAATCTATCTTCGCCTCATTTTTTGACAAAAAGTCGGTGCCAAGAATCAACGGCTTCGATAATTTTTCCACTACCAGTGCTAATACGTAGCCTTTTATATTTCCAATTTCCAAATTCACTTCTGATGTACCCAGAGTTTTTATTCGGCCACCTCCCGCAACTAAAAGGTGGTGATGTTCGCATACTGGTTTCAGGTGCTGGACCAAACTACTATCTACTACGCATTGACTTGCCCCCGTATCTAAAATTATTTCTATATTCCTATGATTATTTACAGTCCCAGTAATTTTCAAAATATTTTGGGATGGGTTAACCCCGGTTTGCAGGACGACTTCTTTGGGGTTTTTTAGTTGAGCCGTCCGAATGCATTTGGGGAAAGCGATCTAGAAAATGACACTCTTCTTGTGTCGTTTTGATTGCACGAATAATGACCACTTCTGCCGCAATCTTTGCATCTTGGTCTCCCGTCACTACTTCTTGTGTTTGGGAGGTTGGACCGTTGATAATTTCCTCTGTAGCCACCCTGGTAACCGCCGCGGCCTCTTCCTCTTGACCTGTTGCTTCCGTAATTATTCCCGTAATTATTTCCGTTGTTTTGATTTACATTGTAATTCCCTTGTCCTTGGCTGCTTCTGTTCCAATTTTGTTGATGACCCCTTTGATATGTCATGTTTTGTCTCCCAGAGCTATTATGGAAGTCTGTACGATTGAAATTTCTATTATATCTCCCATTATTTCTGGTTATAAAATTTGAATTTAAATTATCAGGTGTCGAATAATGATTATTGGCATTGTTTTCCCTGGAATTTGTGTTGTGGTTATCATTAATGTTGAGAAGTGAAACTTGTGACGTCATTTGATTAACTAACGCTCTTTCTCTTATCTCGCTTAGTTTGAGCACGAGCGCCTTTAGGTCCTCATAGGTCATTCCTGGTTTGCACATTAGATGATATGTTTCGTAGAAGGTCGTATGCAGACCATTTTCGAAATATTCTCTGAAATTCTCAAATGGCATCTTTTGGTCTACTTCATGGGCAAGGCCTATAAGTTCATAATAATACGTTTTAATGTCTTCATTAGGTTGTTGTTTTCTTGATAACAATCTTAATTTCAGCTTCCTAAACGGTTGTTCCCCGCTAAATTCTTTAACAAAATCTTGCTTTATTTGCTCCCATGTATTGTTTTCATTCACAGTGGCTGCTGAATAATCATTATACCAGTAATAAGCAGGCCCTTCTAGGAAATTTCCTAAATATGATATTTTCAAGGAATCTGTCCAACCATTGCAAATTGAAATTCTTTCATACTTTGTTATAAATGTTACGGTTGAATCTGTGCTCGGATTAAAGGTTGGTGGCTGAAGAAACTTAGGGACAGCTGGAGTTTTTGCCTCTGCAAGAGCATTTCCTAATGTGGTATTGTTTGCCATAGTGGAGTTTTCTTTACTTTTTATATTATGTGTTATTTGAGCCTGAGGTTTTTTTGTGTCTTGATCGAGTTTTCCTTTACTGTCTTTTCGAAAATGAAGTTGCTCTTTTTCTAGTAAGGGACTCTCGTGTTGGATTTCTTTTGTAGCTTCAATTACGGTTATGTTGGATACCGACTGATCTAGGGTCGTGTCCAAATCTTCCAGGAAATTTTTAGTCTTCGAAATGTTCTCTGTGAAATCCTGAAATTGTTTCAATTCAAACGTAAAGTTTCTGGGCGGACTTCTGCTAAGTGATGGCCTAGGCGTAAGTATATCCTGTACAGGGATATCTGTTGTACTATTGTGGTCTGGATTAAAGTTTTTGTATTTAGATTGGTCTTCAACTGTTTCCTTGTCGTTATTTACTTTAGATTTACTCCTAGTTACTTTCGGCAGAAAATTGCTCATTAATATCGATTGATTTTTGGTGAGTTTCACCTTTTAAATAAATAAATTTTCACAAAAAGGCGCTATAGGCATTGAAATAAATGGGTTTTTTGAGGAATAATTATTGTATAACGATAATATAACAACAAACACTTTTTAGCTGATAATTCATATGTAATGTGAATCTCTGAAAGGAAAATGTTTTGCTTATTTCGTCAGCTAGGCGCGCGGGTCGAATTACTTAATATTTTGCGTTCGCTGTAATAATTTTTTGAGTAGCTGATCAAGCTATGCCCTGGGTAAATACTGGTACATAGAATATTTTAAAATGGTATGTGTTGGGCATCATAAATAAAAAAATAACTACTAGAATCAAAATTGTGACGTTACCCAAACGTTAAATGGGATGAAGTTAATTAAAAATTGCAGAATGTTTGAATAGATTAAAACAACAAAAAAAATAAAATTTTACGAAATTCCTTGCAAATATTGAAATTGTGACGCTACCAAAATTTTTTTTTTTTTTTTTTTAATTTTATTTCATGGGCTGAGAAAAAAAATTATATAAGAGTTGCAATCGTCAAAAATGAAATGAAATTTAAACTGAATAAAAGTGGTTACGTCAACAAAAATTAAAAAAAATTATGTCTAATGTTCTCATCGGATTACTTTATTGGTTATTTATTACGTAAAAACGTCGAAAAATATGTTTTTTTTAATTTATAGTGAAAACTTGATTAGATGAAACCGGCAACCTCCACCATATGTCGCAGCCCTGTTCGGTTGAGACTGTTGCAATCTTATTTAGTTGCAACTAGGGACCGGGGGAATCTGAGAGATTAAAACAATCAAGTTTTGTAACACCAAGAAAAATATTAATTTATTCTCAAAATCAATAATTAAATTAAGAACAGTAGTGTGAATGTCGTGAATGATGGCCGATGAGGACACTAGAGGATTTATTAAAGTTTAACAATGGTACTTACCGGAATCCCATCTTCCTGTAGCCCGTTAGCCCGTAGCACAACTTTTTCGACTTTAACGCCCGAATTCAGATTTACAACTAACTTGAAAATTACGCTTTATCGATCCAAATCGATTCAGAAATGTCAGCAAAAAATCATTGACCTAAAACCTAGGTTGTTGGCTTTAAGCTTTTGCTGACTCTGAGTGCGTTTGCTTTATTTGATATAACATCCGAATTGCGCAACTAAATTGGGACATTATTAGTCAATGAACTTTGGTTAATTCGTATTGGAATAATAATGTTATAAAGGGTGATATTTTTTGGCTTGACAATATACACAATCACTTAACTAGAAGTTATACAAATCGTAGTTTCCACATTCCAAGGTGCAACTTTTCAAGCACGAACAAAATGCTTTTTTATAAAGGAATTGTGATATATGTGCATAACGTCTCTAATAACTCTAAATAGTCGTGTATGCGCTAGCTCACTATTAGTGTATTGTTAGATTAACAATGGGTTTTTTGTGACTAGAGTACCATTCCTTTGGGTACGGAGAATTGAATATTTTAGTAATAAATAGACCATCACTCAAATTAGTGTGTTTCATTTATAGTATATTACAGTGGCGACGAGGATTTAAAAATAAGAAACCTGTCTTAGTTTACTTTCGGAAATTTTCACGAAAATAGTACTATCGGGTTGATCAGTACTTCTTAGTGTGCATTAGTGTGATTTTATAACAAAATAGCACCGCCATTAGAAGCCAGTGCTGTCACCATTAAGACCGAATACGTCGGACTTTTGGGGTCTTTGAATACGTTTGACCCCAAAATATCAAATTTTTCGGTGTTTGCCGAAAGCAATTTTTTATTGCTAACAATATCACGGATAGTGACAGGAAACGAGCAATTTTACTGAATACTCTTTCTGAAGATTGTTACGTTTTGGTGAGGAACTTGTGTGTTCCTGATCCGCCTGAGTCAAATAGTGTTGAGCAGCTCATGAAGATACTTACTGATCATTTTTCGCCTGTCAAGTCATACCTTGCTGAAAGGCTGAGGTTTTACAATTGTAAACGTCAGCAGGGTGAATCGATTGCTGATTGGCAAGCAAAAGTAAAGAGTTTAGCCGCCAATTGTGGTTTTGGTACAGAGCTTTCTGTGGTAATGCGCGATATTTTTGTCACAGGAATTAACGATGACAAAATTATGGATCGTCTTTTTGAGGAAGATGCCTCAAAAACTACCTTCGAAAAAGTGGTAAAAATTGCCCTTAGTAAAGAGTCAGCTTTAAACGATCATGATGTTAGAGGAAACCTAGGTGTTGGTATAAAACAAGAGCCAGTATACTTCCAGAAACCCAGACGTCAAAACTTCCCAAGATCCCAAAATGGAAATGGGATAGGTTTTAAAAAAGGAAATTTTTCAGGTGCAGGAGGAAGTGATACAGCCCGGATTAAGTGCACAGTGTGTGGTCGTAAAAATCATTCTATAAAAGATTGCGTTTATAAAAATTGTAATTGCCATAACTGTGGCATGAAAGGTCATTTAGCACCCCAATGTAAACGTAGCAGTCGACATAATTTTTTACAAGACAATCAAGACTCTGAAGAATCTATATTTAATATTCGGGACTTGGATGTAAATAGGATAGAAAGTTCAGGTAATATCAAGCCATTTTTTATTAACTTAATTGTTGAAAATATACCAATAAATTTTGAAATTGATTCTGGTTTCGCTCATTCAGCAATCTCAGAGAAATTATATTTTAAACATTTTAGTGGCAAAGAGGTATTTACTAACGATTTGTCTTTAACTGATTATATCGGCCTCACCTTCAAACCAATTGGTTATTTGAAATTAAATATTAAATTTGAGAAAAAAAAATATATTCTAAAAACTTGGAGGCCCTCCACTGATCGGCAGAAATGCGTTATCTATGCTTAATTTTGGCTTTTGTAAATTAAATACGGATAATTCTTAGCTTTTAGAAAAAAAATCCATGTATACAGTATCTAGCATAGTACAAGGTTGCACGGATTCTTCTACAAGTATTTCTAGCTTATTAAAAAATTACCAAGAAATTTTTGATTCAAAGATTGGCACATTTAATAAATTTAAAGTTACCATAAATGTAAAAAATGGAGCAATTCCAAAATTTTGCAAAGCAAGGCCAATTCCTTTTGCTTTAAAGCCTAAAATAGAAAAGGAACTTGACCGTCTTGTGCAAAATGGTGTATTAGTAAAAACTGAATTTTCAGAATGGGCAACTCCTATTGTACTAGTTTTAAAAAATAATGGGGATATACGCATATGTGGAGATTTTAAAATAACATTAAACCCTTTTTTAGAAAATGTTCATTTTCCTTTACCTCGCGTCGAATATTTATTCGCACAATTACAGGGTGGTCAAAAGTTTTCCAAGATAGATTTGTCTGAAGCTTATCAGCAGATTGTGCTTACAGAAGAATCTAGGAAACTTGTGACAATTTCCACACATAAGGGTCTTTTTTCTTACACCAGATTACCGTTTGGAATAACGAGCGCTCCGGCCATATTTCAAAATATAATGGAACAATTATTTATATGTCCGGGAGTCGTTTGTTTTTTGGACGATATTTTGGTCACTGGGGAAAACGATTTTTCACACTTGGAGCGCCTAGAGTATGTTTTCCGTCGACTTCAAGAATGTGGTTTGAAAGTTAGGAAAGAAAAATGTTCGCTATATCAAGACTCTGTAAATTATCTTGGTCACAGAATTGACAAAGCAGGGTTACATACCTCAGAAGAGAGAGTGTTAGCAATTAAAAAATGTCACGTCCCTAAAAACGTCACTGAACTTAAGTCGTTTTTGGGAATGATAAATTATTATTGTAAATTCATTCAAAATGCTTCGGATATACTAAAACCCTTATATAGTCTTTTGAAAAAAGATGCAAAGTGGCATTGGTCATTAGAATGCTCGAAAAGTTTCGAAACTTCTAAAAATATGTTATTGTCATCAAAGGTTTTGACACATTTTGACCCCTCTAAAATAATTAAATTAACAGTGGACGCATCTCAGTTCGCTTTGGGGGCCACTTTAAGTCATGTTTTTGACAATAATATAGAAAAACCAATAGCTTTTGCGTCACGTCTTCTGAATAAGGCTGAATTTTCTTATTCACAAATTGAAAAGGAGGCGTTAGCTATTATTTTTGGAGTAAAGAAGTTTTTCCAGTATATTTATAATCAAAAATTTTTATTGATAACCGATCATAAACCCTTGTTGACCATTTTTGGTGATAAAAAAGGAATACCGGTTTTTGCAGCAAATCGTTTGCAACGCTGGGCTCATATTTTGTCCGCATTTACTTTCGACATAAAATATGTTAGTTCTGCTAAAAATACAGCAGATTTTTTATCTAGAAGTCCTTTAATGAATTCGGTTCAGTACGAGGACGACAAAATATTATTTTTTAAAATAAATTCCGCAGTATCTTATTTGAATTTGTTGAAAGAAGGTCAAATACCTATTGAGTTTTCTCAAGTAAAAAATGAAACAAATAAAGATCCGGTCTTGTCTAAGGTACTTTTTTATTTACGCTTTGGATGGCCAAATGTTTGTCCATCTGAGGGATTTAAACCTTATTTCAATAGAAGAAATGAACTAAGCATTGAACAAGGATGTGTATTGTGGGGTTTCAGATTAATTATTCCACCCAAATTGCAAGATTTGGTGTTAAATGAACTTCATTCTACACATATGGGAATAGTTAAAATGAAATCGCTCGCAAGATCCTATGTTTGGTGGCCTTTAATAGATTTTCAAATAGAACTTTTATCTAAGAAATGTAATTGTTGTGCGATTTTTGCAAATAATGCACCAAAAACTTCGTTAGAAGTGTGGGAGTGGCCAAAACAACCATGGACACGCTTACATGCAGATTTTTTTGGGCCAGTTTTCAACAAAAAATTTTTAGTTGTAATTGATGCAACATCAAAATGGATTGAGTGCTTTGAGGTTAATAACATAACTGCCACCACTACAATAAAAATTTTCAGGGAACTTTTTGCTAGATATGGACTTCCAATACAATTATGTACTGATAATGCTACCACATTTATGTCAGAGGAATTCCAGAATTTTCTTTGTGGAAGTGGCGTTAAACATTTAACTGGGGCACCATATCATCCAGCGACAAACAGTTTAGCGGAAAATGCTGTTAAAACTATGAAAAACGCTATATTAAAATCTCGGCATGATAATCCAGGTATGGACGTTAATTTAATAATAAATAGATTTTTATTATTATATCGTAATACTTGTCATACCACAACGGGGGAAACACCTGCCAAGATTTTAATAGGACGCAATCTCAGAACTAAATTTGATTTATTATTGCCTTCTGTTTCCAATACAGTTATTGAAAAACAATCTTCTCAAAAAAAATATTATGGTTCTCAAAAAGAAGTTACTTTTAATATCGGAAATCGCATTTGGGCTAAGGATTTCAGAGCAAATAAACCGACATGGTGTCAAGGTAAAATCATCGAAATACTTGGTAGAAGAACTTATGCAATTGAAACAGATTGTGGTATGAAATGGAAACGTCATACAAATCAATTAAAACAAAATTTTGCCAAGAATGCTGATACTGATAATAATCATGACCATGAAATTTCCATTATTCCACGCTCTGAACTCAACAGTAATACTAATAATATTTTTGGTGATAATAGTGGCACAAATGATTGTAACATCGAGAATGTATCAAATAGTGAAGTGCAACAACCAAAAGTTGACATTCCGGTATTAAGGCGTCGGAGTAGGTTAAAACCGCCCGAAAGATTAGTTGTCGGGTTAAACTAATTGTACTTAGAATTAATATAAAGAAAATGTTTAGAAAATAAGGGAGAAGGTGTGATATATGTGCATAACGTCTCTAATAACTCTAAATAGTCGTGTATGCGCTAGCTCACTATTAGTGTATTGTTAGATTAACAATGGGTTTTTTGTGACTAGAGTACCATTCCTTTGGGTACGGAGAATTGAATATTTTAGTAATAAATAGACCATCACTCAAATTAGAGTGTTTCATTTATAGTATATTACAGGAATAGATGATTATAACAAATTACCTCCTCTTGTTAAGGACTCTAGTTCCCTAAATGTATTTAAAAGACGGCTGAGTGAATACATTGTAGCCATGTAATTATTGTTTCATGATTGAATAGTGGGTAGTAACTAAATGTGATTTGGAGAAGGCTGTGTAAGATTTTTGGTTAGATTCTAATTTCCTAATTTTAAGTTATTTGTAAGTTATTTCTGTTTTTGTTAATTTTGTCTTTTAAAAAAAATGTTGTTTATATTAGGGTTTCCTATTGAAATTGAATAAATTGATTGATTGATTGATATTATTGTAGTGTATTGACTATAGACTATAAACCAAGAAAAACACCTATTTTTTCTGTAAGATCAGCTAAAAATTAAACTATGTAATAAAAACACCTCTATGGACGGTTGAATGAGGCTTTAAAGGAAAAGCTGATCCGATTAATCTCTCAGCTTTTTATTTTTTATCTTTCTTCAATGGAGATTATTTTAAGAAAAGACAAACTGTAGGTATATCAGCTAGTGATCGGGTAAATCGGATCAGCATTTCCGTAAAGACTGCTGGACTGAGCTACGTCATCCACATAAATTGAAATGACGTCACTGAGATCTTGTATTCGCAATAATCTCGCATTTTTATAAAATTCTTCTGGAAAATTCTTGGAAATATTCTCAAAAGTTCTCGGAAATATTCTCAAAAGTTCTCAGAAATATTCTTTTGAGAGTTTTCGATTGAAAGTTTCCGGAAATTTTTTATCGGCAAATATTCTCGGTTATACAACTCACTGTACATTATTCCCATATGACACGAGAGGCTTAACAAGTGATAAGCCTTTCGGGATTATCGAGCTTGGTGGCATTTGTCATTAATAATAATACAAATTAATGAAGCATTTAAGTTTATTTCGTTGTATAACCTTTTGAATACCACTCGATGTTTCAGAATTACCTAATACTTTTACCTGACACCCAACGCGTTACCAGCAACACCACTCCTCCTTCGGAGTCGTGGTGTTGCTGCGTAACGCGTTTCGTGGCAGGTAAAAGTATTATCCGGTAATCCTGAAACCTCTTGTGGTATTACATTCGAAAATTTCCCAATATTCGCGAATATTCGCATGGGAATATTCTCGACTCACATCACTAGTCTCTCATGTTATTTTTTTTTTAAATAATAATAATAACTCAGACATCTGGATTTATTATATTTCACCTTGTATGTTAATAAATAAAATTTGAACAATAAACTGTTTATAAAAAAAATTCTCTAAAGCTTAAATAGTAGTGATAATGATAGTTTTTCTTTTTTTTGTCATGTTTTTCCCGATAACTCTGAAGATAGACATATCAAACTGTGTATCGTTGAAACATATATAACAATATTTCCATAAGTTTCCAAAAGTTTCCAATATTTCCGGAAAGTTTCCGAGAATGTTCGCGGCTTTTGAATGTTTCGGGAATTTTACATCACTATGAGAGAGTTAGGAAGAGTTTTTTGAGTTTTTCCCTATAACTGTTGAAGATAAACCATAAACCAAGAGATAAAAATAACAAACCGTAGGCATATCTTTGAAATCAGGTTAAAAGGAGGTAACAAATAAGCGCACAAAGTACAGAGTGTTCCATTCAAAAAAATATAACTTTACACTGCTGCATTTTTTTGAAGCACCCTGTATGCCTAAAACTGAATTAGTTAAGAGGGGCGTCAGATATGAGCCCGCGCGCCATCTTTTGGGCTTTATGACATACATTATACATTAAATATTTTTTAATCACAGGTGTGCACATTCCCTGTAAGTGATTGACTTATTTACAGTAGATGGCGACATCTTCAATATCCATTCGTTTACGCAGTAATATACAGTGGACTAAATAATTTTATTCAGATGCAGATGAAATAATAGCATTTCACATGATTAGCTAGGTGAAACAGTTTTCACTGGCGTTTGAAAGAAGTTAATAAGCTTCCCGAACTCTTCAAGAGAAGCTCTGAACACACATTTGGTTTGAGTCTCTGCTGAAAATGACAGCAATCACTTTTTTGTTTGGCAGATTTTGATTAATTTTGGAATAAAAACTTATAAATTAACAGAAGTTCTGTTCTTTTCATTTATTCCAGCATTTAATGATCCGAAATTTTGGAAATGTATTGTTGGTGTGCTACTCTATGCGTTTATCCCTTTTTCATTTAAATCCGTGACCAAAATTTGCATGCTGTTGTCAACAAAATTGGTGATAATTTTACTATTTAGACTGCAAAACTGCATTTCACTGAAAAGTGGTCTAAATTTGGAATTGAACAGAAATTTGTGAAGGTTCGTAAATAACATTTTATTTAAACGCCCATCTTAAAAACTTTCGACAATTTCTGAAATTTTTGTATTTGACATTTTTGTCAAAAATGTCAAAAGAAAAAGTTAGAAGGGGGTGACATTTATAAATTTATAATAGATCACTGTGTACATTATCAAATATGTTTAGAATTTTCCGTAGAGTCCAATAATGTGATGATAGATGGAAAGTGCTATTCAAAAAAATTAAGTGGATATCGGGCACTGGCACAGCTGTTCTTGGGACACCCAGTATATAATTTTTTTCGTTTTGATGGTCTAGTGAAGCACAAAAAAATCGAATATGCTTCGGAATATGCCTACCCTTGTGCGTCTTGAGATATCGAAGGTCAAAGATCACGAAAATCGTTTTTTTTGCCAAAATCTCGCTTCCAGTGCATCTGACGTCGAAGAGCTCAAAACAAAATAGTATTTTCTACAAAATTGTTTATATACATTTTTTTGTACGACCAACCGTTTTCGTGATAAAGCAGGAGTGCATATTCAAAATAGATGATACTGTATTATACAGAGTGTCCCCGTTCAACTGGTCAAAAATGCTAGGGTATATAGAGGAACCATAGAGAAGTAATTTGAAATAGGATATCGATGGTCGGAAGTGCGTCATTTCCAAAATACAGGGTGTTGAAATTTAAACAACCCCCTTTCATATCATCTGGAGGGCTATTCCTAGGCTGTTCAAATTTTCAGGGATCAATAATCCCTGGAAATTTGAACAGCCTAGCATGTATAATACAGTATCACCTATTTTGAATATGCACTCCTGCTTTATCACGCTATATTTCGAAAACGGTTGGTCGTACAAAAAAATTTATATAAACAATTTTGTAGAAAATACTATTTTGTTTTGAGTTCTTCGACGTCAGATGCACTGGAAGCGAGATTTTCGTAACCTTTGACCTTCGATATTTCAAGACGCACAAGGCTAAGCATATTCGATTTTTTTTGTGCTTCACTAGATCATCAAAACGAAGGTCTCTGCAAAAATTCAGCTTGTTCGGCCTCATTTCGCAGATGGCCCTTTTTTTTGGTCTAATTTCCCTGGGGTAATGCCAAAGTTATACAATAAATCGTTCTGTGAAAAAGGCTACTGGCCACATCGCACAAGGATAGATTTCTCATTTGCATTAAATTTCGCAAATATTTCAATTTGATTTTAGACTATTACCAAAGTTTGCTATTACTTATTTTATTAGTAGATTCGGAGCTGTATTAGTACATAATTTATCATTAGTGACTAACATTACAAATCAGCTCAAAACTGTACCGTTCCCAACTAAAAAATGGATATACCTGGGTAGAATCGCTGCAGAATCCTTTAACAAAGATATTTAGCAGTATATATGCAGCAACCTGGGTGCTATGAGTCTGAAGTAGTTGCTAAAGAAATAAGATCTGATAGCAGAATGAAATTTTTTAGGATAGGTAAAAAAGATAGGTATTTTAACAATATAATTCATGACAATTTCTGGCCTCTGGGAGCAGTATTTAGGGAATTTAACTTCTACATCCCAAAAAAATCAAATGTGCAGTCAAATTTTCAGTATCATCAGCAGCTAACAAACCGGTAGGTACTAATAGTGGAGGATCCGAATAGGAAAGGATCTGCACCCATCTGTTTAATGGGTGAAAACTATTTTTTCTACAAACGTGTTAAAAATGCAATTTTTAACACCCTCCCGTAGCATTAAAAATGTTACTTTATCGCACTAGTGCCATAAAGTCTTTATAGCACTAGTGTTAAAAATGGAACATCAAATTTTGAGAGCGAACGTCAAAAAAAGTTTGTATTTTTAGTTATTTACATTGATATTCATGGTGAAATTTGAACAAATGAGGTAGCCTGATTGGCCGCCTCATCTATATTTTTCAAGGGATCGATGCAATCCTCTTTTTCTTCTGTATTTTGTTGCATTTTTAGCAAAAAGCATTACTGACCACGACAGACACAGGACAGACTTTCAAGAAACTGACAAGACATTTCATTACCTGTAAAACAAGGTGCTGGTTGTTTCGATTTTTTGACAAATGTCAAATTCAATAATATTATGTAGGAAAGATGCTCCCAATCAATTATTCATTCTAAAAATTCAATTTGTTACTGGTTAATGCCGTTTGTAGAAAAAATATTGTATGATATTTGTGTTAAAAGTATTTTTAAGGCACTTATGTGAATTGCAGAATTCGCTTCGCTCATTCTGCAAACTTTCACATGCCTGCCTTAAAAATGTACTTTTAACACTTATATCATAAATAACTATTATATCAAAGTTAGTGTCATAAAAAAATATCACGTGTGGGTTGGCTGAAAAATTCCTGGTCAGACTATTATTAATAAATAATTCAAAAATTATAATGGGCTCTTTCACTAATTTTTGAAATTGCCATATTTGGATAAAGCAACTAAAAACAGAATTTTCTGTATTTTTACTTTTGAAAAATTCATAGTCCTTCTTGAGAAAACAGAAAAATAAGAAATACCTCCAAATAAAAATCCAGAATTTATTTCTATGACTTTGCAGCTCGCAATTTGACCGTGTTGCCACTAATTGAAAATTTGTAATAGATTTAAATCTGAAATGTTCGCAAAAGATCATGAAAAGTAGTTGAATTAATTAGTTATGGATTCAAGATTTTATAACATTTTTTTTTGAAATTCTACTTAAACACAATTTCAATTTAATACAATTTTTTATATTTAGTTTTATTTTATTTTTTTCACGTTGCACTACATTCAGTCACAACCGACAACAGCGCATTCGAACCTTGCTCTGCTTTTACAGAGCGCAACACAGCCGAGCCGGTCAGCTTCTTGCAACAACATGAGCGAAATGGAAAATATTTATGTGACGTCAGCGAATCGGCGCGTTTTAAATGATTTTGAATATCGCGAGTTTCAAATGCCTGTAAAAAACTTATTTACCATTGTAGAAATTTTTTTTTGGGTATATATGCCTAAACTAGTCCCTCCTTTGGGATTTTAGACTTAAATTACGTCCTACACCTACCCTGGAAATTTCTTGATTGTATTTATTATAATAAGTAAACAAGATATAATGGATTTTATAAATCGAACTTTTTTCTTTTTTGCCCTTTATATCCTTTGCTCCTCTGAGTTCAAAGAAGCTGATGACAGATTATTTGTAGATACTTGCTTGTGCAACTCTTTCCCAAGGTGGATTTACCTGTATTTTCTTTAGATGGTTTATGGTTTACTGTAACCGGAGACTATTATTATTATTATTTTTTATTTCAGTAGATTCCTCTCAAATTAAAAAATGGCAGAGATTGACATTTCTCCGAATAACGATGGCGGCGTACTGAAGCAAATCCTAAACGAAGGCACCGGAACCGCTTTACCACCACCAGGATGCAAAGTTAAGGTCCATTACACCGGAACACTTTTGGATGGAACGGAATTCGACTCTAGCAGGGGTCGAAATGATCCTTTTCAGTTTAATTTGGGAAAAGGTGAGAGATTAACAAAACTATTTGCTCAATGATTACTGGGATATTTTGATGAAGAAAATAAAATTACTATTTTTTTTCATTGAAGAAAAACATAAATATTCCAATTTTTAGCAAATTCCATGTTTAAATGAATATGTTTTTTTTTTAAAGGAAATGTAATAAAAGGATGGGACATTGGAGTGGCGACAATGAAAAAGGGAGAAAGAGCTATATTGACTTGCGCCTCAGAGTACGCTTACGGCGAGTCAGGAAGCCCTCCAAAAATTCCACCTAATTCTACTTTGAAATTTGATGTAAGTTTTTCAGATTGACATGACTGATATTAGGATGTTTTCATATTGAATATTTATACTCGTACTCAATTAGGTTTTGTTGTCCAGAAAATTTAAATTTTAAAGTTTTTATTGACAAAGCAAATCATATACTAAATAGTTCTCATCACACAATAATAGAGTCAGTAAAACTCTCTAGCATATAAACTTTCCAATTGTATCAAAAAAGTACAGTCAACGGTTTTAGGTACTCAAGTACTTTAAATATTGTGGTACAAAAAATAAATTTCTTATTTATAATATTTCCAGGTTGAAGTTCTAGATTGGAGAGGAGAAGACTTGAGCCTGCTTCAAGACGGTGGTATAGAAAGAGCCGAAATTTTAGTTTCCGGCACTGGCTTTTCAACACCTAATGACGGCGCTCTCGTAACTGGTAAGTTTATCATTAAATTAAAAATTATGTATGTTGCAAATAATGATTATTAATTCTAGCTCATCTGATTGGAACATACAATGGCAACGTTTTCGACAAAAGAACCGTCACTTTTAACCTTGGCGAAGGCTCTGACCAAAACGTAATCGAAGGCATTGAAATCGCTCTGCAACATTTCAAAACTTCTGAATCTTCTCGACTGATTATTCAACCGAAATATGCTTTCGGCCAAACTGGCTCTACTGAATTCAATATACCAGCCAGCGCAGTAGTAGAATATGTGGTGACGTTGAACAGTTTCGAAAAGGAGAAGGAAAGTTGGGCGATGGATAGTCAAGAGAAAATAGAGGCTTGTCAAGTGTTTAAGGAAAAAGGCACTGGGTACTTTAAGAAGTGCAAATATGATCTTGCTGTGAAGAGTTATAAGAAGATTTTGTCCTTTTTAGAGAGTGATTCCGGTAAGTGAGGCTTTTGAATTAATCTTCCTAGAATTATTATTACGAACTCTAATTCTCAATTTTGATTAGATGTTTATCGCTAGTGCTGTGATAATGTGAGCTGTATTATTGTATTGTGGAAAAGCTTCATTTATATAATATGTATCATATAATATATTATATTGATCAAAAACTGGTACTAAGTTTTTTATGGCCTATTCTGGCTACTTTTCAAAATTAGACGTTCTGGCCGCCCGCAATGTTGGTCAGCTGGCATCGGTGTCAGTTTTGTGGTTGCTGGTGAAATTTCGAAGAGGTTCCAAAGGCATTCCGTTGAAGTGGTCTTCTTGATGTTTTGGTTTTGGCTTATGTTTGCGATACCCGAGATATCCCAAGAGTGCTAAAAAAGTGCTGAATACTGCTCGGTGGTGTATGGAAGCCCAAGGAGTTTCTTGTAGTTGCTCTTGAATATCTGACTCTTCCTCTTTGATTTTATCTAGAGATGCTGAGGCTTCTGGTTCTTCCTAGAATGTGGTGCCCTATATTGTGTTTCGGTTGATCGGTTGTGTCATGGATGCCAAAACAGTGACTGATTCTGCTCTTTTTGAAATAAAAATGTTTTTATTGGTCTTCACCATGCAGTTCTGAGATATAATCAAAATCCCTGTGTCACATCTTCACGAATGCCATCGCATCCAAGCATTGGGTGTATTCAAATGTTTCCATATGATACTAGATATCAAAGTCTTCCTTCGCAGTGTACACGACGTATTTTGCCATCACTGATAGACTTCATCGATGATGCAGTTGGAAGTGGCTTCAATGTTTCCAGTCGTAGTCAGTGAGCAGATGAATGCATCTTGTCTGATGCTGATGCAATTTCTCAGCTTAGCTTCACTGAGCTGGAAGTATAATTGTGAATTGTAGTCTACTGCAATGATTAATTCGTTTGGCACATGGAGTATCCAGTAGGTTTCTTTTGTTGGGATTTGTTGCCTTGATGAGCAAAAATTTGTTAAGTTTTTGTAATGATGAAGTCTCCAAAGATGTGGATGAAGTCCTTGCTGTGCTGAACTTTGGTCTGGAGGATTGGCTTCATCTATGTAATTTACCACTTGATACGCACTCAATAAATTAATGTTTAGTTTGTTTTCGTCAACTCGGCTGTACCAGTTCTGCATGTCATTTATTGCTTTAATGCCTCCATTGAGTTTCTTCCTGAATCTTTTTAGCTGATTGCTGATTCGTATCTCTGTCTGGTTAAATGTAGCCAGAATATGTAGCATAAACTTTGCTTGGTTATTAGAGGTCTTGATGGGTTCTTTTCGTCTAATTATTTAATGACTGCGTATACTTCATCGTTGACTCCAAATACCTATGTGAGTAATTTTTCCATAAGTCCTCGCTAATTACGATCGGTGATCACGTTCTGCATCCCTCTGTTCGCTGTTTCTCTTAATGGTGGTTAATTAGCGATAAACATTCCGTGTTAGATGCTAATTCTCTGGCCCTCTAACAAAGAGACGAAACTTGCTGAATTGAAGAATGTACGTTAACGGTGTCATTTAATATCCTAGACTTGTTGAATGGAAGTTCCATTCTTCTAAAGGTCACCCATTTATCTTTGCGTGTCCAATGAGCTCTACATACAGGCCTGGAGGAGGATAATTACGTATTTCTGGACTGAAGTATTTCTCAAGGCGAACATATAGTTCCGAAATTGCTATTTTCCAAGTCTTCCTATAATTCTTCGAATGAGATAGTTGGCTTCGTTCGAGTCTCATTACTTCCAAGTTAGCCTTTTCTGTTAGAATAGGAATTAGGTTATGTATGGGCCGGTTTGTTGGGCCTCCTTCTGCCTGTTTTAGAGTGACCACTCGCACCATGTTATCTTCTTGTGATGGGTGGATTTCCGTTATTCTACCGAGGGGCCATTTGCTCGCGGGTTTATCTGTTGATTTTGTCATTTGTAACGCTGCTGTAGCTGATGTATGTAGTCGGACGTCCATTTTTTCCCGAAATCTCTTTTAATCTTCTGTGCCAACCTCCATCTCTTGGTAAGACCTGATGTAATGGCTGTGAAGACTGGATCCGGAGGTTCTACTATAGACCTCCTAATTAGAAAGTGACCGGGATTTAGCACACCTAGATCACTCGGATCATTTGTCATTGCATACAGTGGTCGAGAATTCAAGCAGCCTTCGATCTGGTGCATGAATGTTGTCATTTCCTCGTATGTCAAACGGGTCTCTCCAGCAACTCTTCGTAGTCGGTATTTCATAGATTTGACTGCCGCCTCCCATATCCCGCCCATTGTGGTGCTCCTGGGTCCTTATTCTTGAAACAGGGGAGCAGCTTTCCCAAGAGAATGAGTATTCCGTCTTTGTTACTCATATTATCATTCGCATATCATTGAGAAAGACGGGACACTCGTTCTCCCGGGAACGCTGCTCCCCTGTTTCAAGAATAAGGACCCTGGGAGATGAAATGCCACTGTGTTCCCACTGATGATGGCTCGTCTTGAACATTGTAGTTCTGGATGGTCGCGACTATTTCCTTTTGAAGGATTCTGGTAGCACCGACGAAATTGGTGCTGTTGTCACTATAGAGATGTGCACAGCCTCGTCTTCGTGAGATGAAGGGTCGGAAGGCAGCCAAAAAGGTGTCGGATGACATGTCGATTTCTAGATGGACTGCCTTGGTTGCAAAACATACAAAAATGGCGATGTATCCCTTGTATGCCTTGTGTCCTCTTCCTTCAGTTGTCTGAATTTGCAGTGGCTCGGCATAGTCTAAGCCTGCATGCTCGAAAGGATGAGATGGTGATACTCGAGGTGATACTCTTACTGTCGGCAAATTTCCCATGAGCTGGTCCAAAGTAGTTGCCTCAAACCTAATGCATTTTATACATTTTCCAATAACTGATTTTAAAAGTTTTTTTGGCATTTATTATCTAAAATTGTCTTCTTGTATATGCCAGTGTAAGCTGGTTTCCTCTAGGTAAGGTTTGATTGTGAGCGTCGAGAATTATGAGCTTAGTGAGATGGCTTTTGTAAAGTATGATCTTCGGATGTTTGGTTTCGCATGGTAGGTAATCATCCGCCCACTCTCAGCATACCCTTGTGGTCTAATACTGGGTTGAGGTTGATGATTTTGCTTCTGCTGTTGACAGGATGTTTTCATGTGAGAAGTGATATTTTTTGTGGTCTTTCCTTGCTGTTAACTTTGAGATAGATTACAGCGCCGTACGCTCTTTCAGAGGCGTCGCAGAATTCCTGTAATTCCTTCTGACTGTTTGTCATTTGGTTGGTCCACCGGGGTAGCAAAATGTCTTCCACGGCCTTTAGTTCATCCTGGAATGACCTCTATTTTGTCTGGATGTTGGCCGGAATCGAGTTATCCCATTTTAAATTTTGTAACCATAGGTCTTGGATTAAGAGCTTTGCCTTTATGACTACTGGAGCTAACCATCCTAACGGATCAAACAGCTTCGCAACTTCGGAGAGAATAATGCGTTTGGTAACTTTTCTGTTCTATGTTGACTTGCGTTTTGAATCTGAAAGTGTCATCATATGTTGCTCAATGGATTCCCAATGATTTTCGTGTGCCGTCTTCAGTAAGGATTGTTCTCGCAGTTCTTCATCAAGAGAGTTGAGGATTTGTATATGGTTGCTGGACCATTTGCGTAGGATGAATCTTCCAGCTTTGAGCATGCCTATGAGTTCTGTCTGAAGATTGATGGCTTCTTCAAGCGTATCTGCCTCGGAGAGCAGATCGTCGACGTAGAAATTCTGTTTAGTAATTCTAGATGCTAGTGGGAAATTGTCTTTCTCATCTTGGTGTACCCCAGGGTTCAATTTTGGGGCCACTACTCTTTCTCATATATATAAATGATATAAGTAACGCATCACCAGATACAAAGTTTTTACTGTTTGCTGATGATACGTCAGTCATTCAGAAAGGGCTAAATCTGGAAGAATCGAGAGTAAGCATGAATGCAAAGATGGATGATCTAAAGAAGTGGTTCGTTTCCAATAGACTATGAGGCTGGAGTTGAAGTTTACTTGTTTTTGGGCGGCGATGACTGATCGATTAACGATGGGGGTTTGCCTGCTCACTGTGAATTAGAGATGGAGTTGGATTGAAGTTTTTTTGAAGTTGTGGATGGACGGCATTGGCTGTTGCACATGATCCGTCGGTGTGTCCTTGATTGGGCTGTTATTGTGGGTGGCTGATTGGACCGTTTGCTGTTAATTTCACTGTAAATCCCTTTTTTCGAGGCAGTTATCCTTTTCTTCTATTCAACTTTTTGCTCGATGGACCATGAAAAATGATTCTCTTTTGATATGGGACTTCTTAGTAATTTTTATTTTAATAATAAGGCCCCTTTTGACTAAGGTTACCTTGTTGTCACTAAGTATATTCACAGTAAGATTGCTGCAATTTGGTTAGTATTTTCAAACTTGTTAGTTAATTAATAACAATAATGTAATATTTTTTTGTATAAAAATGGTTGCTTCAAAGCAGGTTAATAGTTCTAAACTCCAAACTGGTCTGTTTTATTAATTTTGAAATAATTCCTATATATTGTTTATAGCTAATTTTGGCTGCTTTTCAAGATTAGACAATCGTACATTGAAATCATGTTTATAAGTAAAATTGTTTTTTTTTTATTACAGATTCTGGAGACGAAAGACGTTCCCTTCTTTTAGCCGCCCACCTGAACATCGCCCTGTGCTACCTAAAACTCAACGACAATTTTCAAGCCAAAGCCTCGGCGACCAAAGCTTTGGAAATCGATCCCGCCAATGAAAAGGCCCTATTCAGACGCGGCCAAGCGCTGAATGGCCTGGGCGAGCCCCGATTGGCGGCCAAAGATTTCGGCGAATGTCTGAAACTGGATCCGAACAATTCGGCTGCTCGAGCGCAACAATCTCTGTGCAGCCATGTGATGAAGGAACAGCTGGAGAAAGAAAAAAAGATTTACGCCAATATGTTTGATAAATTTGCTAAAATGGATACGCAGGTGAATAATAAATAATGGATAATTTTTTTCACAATCTTTTTCTTAATAAACTTCTTTGTTTTTTTTTTTAAGTAATTTTAACACGAAACTTTTCTGCGACTAATTTTAGGCCAAGAACTGAATCCTTAGACTTTTTTGATGTTTAATATAACTTAAAAGTATTCGTTTATAAAATAGCAAGTCTGACTTATCTCATGGATCAGAAAAGAAAAATCTAAATAATTCAGTGCATTTTTGGTACCAAAAATTAAATTATAAACGTGCAACAAAAATCACTATGTATATCTTATAACCATATAAAGGTAGCTTTTCGAATCCCAGCTTTCGTTGTATAGATATACATTATACGGTTATACTAATTGTATTATTGTTGAAAATTCTTACTAAGAGATAACCATATACTGAAAGGAGAAAGAAGTCCGTAAATGCTACAATTAATTGATGAAATCAACTTTTAGGAAAATATATCTGATTTCTAGATTTTATTTGTGGTATTTTTTTTTCACATAAGTTTGGTTCGGGCACAAAAAACTATTAAATACAATACAAAATTGAATACTTTTTGCCATATTACAGAAAATATATTCGTATAAAATAATATACATTTTTATTATCCAAGTGTATGCAAAATTTATAATTTTTCATGTCTTCTTTTACAAAAGAGGGAGGAAAACGAAAAGGAAAAGCAACCGAATGTGATGAGTTGCGTGGGCGAATGGGGCAAAGAGGACCGAGAAAGGGAACCAAGCGAATTTGAAAAGGAGAATCCGAATATTTTATTGTTAAACAGTAGTGGCGAATTTAAGGATATGTAATAATAATGCATTCTTTTATATTAATTGGTTTTATGTCTTTTTTTTTCACATTTATATATTACTGTTGTATTACCAACAGTGCACTATAATTAATTCAGTATTACAGAATAAAAATTGAAAAAATCACCTATAAACAGTCTTTATGTTTTCCCTCAAATTAAAGATCATTACAGAGGTGACTCGTTACAAATACCTTAGACTTATGCTTATTACGTCAAATAAATTAAACTGGGATGAGCACCTGAAGCACTTTTATTTGCGCACTCAATTATTGGTGCATTAGAAAGATGTTTACATCAGTTAAAAAGTGCATGATGCTAGGTACTTACCATTGATACACACTTGTTGAGCCTCATTTTAAATATTCGTTGTAATGGCTTCGATTGCCGACTGTTTTGTTTCCAAGGAAAAGGATTAATTTCAAGATTCAAGTATTTTCTCACTCCGATTTAATGATTTTCCTATGTTCGTTACTTCAACTTTAGATCGATATTTACCAACTGTTTACTATATTTTTAGTAAGTCTATTCATCAACATTTGGGTTGGAGAAATACCAATACCAGAAAAAGGAGTGTTCTTAAACTCCAGCAGTGCTAGGTAAATATCAGTATTATCATGCGAACATTTTTTAAACATCAGTTTAGCTGTTTGAACTGCTCGTTCGGCTTGACCATTACTGTGAGAATATTTAGAACTAGTGCAAAATTTAAAATTCCAATCTTTGAAGAAATTCTTACATTCATAAGATAAAAATGGCATATTATCACAAACAACAGTTTTTGGAATACCAAACGCTACAAACAAAACTTTGAGATGAAATTTTGTTTTTTTAGAAAATTATTTCGAGCCATTTAGAGAAATATTCTTGTACTATGAGATAGCTATTTCCAGCATAATCCATTCTGTCACAAGCTATCTTATGAAAGGGTACATTTCATTTGGTACCTATCTCATGAGGCATCAACACATCGTTTTATTAGAAATTTGGTAACACTCACAAACATAACAGTTACATTGTTAGAAAGATTTTTTTCAGGAAATGACCAACGTGAATACAGGAACACAACGGTCCCTGTTTGGGAATCGACCCACTGAGCAGTGGATCCAGACTTCCCGTGCCAATCCTTGACGCGTTTCGTCCTTGTTAGGACTCATCAGAAGGACATAGGCTGAAGCTCCCTGTCGAACGAAAGCTCAGACCAATCAGTGTAGTTCAACGCCGGTAGGGGTATTTGCCCTCGGCGTAATTGTTTCTGACTGGTCAACGAAGTTCAATTTTGCTTGTGTTCCATTTAAAAAAATATAACTTCACACTGCTACACTTTTTTGACACACCCTGTATGTCTAAAATTGACTTAGTTAAAAACTTTCGACAATTTATTGAAATTTTTGTATTTGACACTTTTGTCAAAAATGTCAAATGAAAAAGTTAGAAGGGGGTGACATTTATAATAGATCACCCTGTACAGTTGCACAACCTTAAGTTCTCAATTTTTTTTTTATTTATGGTTTGAAAATACTCTGGCGCCATGTTGAGCCCGAAAGGCAATCGATTAAATTTATAACAGCCAAAGTGTGTGGCAAAAGTACAAAAATTACTAGATTTTTCAGTAAGCTACATGCCAGAATCCTTCTTTCGAGTCAAGACTGTAAAAAACAATTTTTCCTTACCAAGATCTTCAAATAATTCAGAGTAACTATTGACAAATTCATCCTCAGTATTAAACTTATTCAGATAATCGATATTTTCCTTGTGTAGAACAACGAGATTTAATTTTCCACAAGATTCAAGACCCAGTAAAGGATAAAGAAAGAGCTTTATCCGCAATTATAAAATCAGCCAAAAATTCAACGTTTTTAGATTGCACTTCCAGCGAAACTACTACAGGCGTCACTACACTTCCACCAAATACCTCTAAAATTATTTTTGTATCTTGGAACGCCAACTTCACTCAACATTTTACGTGACAATACATTTATTACATCTGCACCAGTGTTTAATTTAAATTTAAAAAGCACGATACGATGATTACCAATAGTCACATTATGAAACCATAAGTTAATTGATAATATTTTATTAGTCTGGTTTTTTATTCCAATAATATTGATTGCGAACTCAGCCTCATCAGAGTCCTCCTCCTACTCTTGTAACACTTTTACATTTATTACGTGTCTTGGAACTGCAAAATGATTAAATTGCTTGCATTAACTACACTTTTTCCCAAAGGCAGCACATTCACGAACTCCATGCAAAGTTTGGGATCTTCTACATTTGAATTTTTCCCCAGATTTCAAAACTTTTATCTGCACCACTAGAATTTGGAGCTAATTTTCAGAGCGAATTTCATTGGTTGAAAACAGTCAGAAAACTAGTTTCAACCAATGAAATTCACTCTGATTGGTTTGGGATTTCTGCAGAAACAGACCTATTATATTTCCAGTGTTGCCAACCTTTTGGAATTGAAGTACTCAATTTGCAAAATAAAAATACCCAAAATACTCATATGAGAAATAAGTATTTTACTCTATGGTATTAGCCTATCCAAAACACGTGATTTTGACAAGCAAACAAAGGATTTGTGTGCCACTTGGCGAACATTTTAGTTTAGCATCTTGGATAGTCTAAAGCTTAATTCCCACTTGCGCTAAATTCGCTCTTTTTGCGCGAAATTCGCTATTTTTTTGACATTGCTTCGACAATTTGACGTTTTATTCGTGTATCAAACGTCAAATTGTCGGAGAAATGTCAAAAAAGAGCGAATTTCGTGCAAGTGAGAAGTAAGCTTGCTTAAAAGCCTTGTATTCATAATCGCGAAATTCGGTTTTATTTGAAATTGACCTTTGATTCACGCATAAGACGTCAAATTGAAGCAATGTCAAAAAACAGCGAATTTCGCGGTTATCAGTACTAGGCTTTGCGAAATTCGCTCTTTTTTGACACTGCTTCGACAATTTGACGTTTTGGGCGTGAATCAAACGTCAAATTGTCGAAGCAATGTCAAAGAAGTGCGAATTTTGCGATTATGAGTACTAGGCTTTATAGAGGCTAAAATTTTTTCGGTGTCAACACTGTCAACCTGTTTGGGTGCGTTCGTGACTCGTGTTCGTTCAGTCAGAGTTTGTTGGGCCGCTCATGTTTTTCAGATTGGTTGGTTGAGTTCAATGTGTAAAACGCATGACGTCATGGCATGGACGAATGGCAAAGTTTGATGATTAATGTTGTATCACATCAAATTACCCAAATATGACCTTTAAAACTTTTTTTCTACCCAATTACTCAAGTAAGGATTTTGAGGAAAAAAATACCCAAAAATTGGGTAATTACCCAGCGGTTGGCAACACTGGCCTTTTCTTAACAAACTCCACTTCAGCAGAGATAGATTCCTTGTATATTTCTAGCCTGAGATTTAGAAATTTAATCAGCTCGGCATGAAACAGCCTCAAACAAGTCAAGACCTTCCACACGTAGTAACTTTTCCTAAATAACCTTGTCATGAATTCCTAAGACAATTCTATCACGAACCATCTCATCACCCTAAGCACAAAATTAACAGGATTGTGATAATTTCTTGAAGTCTGTTGAAAACTGGTCAAATCCTTCACTTTCTTGTTGATTCCTACCATAAAATTTGAAACGCTTGAGAACTATATTTTCCTGGGACTACACTGATCTTCAAAAGCTCTCAGTACACTTCGAAAAGATTTGCTTTTATTTCCGATAACGTGAAAGTTTTGTACATTTCCACGCATGCTTCACCAATTAAATTTACTAGAATGGCAATGTTTGTTTCATCATCCTTTCCAGACTTACCAGACACTTTCAAGTAGATTTCGAAATTTTGTTTAAACTTACGCCGATTTTCACTTAAATTTCCTTAATGGTACATTAGATAGGGTTTTAAATTCCATTTTTCTCAACAATAATTAACTACCTCGACTGCGCCATGTTATGTCCTTTCAGTAATAATTGAAAGATGATATTTTATATTTATAGTTTATTTGAATCTTGCACCAATGACACTTTCTAGACAGACACCAAAAACTGGTGTCACCGAAGGGTGGGTCGCAAGTAATGTTACAAGTTCCAACACTTGCTTTTAATTTATAATTCATGAGTTCATCTTCAGGTTCTGGAACCTCGCGATGTCACAAGTGTGCTTATTATTTGAGAGTAGGAAATCTATTTTTAGCTTCCGGCCATCTCTTTGGATTTGATAATTTACTTATCACAGCGAAAAATTATGAAGAAGTACAATGGCGTGCCAAAGAAAGTGTTAGAAAGGAACAAGTGCAAGTTATAATTATTTTAAGGAACTTAGTCTAAAGGTCCGGTTTATTCATCTCCAGATGAACAAGCTGATAACTATTTGCAAGATAAATTCACCGACCTATAATCCTATTGGTCAACCTAACTGGCCAACCAATGGAGTCACAGATTGAGTTTTTATCCGTCAGATTGCTTATCTGAGAATTTATCAGAAGATGAATATACCGGGCCTAAAAGAAATAAAAACCTAGGATATGAAGTTAAACTGAAGGAAATAACTCAAGAGTAACTTACCAGAACAAACATCCCAGGATAAACCAATATCAGAGACTCAGTTAACTTGATCTGAAACCTGGTGTCGATCAAAATTGCATTATTTAGTTGGATTGTTCCGTTCCAAAAGAGTCTCATTTTTGAAAGTTTCACAAATAAGCATTATATTTTCTCAAGTGTGTGAAAATATAAATATATTGTGATATATAATATTATGAAAAGCGACTTTTGAGTCATTATCTTTCTAAGCCCAATCAGAAACATCTAAAGATGTTGGTTTGATTCTTAGACTGTTTAATTAGTTTTTGGTTTTATATTTTGTTGCTGCATCCTGACTTCAACCCTTATAAGTGTATTGATAAACGTAGGTAATTTATTTACTTAGAAAAACATATAATATAATTTGTTTAGGTGTCGTAATAAGTACATAAGAGTAAATTCTACCAAGGTGCTCAAATAATGTTAAGAGTAGTTTTATTTTGCTTTATAAATCGAGTGAGTTAAAGATTTTCAGTGAACGTGAATCTTAAATTGTGTTCAATAGCATCATATAGGAGTAGGCTCCTTTTATAATCTGAAACAGAAAATAAAATATTATCGTATAAACAAACTGCTACTATCTTCAAATTATTTACTATTAGGTAAGGAATAGTATATTACATGCGGAGGTGGAAAGTGTTTCATTATTGTCGAGAGATACTATGGTTGACCGAGGTGCGAAACGCCGAGGTCAACCAATTCTCGAGACAATAATGTGAAAACTTTCCACCGAATTATGTATACTATTTTATTTTGAACCATTAATTATTGAAAAAAAATAGGTAAAAATATGACAAAAATGGAATTTCGACTGACAGTCTGACACTGACATTGACATCTTATGAAATTTCAACAATATAAACACATGTGACATGTACTTTTAAATACAAACATTGCACCTGGATTTGTGTTTAGGTGTGAAAGAACAATTTATCAGGGCCGAAAGTGCGTTCTCCAGGCCGAAAGTGACAGGAGAACAGTCACTTTAGGCCTGCTTTAACGCAAACAAAAGTAAAGTGATATTTTCGAACCTTCAAACCAGTAAGGAATGTGATAATTACATATATGGTTCAAAATAAAATCTAGTTTATGTTACCAGTCAATTCATTCAAACTTTTGTTATCGATTGACAAAGCAAATAAGAATTATACTAATGATTACTTACCGACAAAAAAGTTTCTAAAGTTATATTCCCCATATCTCCGACAGTTATATATAGCGGTTTTTGAGCTACGCTCATACAGAAAACGATATTTTTTCTTACATCATGAGGTAACTCGGTCCAGTCGATATCATACCAAGTAGATGCGACGCTTTCACTTTGAACCGCCAAATTTTGAGCATTGTTGCAGTAAATGAAAATTCTAGCGCAGAGAGTAACGATGAACTGACCCACTAGTATACATTGGATAACGCTCAGGTTTGCCTGAAATATGTGATTATGTAAACAGATTCATTGCTTAAGCCATTTACTACTATTTGTTGAGTCTCTAAGTATTTAGATTTTATTTTAACAATCAATTAATATAAATCAAAAAAACAAATGGTGTTATGATAACAATACCGTGTAACTTCTTTTTAAAATACTCTTTGTTATTTATCATTATATCTAGACACCCCTAAATAAATATCCGCAAAATATATACGTCAAAGAATGACCATCAAGGATAGGTACCTAATTGAGAATTTTAGGGTTTACGGTGAACAAATGTTAAGTAGGCTTTACTTTTATACAATGATGACAAATAGGTACAATTCACATGTTTGGGCTTTTAGCAGAAGTTCCAGATAATATAATGAAATTACCTTTATTTGAGGACCATTATATGTATAGGAATATAATATTTAAATCCGATAAATTTCATATTACATTCTGTGATTAGATAAGGGCAAAACACTACACAATTATTAATAAAGACAACTTAAAAGTCATCAGAAAAAATTTAAGACACTTCAGACAATAACTGATTAAAAATAAGAGCATGAAAATGAAAATTTGTAAGTGGAAAAAGAGAAATCTTAGTTTTATTTAGTGATTTAGATTAGTTTCTTTCACTGTGACAAAATTTCTTAATTTAATCTCGATTCCATTTCAATTGAATGGCCTTTGGTTCCAAGAACTAACGAACGTCATTAATTTGTTAAAAAAGGAAGGCAAAAGTATAAACCCTCGTGAAACAAACAGTACATACCATCGTTTGAAATAATACTCCAGCTAGTTGTAATGAGCTTGGTACGAAATCTATCAGCATTACTTTTTTTAGGGTCTTATTGAGATCCCTAATAGAGCTACAAATTTCATTTAAAATGCATTTAAGTAAAAACATATTCATTTACTTATTACATACCTTAGAATTTCTTGGTGCATTATAATCAATTCTTTTTGCAACATCCTAAATGATTCTTCTTTAGTACAACTACGTTTTTGTTTTATATCGTTGGCATAATAATGAAAATCGGAAATGAAATGTTTAAGGATTTTTATTTGGCACACACCAAACATGATAAAACTGGAAATAAGAAATGAAGTAAAAAACGATAGAATTGAATAATAATTATGACTTCTCTACCTGTTTATTGTTAAATCCGTCGTCAGGAAAAATATTACCAAGTAGAACCCAACTCCTGAAGTCCAAATAAAAGAAAACCAATAGTTGTTTTCGATCGGTGTCCATGAAGATATCGGCATTTGTTGGACAATAGCAGTTACATTATTTCTTGTAATATAATAGGGATCTACAAGAATTTTTTTTATCAATATTTGATTATAAAATAAGGAAATAATTGTTTTCTTTTGCCTAGCAATTTTATTGTATGTAGTTGGATTTTTTATTTTTTTTTTTGAAAATTGATAAGAGGAAAGATTAGCGCACGTCACTGTTTTAATCAAATTTCATTGAAAAACTCAAATTTTCATGAAAAATTGAATTTTGTTTATTAACATAGATAATTTCAAATAAATGAATAAATGACTCTCATAGCCGCTTAAATTATGGAAAAAAATTGAATAAAATATAAGAAATTAAAATAACAGTTACATTTATTATGAGCTGAACTAATACAAATTTTAATAAAACAACTGGGTTTTATTTTACAAAATTTAAAATTTCGTCAACTGTTCGAAAGTAAAGAGTAGGTTTTTTTTTAAAAACAGGATCAACATACATATTTTTTCAATATTTCCAAAAATGTATCATAATGCTCTTTTAATAAAACGATTATACTTCGATTAATTATGTAATAATCAATTGTTTGCTTTTTATTTACCTCTAAATTTGGGCGCGGCAATGTAGAATACAACGTTAGTTAGAAAGACCATAAAATAATAATTCCTGGTCTTCTGCATGTTGGTCAAAAGTTCTCGATAAATAGAAATGATTTTATCGTTTGCACTATCGTATACCATTTTTTCATAGTTTATAATCGCTTTAAAAAGCTTTGCACTGGTTCTACCTAGATAAAAAATTGACAGAAAATTAGGTTTAAAAAAAAAAATAGTTATTTATATTACTAGTACGGTTCATTACAGTAGCGGGTGGGGAATATTGCCAAGACGAGGTCGTAGACCGAATCGTGGTAATCACACGAGTGGTGTAATGAGCGTTACCGTACGTGTGATATACAACATTTTATGTACGACCTACACTGTAAGAGCTTATTACGTAACTCATTTAAGCCTGTTTGAGTCATGTAATAAGTTGCACTATCGTGCTTAGTGATGTAATGAGCTCATAACATCACTCAGTTATGTAATGAGCTTTCATTACATCACTCAGTTATGTAATGAACTCTCATTACATAACTCAGTGATGTAATGAACTCCCATTACATAACTCAGTGATGTAATGAGAGCTCATTACGTTACTCATTTTTATTGAAAAACGGCACTTTTTAAAATTAATTTATCAAAAATTATAAATATAATCTTTTGTGAGAAATTAAAACCATTTCAAATACATAAAAAAAATCTGGGTCGTACATAAAAAAAATTACGTACTTCTCAAAAAAACACACTTTAACATCGTCGTAATATGGAAAGTGGTCATTACTAAATTCCTAATCAATTCATCGTAAATGAAATAATCGTCGGTTACAATTTGATAGAGCTTGATCACTTCGGCCAAAACACAACAGAGGGCCACTAAGTAAATAAAAAAAGTGTGAACGTTATGAGTTATCTTATAATGGCGACTTTTATTTTCCGAAATGTTGGGCAACATTGCGAACCAAAAGGCCAAAGGCAGGCAGAGGCCTAGAAAATCGTTTTCCAATGGTAATACCTGAAACAATTATTATTGTTAAAATAATAATTTTTTCCATTAATAAAGTTACTTACCCAAAATGACATTGTTACTAGTGCAAACAGAAATGCTTATTAGGACAAAATATTATTCTCTGCATACATTATAAAAAATAAATTATTTATTACTACATAATTGCATTCGCCCAGTCCAACATAATTTCCATGTAGAAATTATATAATTTCTCAAATTATGTTATTAAAAATGCACTTTTGAATACGCCCAAATAATAATATCTTAGTTACCAAAGGGCGTTACAAATAAATTATTTGTAGAGATTGATCAATTATTAAAATAAATTTAAAAAAATATTCCGAGTTCTTCATAAGTTTTGAATTTGACTAAACGACTAGGTAGGTTTTTTGACTGTTCTTTCTGTAGACATTCTTCAAACTCTGGAAAGTCTGACTGACTGACTACTGCTAAAAATCAACAAAAGAAGAAGCAGTGGATGGCCAACGAAATCAGTTGATTAATGGTAGACGGAAAGTAAAAACGACAAATTCATAGTGCCAATAAACAAAAAATTAGAGAAGCTAAGGAAAGATGAATGAGTGAGAAGACATTGAAAAACTTGATCGTATGCATGACGCGTTCAATATGTACAAAAAAAAAAAAAACAAAGAAGTCACAGGCAGACATAAAAAAAGAACAACACAAGTCATTATGGATGAACGGGGCAAGATTGTCTATGAAGTGAACGAAAAAATAAAAACGTGGCAGAAATACATACCTGAACTTTTCAAGAATGATCAGCGTTAACGACATGCCATTGAAATTACTAAAAACAGAAAATCTCCTGGTCCCAACCATAAATCAGCAGAAGTGCTCAAGATTTATAGATCAGCAATGTATTACCACCTTGACGTCACTATTTAATCAAATATATGAGAGGAGAGTGGCAAGATTCCATGTGACTGGCTGGTTTCAACATTTATCACATACCGAAGAAAACCAACCCCAAATCTTGTGGTGACTACCGCACCATCAGTCTCATGTCACATATGTCAAAAATCTTTCTTAAGGTTATTCATGCCTGCCTATATAACAAATCCGAAGAATATATGGATGAGTCACAGTTCGGATTAGGCAACGGCATCGGTATACTCGAGAGGCATTGTTTACCATACAAGTTCTTGTACAGCGCTGTAGGGATATGAATTACGACGTTCACATGTGCTTTATAGACTATGGTAAAGCTTTCGATCGTTGTCAACACGAAACAATGGTAAACATTCTACAAATGGGTTTAGATGGAAAGGACATAAGGATCATTATCAATCTGTATTGGAATCAGAAACTAATCCTAAATTTGGAAAACAACGAGTGGGACCTGGGAGGTCTTGGAAATCAAAAGTGGAGACCGATAGGGTTGTATTCTATCACCCTTGTTGTTTAACCTCTACTCGGAGAAAATATTAAGCAAGGCACTAGACGATATCACCAATGAGGTTAAGATAAATGGTGAGTTAATTGATAACATCAGATATGCCGATGACACTGTACTGCTAGCTGACAGCTTAGAACGGCTACAAGATCTTGCCAACCGAGTTACACACACAAATGAACAAAACGGGTTGAATATTAGGAAGACCAAATAAATTGTTATTCATTCAGTGTAACCTGCAACAAAGCAGGGCGGCTTCGGCAACCTTATGTCGCTACCTGGATGTGGCGCAGGACACAATAGTACCCATCCAAGAACCTTTGATAAAACAAAATAAAATCATAGGTTTAAGTATACTAACTGATAGATTTTTTACCACACCCAGTAATAACCAGTCTAGGACGGCCATCTATCTTCCCAGGTCATACATAGCCCACTCACTGACGCAGCTATTTACGTCAGATATAACTGCCGCCAAACTGATGCAGAACAACAGTAGGCAAAAGAAAGTCACCGTCCTGGCTTCACCCCAGCATATCTCCACACAGATGCCGAGACGCTACTACCCAACAGGGATTTGATAGGATTGGTCAGGCACTGCCAGACTCATCAGGATCTGGAGATGTTGATTGGCTGTGACTCCAATTCACACCACATCAACTATCAACTGGCAAAGTCAGGACATAATACCAAGAGGTAAGTCTTTGTATGACTTTATAATAGCTCTTAACAAAGACCCTTTTCGGGAAATTGGTACCCCGTACAAGGAGGATTGCACCTTCACTGCCAACCTTCAAGAAAGCAGAGAGTTATTACTTGCAACGCACAGGTAATATACCCTCTGTGGTTGATTGGCAACTAGCAAATCACACAATACACAAGGAAATAAATATTGGGCAATTTCAGGCTTCTCCGCCTTCAAATCACCAGGACCTGTCGGCATTTATCCAGCTCTACATCAGTGAGGCTTGGAGCTACACTTGCCGCACCTGTTAGGGATGTACAGGGCCCCCTGGGAGATCAACAAACACAGTCCTCTACTTGGTTGCTAGGCGAGTAAAAAAATCGCAAGACAATAGAGAGTCCACCCGAGGGGTATTCATCGACATTGAAGGGGCTTTTGACAAAACCACCTATCAAAAAATTAACCACTCGCAACAGAAAGGAATACTCCGGAAACTGTTACCGGAAACATATTATGCGTCCCAAAAGAATCGTACAGATAAGTTGGCAGGATATCAGCATTAAAGGAATGGTCACATGAGGCTGCCTGCAAGGAGCGGGCTATCACCCCTTTCTGTGGAACATGGTTCTGGACAGCCTCATTGTCCGCCTAAGCAATGACAACCAATAAACAATAGCTCACGCAGATGACGTAGTCATCTTGCAAAGAGTTAAATCTGAGAACTCGCTCTGCGCATGCTCTTCGAAATATAGAAACATGCTGCACGGAATACACTCTGATGTCCATCACCCCCAAAAAGACTGTAATAGTCCTATAGAGGAAACTCGTACTTCCGCCAGCACCCCAGGCTCTTAAATACCTATACCGAACTAAGCTTTGCTGCCGATGTCAATATCTGGAAGTGACACTCGATTGCAAACTAACTTGGAACTCCCATAACACTAAGAGAATACACAAAGTATACAGGGTGTATCAGGTATGAGTTCAAATATTTTATCATGAGATAATATGGCCCATTTCAAGCTAAAACTGTCCTATTAATCATGTGTCAATTGTTAATATTTTCGGAGTTATCGCAGAATTTAAATTTAGAAACATGTTAACAAAACTAGTGAATTTAAAGAGTTATGTTTTAAATTAAGCAACTTATGTTTTTACAAAGCTTTATTACTTAATAAATAACGTGTGAACCCAGTGAAGCGAACTAAAGAACTAAACTATTATTGCTCTGCTCGAATTTATATGAAAGAATAAATGCTGAGCTAGACTATGACTAATTGTTATTACAATTATCATGAATCATCGGAGATGGCCATATAATTAAAGTTTTTTTTTTTTGCACGGAGTTAATTTATTTCCATCTGTTTACATTTTGGTTTGTTATTGGTTTTCAAATAATATAAATAATAACTTGCATTTATATCACTTTTCTAGTAGAAATAAAAAATGTGCCGTTTTATTAAGCTATGAATTGCATTCAATGACATTTTTGCACCAAACATTCAAGAGAAAAATCAAATAATACTTAGCTACTTGTCAAATCCTTATTATGAAAATATTAATTTTTGTTAAAAGGTTCTCATAACACTAAAATCAACACGCAGATTTTGCACACTCAGAACTCACACTTCTTGTATCACGCAACCTTTGTAACACGGGCACTTGTTCTTCCATCAGGTGAGTGCATTTCTTTTGGGAAATCTTTCCCTAGTGTCCCTGTAAATTTTGGCAGCTAAATGAACATTTTGTAACGATTCTGCCCAAACAAGTATCTGCATATTCAACGTTTATTAACATTTTATTTGAAAGAAAAAAGGAATTTGAATTACGCGGGTTTCCCAGCTAGACACGACAAATCAAGAATCAATTTAATTCAGTTCAACCAAGGTTCAACGTCAACCACCTATTCTTCATTGTGCTATGTTGCCAGATGTTTAGATACCGATTTCAGGTGAAATTTTTATGTTGTTTTTTCCATTTTTTGTTATTGTTGTTGATTAATAATGCATAATTACTTAATAATTGAATTAACTAAATTTTTTTACATCGCATAATGATTAAAATTTTCTTTATCTTTAAAATATTTGTCAAAAAATGTCAAAACTTCAAAGGCCTTTTTCTTAAAAATGGTTGAGTTTGGACCATATGTTGTAAAAGCTTTTTTTGTTCAAAATGGGCCATATTTTCACGTGTTAAAATTTTTGTAGACAAACCTGATACACCCTGTATATCGCCTATGAACAGTGTAGACGTATCATCGGTAATATCTGGGAGTTCTCCCCCAAGGTAGACATGTGTATCTCTGAAGCTATCACCAGGCCTGTGCTCACCCATGGGCCTGGGGCTATAATGCCGAGCAGACCACTATTAGCCAAGAACTATACCTCGTTGATTATTCTGTGACATTCAATTATCAATTAACTTGTGGCTTTTTTTCATTGTGTCTATTGTTAGGTTCCTACTAGGCAGGTAGTGTTCGTTGGCTACATATGGCAATACTTATTATTATTAACAAAGTAGCTTTACCAACTAAACACTAAGCTAACCAATGCGTACCCAAACCAAATTAAGAATAGCACAAACATTACCTACACCACATTACAAACTACTCCAAAACCTAAAACATTGCATACAAAATAATCAAAACCTACTTGGGTAAACTACTGTCTAATAATAAAAAATAAACTACTGTCTAATGATAAAAGGTAAACTGTCTGATAATAATAAAACGTTAAACCAATCAGTACACTTCAAAATCTTTGAAGTGCAAAGGTACTTTCACAAGCTGTTTGGTTTTTGTCTGTATATGTATCGGTGTAACATGAGGCAAGGTTTCGGAGCTATAATTTAAAGTTTCCTTACAAATTGGTCATAGGTCGATCTTCTGGTACACCATTAGGTCTTATCATAAGTTAATTTAGGGAGTGTCTTAAATGAAAACTGTTTTGCCGTACTTTATTACCATTTCCTTTTTCCACAATATAGGACCTAGGTTCTTGCAGCTTTTTTACAACTTTGGCGGGAGTTCATTGCTTTTTTTCTTTCACCACTACGTTGTCTCCTGCTTGAAAATCATCTCTTCTGGCTGTGGTTCTGTCATAATAATATTTATATAATTGCCTTTTATTTTCCATCTTTTCCTTCTCTTTCTCGTAATCTGTTTTTTCTGGCATTAAAAAGCTATCTTTAATGGGCAATTTTGATCTCATGCACCTGTTATTCAAAAATTGGGCTGGTTAGATCCAGAAATTGGGGTATTTCTATACTACAACAAAGCAATTTCTAGACTTTCTAGACACTTTCGGAGCATTATCTTCACTATTTGGACTGCCCTTTCTGCAAGCCCATTAGAGCTCGGATAGTAAGGACTTGACGTAATGAAATTGAAGTTCCAGTCTTTTGCAAACTCCCTACACTCAAACGAACTGAATGGCATATTATCTGCAACAACCTCTAGTGGTCTACCATATGTGCAGGAAACAGATTTAAAAGCTTTAATTACAGACTAGAATTTTTATTTTCTAAATGAATCACCTCTAACCATTTTGACAAATAGTCTAGGTTTGAACAGCAAAATCCATGATATCACTTGCTAATCTTTTAAATGGTAAGTCAGGCAAATCTCTTAAGATCAAAGGCTCCTTTGTATTATTTTTTTGCAGCCCTTCACAGCTAACACACTTCTGTATAAATGTTTTAGTATCTGTATTGATATTTGGCCAGAACAATATTGTTTTGGCTCTTTGCTGTGTTTTTGTTATTCCATAATGGTTTTCATGCAGTTGTGCCAAAATCTTTGGTCTTAAAGATTTTGGTATTATTATACGTTCGTTCACCATAAAAAATCAGATTATCAAGGAAGTAAATCACATTTATAAGATTATAATATTTTTAAAGCAAATCAGGAACTTTTGTTATATCTGTAGGCCAACGTGTCATGCACATGTCTTTTAATCTTCTTATTTCAACTTTTTGAAAGTCTGCCAAAATATAGATTTTTTTAATAATGTAAACCGCGCAATGGATTTGAGATATCTGACAAATTTGGTAGGTATGTAATTTCTAAGATAATTAATCATACCCAACATACATTGTAATTCTTTTTTGTTTTTGGGCTCATCAACCAACAAAATTGCCTGTAATTTTTTTCCTCATCTGGTCGCATACCATATTTGTCAAATATGTTACCTAAATATACAACTTCTTATACTCTGTATTGAATTTTATTTTTATTAAATTTAACACCAACATTTCTAGCTCTCTCTAGAACTTTACTCAAAATTTTATCATGAAGTTCCAAACTATCAGCTGCTATAAGTAAGTCGTCAAAGTAAACTATTACTCCAGGAATGTCGCCAAAATTGTCATTATTAATTTGTTGAAAAAACTCTGGGGCACAATTAAGCCCAAACGGCAAGCGTAAAAATCTATAATCTCCAAAAGGAGTTCCAAAAGAGCAAAGCTTACTTGAATACTCATCAAGCTCAACTTGGTAAAACCCCTCTTTGAAATCCAAAACAGTAAAATATGATTTATTTTTTAATTTAGCACTTATACCAGCTTATGTTTATATTAAACAAAACTCTCTTTGTAAAGAAAAATTAAGATCCTTGGGGTCTAGACAAAGCCTAAGAGATTTACCTTTTTTTTCTACTATGACTAAGTTACTGAGCCATGTGAGGAGTCGTGGGACCTTCGCACCTTGCAATTTTTCCACGATGAACCAAATCATTCAAATGTTTTTTTTTAACCGATCTTTAAGTGACAAAGGGATCCTCCTAGGTGGCCTAGCAATGGGTTCAGAACCATTCTTTAAAGTTTAATTTCAGTTAACATATTTTTTCTACTGACGTTTCATAATAGCAACTTTTCGATTGTCATTTTAGTTTTGAAACGACATTCTTTTAAGCACTCAGTGCGTAAAAGTGACTTTTAGGCACTCAGTGCGTAAAAGTGACTTTTAAGTGCGTAAAAGTAACTTTCAAGTGCGTAAAAGTGACTTTTAAGCACTAGTGCCTAAAAGTGTCATTCATTGTTCAGAAATAAAAAACACATTAAACACAGATTTGAATTTTGTTCTGTATTTATTATGAATATTAGTCACCACCCTGAAAGGTGTCAAGCAAAAACAGGTGACAAACATTGAAATAAAATTGTGTTTTTTTATTATGAAACGCCAGTAGAAAAAATCTTGTATACAATACGTTACGAAACGAAGTCTTTTAGTCACTCGACGTGTTGTCCAACTCGGCTTTGCCTCGTTGGACAATTTTCACGTCGCGTGCCTAAAAGACGCTCATTTCGCAACTTATTGTATAAATAGCTATTTTGAAATTTGCCTAGACTATCGAATACATCCATGTTGTTTTTTACGAAAACTTTTATTCAAATCAAACATATTTACTTTTGCAAGAATATTTAAATCCATACAAAATTTAAATCCAAGAATAGGCATGGATTTTTCTTTGACAATTACAAATTTTGAGGTTAAAATTATTATCATTATATTTACAATCCAAATCAACTACCCCTTAAGGTAAAATTTTGAACCCACCATATGTTTCGAAAACTATTTTTGATTTACAGAGAGAAAACTGTAGGTAAAGTTTGTTTCGCCAGGGTTTGTACTTGCCACCAGCATTTGCCTTCCTTGTTTAACAAATAAAAATTGACTGAAACAAATCAATGACGTTCGTCGGTTCTCAAAAGAGAAGTCATTCATTTTAATTTGTCAAAAAAATTGAATGTGTCATATGAATTAATCTACGGCAACCCTTTTTTTTTTCAAGTTTCAAGGTCAAGTATGAACCCTGGTGAAACGAACCTTACCTATATTTTAAATTTTTTGTAAAACATTCAAAGGAATAAAGTTTACCTGTGATCCTGTATCAATCTTAAAAACAACATTCTGGCTATCTTCTATCTCTTTTTTCGTCCATTCATTTCTATCCGTGATTTCATTTACCATTATCATTGTCACCAAGTAGGTACTCTTCATCCTTTTTTTCTTTCTCATCTCTTCTGACCTTTCTTCTTTTTCAACAACTTCTCTCACAGCATATCGACTACGACGCATCTTTTCAAAATGTCCAAATTTTTTACACCTATTACATTTCTTGCCAAAAGCAGGACACTTTCTGGGACCATGTTTAAAACCACAGCTTCCACAATCGAACGAGTTCTGCTTTTGATCACTTCGGCCTCCAGTGGCTCCAGCACTAGGTCTACCTCTACCATCTCCTCTTTCACAATTCTTTGACTACTAATCGTCTCTACCTTCTCCTCTTGATTTTGAACATCTTTCAGCTGAGCTTTTGCCAGCTCATTAGCTCGACACTTGTCAATGGCCTTTTCCAAAGCTAAATTTTCGTTAAGCTTATTTAGTGACTACCATAGCTCAAATTGGGGTATTTTTTTTTATAGTCGATATTTCAATTGCCGATTAAATAAAATCCGGTGACTTTTTGATAAATCTGAAATTTCGGAATTGTTTAGGCATATCTGGGTTGGGATTCTGTATAAACAATAGATACATTTTTGCCAATTTCTTGAAAAAATATGGAAAAAGTTCCACAATGAGACGTTTTGTTCCACAATAAGACGATCTGACAACTGCTTTTTCTACCCCGTAACATAAGATATAAGTATGGTCGAAGCAAAAAACATCATGCTAATACTTTCCAAATATTTTAAATGACTGGGAAAATTAAGAGGCAACGATCTCTAATACTTTTTGAAGTAAATTCAACCTCATTAAATGTACGTTCATATTTTGAAGAGATTTATTATATTTTTGATCTGTCAGACTAATATTTCGAGTTGCTCTACTGTTTCTTTAAAAAAATGGTTATTTTTCTCTTATAAATGTTTTTTCACAATATTTTTTGTAGTGTTCTATGGTGTAAAAGAACTTGTCTCACTGTGGAACATACTTGTTCTACAATGAGACAAAAATCACGTTTTGAAAAAATTGCCATATATATTTTTTGAATGGATATAATAATCTAATTGCGTTAAATTATAAGAAATATATTCATCTATGAGCATGCAACATCGAAATTACAAAATTCAATTTACCGAAGCGCAATTTTTGTCTCATTGTGGAACACCCCTGTACCAAATACAATTCTTATAAAGTTTCTTTAGCTCTGTTAAAGAATGGTCAAACGATTCAGCCTCGTCCTGCTTCCGATTATAGAATAAGAACCTTCCATACACAACATTCTTTTTAGGGGTCATGTATTTCTCAAACTCCCACAATAATTTTTCAAAGTCATCTTTATCAGCTTTAATCAATTTTAAAGTATTTTACACCTCCAGGCCTTCTTCTTCCATAAGATTGAGCAACAAAGCTATTTTCACCTTATCTTCTTTCTTATTTTTGCCACTAGCAAGCAAATATATTTCAAAGGACTGTTTAAACTTGCGAACATTTTCTGCCACCCACATTACCTTCAAACGATAAGGGCTGTGGAAGTCGTACTTCTGACATTTTTAGTACATGTATTTCTGTGATACAGCGCGACTAATGATGTTATAAAAACTCGCGCGCCTAATGGGGGGTTAATAGTTCTAAATTAGATGATAAAGAGACATGATATACCTCCTTATTTTTCCGAGGTGCCATAACATTATTTGCAGGACAAGCGAACACGCCCGTTCTTTGGCATAAACAGCAAACTTGCCAGTCTACTGTCTGAGAAGTATTTGGTCCAGGTACCGCCAACACTAACTTGTTACTACGCGTCATTATCATATTATGCAAACTTACTTGAAACAATCAACACCGCATAATAAAGAACCCTCCCAAGCTCACAGATACAGATACATGGTTATAACACGTTATAACAGTTATAAGTAAACACGGTGTGCTGTACTGTCAAAAGGAAGTTTTCCAGAGAGTGGCAGTTTTACTTACCTTGGTTGTAACATTAATGAATCGTGGGATCACTACAGAAAAATAACGTGTAGAATAAAAAATTTCAGAACAATTTAATGTTTACACAAACGAAGCACTTTCTTTGCTGTCGAGATCTCAGCATGGCCCTCAAGAAGAAAATGACAAAATGCTATATTTTTTCAGTAATATTGCATGCTGTCGAAGCTTGGCGACGTTGTCTGAAGCAACAGAAAAAAGGATCATGAACTTTGACTTTGCATTTACGAAGAATCCTAGGAATTTCTTGGCTTGACCAAGTCACCATAAGAATTAACTGCCAACTAGCTCTCATGGATACCATAAAACAACGTAAACTTGAGTATTTGGGACATGTCATGAGAAACCCTGTCAAATATTGTATGTTCCTGCAAGGTAAGGTAGAAGCAAGAAGGAAGAATCTCATGGCTTGCCAACTTATGGAAGGGGTTTGGCGTGATTTCCATTAAACTATTCCGCGTGCATCCAGGATGATGGGAACGGATAAGACCGATACAAAAGAAGATAATCACCACTTGCACCTTAACTAATGTAGAATAACAGGACTAAATAAAAACCAAAAACAAATATCCTGCAATAAAATGCTAATTTTATTCATCACGCGCAAACAAAAACCAAAAATAAATAATGAGGTAGAAAATATAATAAAATAAATTAAAAAAAAGTAAAGCTAAAATTCAAAAACAAGTTAACAATAAAATAATATTAGAAACAAAGCGATACGGAAACAGATATAAAGTTTAAAATTAGAAGCGCAATTAATTGATATAAAATCATCAGTTACATTCGTTAAAGTATCATCAGTTGTTGTGGTTTTGAAGCATAAAGAATCAATATAGGCCTCGGTACTGTTGGAATTACAACTTTGAGTTGCGCAAACTAAAACATTGTTCGCTTCATAGTAACTATACATGTTTGTAAAAAAATCACAGCTAAAAGAATTATTTACAAGAACAATTTCTTTTATATTTGGCATTTTGCTACTCAATAGTTTAAAATTGAATTCGCTCAACTGATTATAACTTAAGTCTAATACTTCTAAAGCATTTTGTACTTCGGCGTTATTATTATTTACAATAATTATATTTTTAATAAAATTACTATGGAGCCATAATATATGTAGGTTTTTAATTTGGAAATAATTTAATTCAATTTCAGTGAAATTGTTGTAGCCTAAATCTAAAATAATTAAAGAATCTAAGCCTATAAATCCATAGGGTTTAATTGTATGTATTTGATTTTGTCCCAAATACAAAAATTTAAGATTTTTTAGGCCGTTAAAGGAACTGACTTGAATTTCGCTTAAATTATTTAATCTTAGTTGTAAATCTACTAAATTATTCAACGGTTTAAAATTATATTGTACTAAATAATTAATACTGTTATTGTTTAAATACAAGTAATGCAAATTTTTTAGGTTTACGAAAGCGTGTTGGTGCAATTCGAATATATCGTTATGTTCAAGATATAATATTTTCAGGTTTTGTAAATCCTTAAACATCCTATCCTCGATTTTTCTTAAACGATTATGACTCAAATATAAATATTTGAGATTAATTAATCCACTAAATGCATAAGGCTGAATATAAAATATTTCGTTTTTGTTTAAATTCAATATATCCAAATTAACTAAATCAGAAAATAGGTTGTTAGTTAAAATGTTTAAATAATTTACGCTTAAATCTAAATGCAATAAACGTTTCAAGTTTGAAAAACATTTGGGTTCCAAATAATTAATACAATTAGATCGTAAATTAAGTAACTTCAGCAAAAAGAAAATTTTGAAACCAAATTTTTTCACAGCCTCAACTTGACAGTGCTGCAACTCTAAAAAACTAACGTTATTTCTCGTAAACCCAAAAGTTCTCTCATCGATTACATTTAGAGTGCAATTCAGACACTTGATCCAATGGGTTCTGTTCAAGGAAGACGTAAAATGCTGGAAATATTCGCTGTTGACGTTGGTGCAAGTCAGCTGCGGCCAGTTCAGCACGCTGAAATGGGTCTGGCAAGTGTTTTTGTTGGTTTCCAAGTTGGTGGTCTGGATTATGAAGATAAGTACCATCGAGTGGAACCATCTTGCCATTATTGCTGTAATTTGAGAAAAGCTTGGATTAGTGATGAGCCGAATGGTTAATGTTTTCAATGAATTATTATGGGTATTAGTTGATACAACGCACATGTGACTAATTGAATCATGGTTTTTTAATTCGATTCATATGAATATGATTTTTTGCGCAACCTGCTCAATAACGGGACTTTTTGAAGCATGTGAAGCGGGCAGAACGTTGACAATTCCAGCCCGCTGACTGTCACGCATGCGCAGTTCACAGACGGGCAAACAAGAACATTTCCGCCCGCCTAGCCGGGCGGGAATGCTGTCAATTTGACTTTGACAATTTGACAGGGTGTTGATTTTCAGTCAGTTTTTTGAATTTAATATAAATAATATTTATTTAAAATGTTACCAGAAAAGTTGCTCAAAAAGTACTGTGTGCACCACGGTCGGAAAGTGATTTCGACTCGTGCGATATCGGCCCTCAACTTCACACTCGTCGAAATCGTCTCTTTTCCGCCCTTGATACACAATGTACTATTTTTAAGCTTCCATATTTGAAATGTTGATCCTCTCACTCAAAAAATCTGGAAGAGTTTGGAAATAGTTATTTTAGCAACCAGTTGGGAAAAGCACTATTTTTCGTAACGAACTGATTTCTGCGGAAGAAAGTTACGAAAAATAGTGTTTCCCAACGTGTTTCACATAATATTTTTTCTAATTTTGACCATGTGATTTTGTTTAATTCAAGTTAAAAATTTAAAAAACATACTTCGAATGTTTATGTCTAATTGTCAAGCGTCAGGTGAGTTCAGAGATGTTTATTTGTTAAGTATTTCGTTTTTCGTTGCTACAGAAGCAATAGTGTCAAGTATAGAAGTGTCCAGTCTGCGTCTCTAATTCTTGAAAAAGTAAAAAAAAATAATTAATATTGTTCTTATATAAACCACTCAAACTTTATAGAGTGAAAAAATAATTATTATTGGATTCTAATGTCCATCAATTCAGGAAGCGACGTACCGAGTGACATTGAGGACTGAGTCGGCTCAATCTGCTTTATCTACAATAAATTATTCCTAAGAAGTCAAAAAGCAAATATGATTTGGCCCTATGTCAAATTTAGTTCATGGTCAAATTAAATTTTCATATGTACCTAACGAATAGCTGCCGCCGACACCGTATCGTAGTAATCGTTCCTAATATATTTGTGATTTAAATTGTTTTCTCAAAGGACAGTATAGTTGTGTTCTATGTTAAACTGTTCGTGTTATTGTGATCTATCTATTACGCAAATTGGATGTTCCAAAAAGACTCAAGTATGTAGAGAAATCACGAAAAAACAAGCATAGTTAATGAATTCGTCTATGAATTCTTATCTCAACAGGCCAGCCTAATATAAACATCTTTATAAATGTTTATATTTCTTTTTGTGATTGATGTAAACAATAATAAGATTCCAATGCTGTTTTGTCTGAGTGATACTTAAAATAAACAAATAAAGAAATATTTTAATTCTTCAACATGGCTTCGAGTTTTAAATGCTGCAAAGGAAAAGACCACAGCAATTGGTTTTGCATGGTCTGCAAAAATATAGTCCATAGAAGCTGCTGGGAAAGACGCAAGGGATATAAAGTAATTCTTGATAATTTGATTTGGTGTTCCCGCGAGTGCATTGAACAAGCAAATGCGGAGGAGTTAAACATGGACAATACAGTTATGGATGAGTTGCATTCTCTGATCAAAACCTTAAAAAAGGATAACTTAGAGAAAGACCAGCACATTGCCCGACTAAAGAGAAGTTCAATGACCTTATGCGATGAAGCTGAAAGAACTGAGCATAGCTACCTGAATGAAATCAAAACACTCGAAACTGCCAACCAAGGCCTACAACAAAAATTGAAATCACTCAATAAATACTTGCCAAAAAAGTCTATTGACAATATAACGGAAACAGAAATATCAGAACCTAATAATTATTCTAAGCATCAGCTTGAAATGGAAGAGTTAAAAATTAAATTAAGCAAGGCAGAAATAGCTGTACAGGAATATTCGAGTATTCTTCAGGATAGGGACCAGAATATAATAAGAATGAAGGATGAACTAGATCAGATGAGCAAAGTTGGTAATGAGATGTTAACTACGATAAAAATTTTTGAGGATGAGAACAAACGGTATGAGCGAGAATTAGAACAAGTCAAGAACGATTATGATAGAAAGCTAGCAGAACTTACCATAAAAATTAAAAACACGGAGTACAGCAAACAAAAGCACAAGAATGGCAATGGGATAGACAGCAACAACACCAGAAGCAAAGTTAGGCAGGACAATAATTATGAAGGGATTAACAAGGATAGCAAATTCAGAGGCTATACCAGCAATGACATGATGGACACACAAAACGCAGACATAGACTTCACAGGCGAAAATGTTTCCACCCATCAAAAAAAACACAAAATTCTTGTTCTCACCGATGAGTACGGTAAATATTTATTCCCCCATCTAGAGAAACTTCTCTTAGGCAAATTTGAACTGCAAGTTATATGCAAACCGAACGCTACTTTTATAGATGTTATAAATGGTCAAAACTCTTCAATCTCCAAAATGACAACATCTGCTTTTGTGATAGTATTGGCCGGGTTAAATAACAATGACATTAGGTTAAGAGATATCTCATTGCTTACAAACTTGTGCTTTTACACTACACGAACCTGATAGTTTGCACAATACCTGCTAAGTATGATTGCAGCATCCCTTACAAAAACATTGAAATTATAAACAATAAGATCATAAGTTCTATTACAAACTTGAGAAGATTATGTACTAATATAAACTATCTTGATCTTTATCATAAATTCAGGTACTCGGATTACTCTCGAGGCATTTTTCTTAATAAAAAGGGTCTCACTAAAATGGCTTCATTTATTAATTCTATGGTGGCCAAATTTAATGACTTATCTCCTTGTTGTTGTTTCAAAGCAATTGACTTATGTGTGGACAATGCTGTTAACGATTTAGAATTAAGTATTGATACATTGAAATTAACCACTGACAAGAATTTAGAATTAGGAATTGACAAAAACTTAGAATTGAGAATTGACAAACATTTAGAACTAGGCATTGACCATAATGTTTCCAATATAACTTTTTTAGAACCCCCTCTCTCAGAAACTCTAATAAAATGACATCAAACCCAATTTCAATTTTGTCCTTGAATATACAATCTGTTCGTAATAAGATAGGTGAACTTGAGGTATTTTTGGAAGGTTTTAATAAGCCAGATTTAGTATTATTTACAGAACATTGGCTGAGAGTTTGGGAACCATTTAATTTACCAGATTATCTCGTTGTGTCAAAATGTTGCAGGGAGACCTCTGATGGTTATGGAGGTGCAATGATTTTGATTGAGAAGTCGTTCTTTTCAACTTTTGCATTAGAAGCTGTGAATAAATTTGATTTTTTATGCATTGAGAAAGAATTCGAGTTTTCAATAGGATTCAACAGAAAAAATAAGTTGTATATCATATGCATTTAAAGGCCGCCTAGTGCGAATGCATCAAATTTTTTAATAAATCTAGAAACCATACTTCTTAACCTACCATCACAGTCAAAAATAATTATCTGTGGTGACCTAAATATAAACTTTTTGAACAATGATTCCGCAACTACATTGGATCTAAAAAATTTATTGAATTCCTACGGATTAACCATGTTTGTCAATTCCCCAACCAGAATAACTGGAGAATCTGCATCTTTGATTGATTACTTCTGCACAAATATAAATCAAGATAAAGTTAACTGTAATGTAATCGCTACTCCAAACCTCTCCGATCACGAGGCATTGCTGGCCAGCTTCAGCCTGTTTCGGGACTGTATAAAAATACCATCTAAATATGGAAGAATCTTTTCAGGGGCGAATTTTGAAACATTTCGAACTAATTGTTCTTCCGTTGATTGGGGATGCATATCTGAATCTGAAAATCCACTCGAAAGATTTCACTATCTGTTGTATGATACTTTTGACAGGTGCTTTGCGTTACGCAAGTTAAGAGCAAAAAATCACAAAAAGTCATGGCTAACAAAGGGCATAAAACTTGCTTCTAAGAATTTAAAATCACTTAATTATATAAAATTTTTTACAAAAACCCCTTCTTTTGACAACTACTTAAAAAATTATAAACGAATCTACAGACAAGTGATCAAAACAGCTAAACGCTGGCACTATCAAAATAGGATGAATAACGCTAAAAATACCGCAAAAGAAGCATGGGCAATTGTGAACGAGCTTAAGGGAAAAAACAGCCTTGCCAAGCAACCTGCTGAAATAGAAGTAAACGCTTTTAATCAATTTTATTGTACAGTTGCAAAAAGACTCTCAGATAATTTGGAACCCCTAGCAAATCCCCTATCTTATCTTAATCACCAAGCGTATATCGGCGAACCATTTCTACTGACTGAAACAAATGCGTATGAAATAAAAGCTATAATAACAGATATTAAAAACAAGAACTCTGCGGGAATCGATGAAATCCCAGTCAAAATATTTCAAAATCTTGATGACAATGTTTTGCATGTGTTAGCTCTAACTATAAACAAATGTTTTTTATTTGGAGAATTTCCTGATTTTCTAAAATTGGCTTTGGTAATCCCACTACATAAGGCAGGTTCCCATACTGACCCAGCCAATTTCAGACCGATTTCCCTTTTAAATACGCTGTCTAAGATAATCGAAAAAATTGTTAAGGACAGGATCGTTGATTTTTTAAACCGTCATAATTTTATTAGCGAATGTCAATACGGTTTTCAATCATCTAAAGGCACCAATGATGCCATCTTTTCTTTTCTCGAGAAGCTTTACTTCAAACTGAATGATAAAGAGGTTGCAGCTGCTGTATTTTGCGACTACTCTAAAGCGTTCGATTGTGTCAGACATGACTTGCTTCTGGACAAAATGTACTTTTATGGCTTTAGAGGAGTATCGTCAAGATTTTTCAATTCTTATACCTAACAGGAAGGACACAAATGGTCAAAAATAACAATTCCTTGTCATCGTCTTTACCCATTGATACAGGTGTGTCACAAGGCTCAGTCCTTGGACCTATTTTATTTTTGATTTATGTTAATGACCTGTTCGAGCTACCAGTTAAATGTAAGTTCACTGGTTTTGCTGATGACATCGCACCTCTTTGGTTTCATAGAGACCCGAATGTTTTGAAGGAGATTATCTCAGACGACTTACACCAAATTAAGAAATGGTGTGATACAAATTTTTTCTGTTTTAATGTAGAAAAAACAAAAGTTGTTAGCTTTAAATTTTCATTAAATAATTTAGACATGGCAAATCAGGCGATTGGCTCTATTGAAAGCACCAAGTTTCTCGGATTACATATAAATACGAACTTAAAATTTAACCAGCACATCTTGAACTTGAATACCAATATAGCAATGGGAGGTTTTGCAGTACGACAAACCTTCTGTGGGCTAGGAACATCAATGGCCAAAATCACATATCATGCTCTGGTTGAATCCCACTTGCGATATGGAATTGCCTTTTGGGGTAATTGCAGCCAGTACTTGTGGCATTCGGTTTTCATTTCTCAGAAACGTTGTGTAAGACATGTTTGTGGAGCAGACCCGAGAGAACACTGTAAACCATTGTTTAAGAGAGAAAAAATATTAACTCTTACAAGTCTTTATATACTCGAAACAGTCTGCCTTATCCATAAAAAATATAAAGATTCTACACACATGCATCCCTATTCAACAAGACATTTTAATAATATTCCAGTACCAACACCTAAATTCACTCTCACACAAAATTCCCTGATATATAAGAGCATTAAGGTTTATAATAAGTTACCTTATGATTTTAAAAACCTTAACAGTTATAAAGCATTTAGAAATAAAGTTAAATACATGTTGTTAGAGAGAGCCTATTATGATCTAGAAGATTATTTTGGCGATGCACTATAATCATAATTTTAACCTGATTTATTGTGTTGTCGTTGTATTAGGATTAAGATTTTTAATTTTTTGTTTTTAGCATTTTTTATCTGTGGTTGTGCTCATTATCAAAGATTATTTTGTCATTATGAATGTTGTTATTCTAATATTTTGTGATTTTAAGTACAATCTAGCTTTAAGTATTGCTTTGTCAATGAAACTCTTATGTTATTTTCTGACAATAAAGCTTATTTTGATTTGATTTGATTTGAAGAATATAATAACAATACTTCAAGTAGTTTAGCGTTAAAATTATCACAAATTTTATTTCTGTATTTTTCGCAACTGATGGTGGAATTTACTTTTCATCACCAGTTGCGAAAAATTTTACTTTTCGTAACTGGTGATGAAAAGTGAGACATTTGATAACGTCAACGAGTTTTGAGAAGTGTCACTTTAAATGTCAAAATTAGAAAAAAAATAATACTAAATTTGAAATAAAAAAATGGGGTTGTATACAAGTGATTTTTAACTACTGCGTAGTGATATGCTCGACGTATCAAACTATTTAACGTAATCAGTTGCTTTGTAAAAACCACAACACACTGGAATTTTATTTTTAAAAATTTTCTCTTAGCCCCGCCCCTACGTGAAAATTAAAGTTCGTGACGTAGTTAGTTTTTCCAATCTGGCAACACATCACGGTTTTGAGAACGCACAATTTGCATTGACTGTCAAGAACGAAACATCAAATCAATGTCAAATTTACTACATCAAACAACGTAAACAGTCAGCTGTCGTTTAGAAGCATTGAGCAGCATTGCCAGATGATCAGTGGCTCGAATACTATTGGTCGCCGTTGTGGCGCTAAATTCAAATTACAGTTTGCTTTTCTCTGACTAATTCCATAAACACTATGCTGGAAAATAATTTAGTATCCCACTATACCATCACCATTTAGCCTATAGAATAATGTCGAGCAGTTTTTTTACTGATTTTCAAACATAGTATACTACCCCATTCCCGCCAAAACGATGCTTCCATGATGGCTACCTTTTTTGACGTCACGATCCTGTAAACAAACCTGTTAATAGGGAACTTGCAAGTAAAAAAAAACTTACAAAAGCAGTCCTTTACAATATTCTTCATCCATTGCGACAATTTTCACAAAAAGCAAACTTTAACACACTTAAATAACACAAAAATAGCACTGCGTCAGCAGGAGTTTGTTAACTGCGTATTTGTTGTTTACCAGAGATAAATACTATATAAACTGTCGAGAATAGAATCTCAGTGTAAATTTTGTTGTCAACAAAATTGAGCCAAGCCAGCGCCATCTACCATATCGGAAAATCACTATTTACTGGTTTTGCATCGATGCTACAGACACCTACTTTACATAGGACTTTTTATGATAGATGGCACCCTGTTCGCATTACTGTCGGTCTGTTCAAATTCGTTTATTCTAGACTTTGGGGCATTAATGTTTGCTTAAATTAATTGATAATTTGTTAATTAGATCAAAAGACAGTTTCTTTATCGATGGTTAAGGGATCCTTAACATATTTATTCAAAGTTCTGATTGATGTTTAATTGATCCTGTCATTTATCTAATCAACAAATATAAAAATAGATCTTCCAATCTATAAAGTTTGAAGTTCTTCTTGAAACACACAAAACAACTTTGAAATCACTTAAGAACACTTGACAACACAAAGAAAGATGAAATGCAAGACCGGCGAACAAAAAACATGAATTATTAGTTATGATCAAATGAATATTTTGGCATATTGTCATATGTTGACATGTCAGTTATCGACATCGGACGTGTTTTTGATGTGCCTCTAGTATTTTCCAATTTTGACAATTCTGTGGTTGTCAGCGACATCTAGAAAAACGGAAAAGAGTTATTATGTGGTTTATAACTGGCAATGAGAGATCGCAGGGCCTGTTGTTTACAAAATTTTAACGTCACAAGCGCTGTCACATTGAGATTTTGTGTTTTCGCGCCAAAGTTTTTGATTTGAATTTCAATTAATTTTTTTTCGTACAACGTATAAATTAAAATGGAAAAAAAGAAAACGATGTAATAACTGATCACTAGAAGTATCTAAAAAAAAATAATTTAAGAAATATGAAAATTCCCTATTCGATTCAAATGAATAAAAAACGTTTTTGAAAAATTTAAATGTAATAGAGTTCCACATTTGACAAGGGCCTTTTAGATACCCTTCCTCCCTGAAACATTAAGGGGATATTTTGAATAAAAATTTTGTGCAAATAGCAAATAGCATATTTTCATAGGTCAGTCAAGTTTGCCACCCCAATCTTAATAATTATTTACCTTACAAGTGCGGAAAGTTATACCTTTCCGTACGCAACGGCGTGACGAACCAGCGGAATTCGTGCAAGCCGTAAAGGCGGTTACACACGGACGTGGATATCTGAAAACATGTACGCACATACATGAACGCGCAAACAAAAACATCAATGTGTATGCAAAATACCGTCGCGTTTTTGAATGTGAAATCGCTAGAAATTTTGTATGCACACTCGGATTACTGTAGCAAGAATAGCAAGACTGTTTTGTGCGAGCGTCTGTACAAACGGGACATGCACGTTGTTGTTTGCACGTTGATGTATGCACGTATATGTATCAAGACATCCACGTCCGTGTGTAACCGCCTTAAGTGCGGAAAAGATAGATACTTTACGCTCGTGTAAGGTACCAGATTTTTCCTACGAGCGTGCGGAAATTCACACACATTGTGTTTTTGTTTATTTAAAAAAATTAAGTTGATGATGGTGGCCCAAAAAAGAAACGTCAGATTTTAAATTTGAAAATGTCATCTTGTAGAGTAGAAAAAGTTGTTATGATGAAGTGACATTTACTTTGAAATATTTCCTCAAATAAGCTTAGAAAAAAATAAAATCGATTTTGTAAAATTTCGTTTTTTTCCGGATATGTCCGATAGCACTCGGAATTTGTAAAACTGGCCCTCCTTATTTTGGACACATTGTAAAAAGCAAATGGTTGTAAATGAAATTTTTTAATTAGGTTTGTTAACGGAATAACAACAGAACACTAACAATTATTTTTAATATACCTAAGTAGGATTAATTATTTATGACATAAAACTCATTAAAAATGTCGATATTGGTCAGTACAAGAAGCTTATAGCTTTCTTGGCCTGAAAAACACGCTCGTAGGAAAAACAATATATTTCATATATAATTTCGCAGCACACTTCCTCCGATAAACTATTGTCGTTTTTCAAATCGGGGGAAACTTCAAGATGAAAGCAAAAAGAAAATCCATCTTCCATATTTTTTATATTTTGCACAATTATATGCACACTAATATCCAATTTTTGCACAGTTATAAGCTATAAAAAAAATGAATATTTCTCCCCTGACCACAACTCCAGCCAAATTATTAATTTTACTATTGAGTAAATATATTCTATGTATCTATTCTAGTATCTACTAATTTTGCATAGTAATTTTTAAATTTTACACAGCTTTGTGGGGACAGTTAGAGACTATATCAAGACATTGATAAAGTTTGAAAAAGTGGAACTACAATCTTTAGAATTTAATCGAGACTTTCCATGTAGTTCTCAATTTTTTGCAGTTTTTCTCTGAATAATTTCAAAAGTACCTAATAGAAATGTAAAAAATGTATAGGTATTACCTATTCTTAATATTCCTGTTTTTTTTTTTTTTTCACTTCTCATGGTAGCAAATTTAATCCGCCATCCAACAATCGACGTTTCAGATTGGAAAATCTATCATCAACCCTATATACAGGGTTTATATTTTAAGTGATACCACTATTGCTATATACGAAACGGTAAGAGCTACAGGGTGGGTTAAATTAGAAAAAAGTTTCCTTTTTTGATGCACATTTAAGACTTGTTTACAGTGTTGCCAAATTCCTTTCAGTTTATGAAATACAGGGTGATTTCTAAGAAATGCCCAAAAACATTTCATCAATTATTTCGAAAACTATTGATTTTCGAGACACAATTTAAATTTGAAACTATTATAATTTTTTCCGCTCTACAACATTCAAATTTCAAATTTTAAATCCGACGTTTCGTGATCGAGCTACCATCATCAACTCCATTTTTTTAAATACGGACCTGAATTTTATATGTCATTTTTAAGAAGCACCTTTCATTCCCTTTCCAAAAGTGATATAAAAAATTCAGGTCCGTATTTTAAAAAATTAAGTTGATGATGGTAGCTCGATGACGAAACGTCGGATTTAAAATTTAAAGATGCCATGTTGTAGAGCGAAAAAAATTATAAAACTTTCAAATTTAAATTGTGTCTCGAATATCAATAGTTTTCGAAATAATTGATTAAATAGTTTTAGGCGTTTTTCATAAAAAAACCCTGTATTTCATAAACTAAAAAGAATTTGGCAACACTGTGAACGAGTCTTGAATGGGCATCAAAAAAGGCAACTTTTTTTAAATTTAACCGACCTTGTAGCTTTTACCGTTTCGGATATAGCAATAGTGGTATCACTTAAAATATACACCCTGTATATATATTTTTAAATGAAACCTTATCGCATCACCGTTCTGCGAAAGTTACGTAGTTGATGAACTCCAAAGTATGAATTCAATTAGTTTCAAAAACAATTCGAACCCATATAAAAATATCCTTAACAGTTTTATCAAATTACTCCTATAAATACTTGAATTACTTTCGACGCAATTAATCCGTCTATCTATGGGAAGAAGCCAAGAAAGTTAATATTTCCTGGCCTAATATATGTAATTCCTACTTCCTTTATTACTACTGTTCAGAGATATCATGAACGGACAATGCAAAAAGAATAGTTGTAAACAAAAGACTTGAATGTCAGTACAAATTTTCCCACACATAAAACGAAGCAATTAAATTTGCATAGGTACCTAATTATTTACTGAAAATGTCATCAATCAATAGGCTTATTGATTTTAAGGTGAAATAATCATCAATAAACATCAATATTTTAATGTCTCTGCTAAAACCAAAGGATAAAGTCAATTTTTTTTGATGGATCACCCTTATACAAACAAATACGGCATCAGACATCAAACAAAAAACAATAGGAATTTAAAAATCAACTTACATGTCAAAGCAATTAAAACCCATAAATAGCAACTACATAATGTCTAAATTATTGTGTGATAATTATTATCGTCATAAAAAACCATTTCTTCAAATCACCTCTCACATAATAACAATTTATTGTTTCAAGTATTTTTTTCTCACGCTGCGCTGGTTCGGTACCAACAAAATTGGTTCCTTTAACGAGCACAAAGTCGACGAGGTTACCAAACCGAACCGAGGAACCGTTTGTGGCTAAAGAGAATCTTTGACCAAAATACGAGCAACGAATAAAATAATTGCAGAGAGCTCAAGGGGACCGAAGAACTATAGCGCGCTCACTTTTTTTACGCTTATAGAGCTTCGGTTTAAAGAATTAGAGAGTCTCAGTGCTGGTACTCGTCTGTAAGTTTGTTATGTGATTCCAATGTTAGGTATACCTAATCTGTAAAGCAATTTTGAATTAATTCAAATCTGGTGTTGAAGACGATGAAGAAGAGATGGATCTAGCCCCAGCTTCTTCTTCCAAAGCAATCTTCATCACACACCAAATTAATAGAAGATTTAATGGTTAAATCGCCTAACTAGAGTTGAATTCGAATTTCATCAACCAAACAATATTCTGAAGAGACTGGCTATTTTCTATTTCTAATAATTCAAGAGAAAACAACAAATTCATATTTAAGTTTCAGATATAATACTCACTTCTTTAACCTCAGCAGCGATATCTGAGCTTTTATCACATTAGCACTGGAGGTATCTTCTTTTGGTAGTTTTGATCAAATACAAGGTCTGATTATTGAAGATATAGATTTGTTCCATTTCTCAATAGAGAATTTCTAACATCTTCTAGTCCATGATTGATTCGATCATTTTTCTTACTTTTACCTATTTGTGCATTCATGGAATCTTATTCACTCTGTTTATTAACAGTTCCAACTTATTTCTCCACTTGCGGCTTGCTGAAAGTAAAGAGGATAACTTGTGGTTGGAAGTAGATAGATAGGTACTGATCTATAAGATAGAAAAGTTTAGAAGAAATTCTAATTACATGTGTTTCCGTACCTACCTACAGATAGATTTTTTGAATTTCAAAATATGGCCCTTTGAAATATTTGAGAATTAAATTTCCTTGCATATACCTGCTTAGAAAAAGTTACATAAACTTGACATAAACTAGTCCTGGTCAAAGATTATTTCTCTGTACATTTTCACTTGGACTTCCAGAACCTCTAGCTCCATTCTCATTATAATTTCCTCTTGAAGTTCTCAGATAACTACAGAAGTATAATTTATTCCTCCAAATTCACTGGAGCAATTTCTCTTTGCTAGTGTAAAACACAAAAATGTATAACGAATACCACGCAAGCATTCCCTATTCTATCCCTATTGTGCACGCCTTTTAATTCTTGCCCGTAACATAATAATCCCAGGCAAGGTCAGCTTGCACGATTTCCTTTCGGATTCTCGATTCTCGCCGGTAAAATTACCTTCCGAGAACCATTTCGCTTTGAAAAAGAATAGGTTGCGGGGGAGCGCATTCTCCGTACCGCATCGGTCATAGAAAATTGTCTTTGAGTTGAGATGATTGCGGTTTATGTAAAATAATATTATGCCTGATTGTTCAGAAATGTTGTTGAGAATGTTTCAATATATGTATGGGTGAAGAAAAAAAAATTTAAATTACCAAAAGTCAGAGAAAAAAACATAGTAGGCATAGAAAGTTTAACATTAATTCTATTTTTCAAGTGTAATATGTACCGGATGATTGTCTATATTTTGCACCCACATCTATCTGAAGAGATACCCAGAAATGTCAAATGTGCAATAAAGTTCCTTAGTTACAAATATACAGGGTGTATCACATAACAAAAGTGTGGCGGAGCAAAGTTATATTTTTTTAAAATGAAACACCCCATATATTATTGACCTATTAAATTAGCTTTTTAAACCTGATTCCAAATATACTACCTTGGTTTTTTAGTGTTAATTCCTCATAGTCCAGCCTCTGCATATCCCATTTTGATGAAATAATATGGATTCTCTATTTGAATGACTACCTACCTTTATATTTTGCTGGTGGTCTCTATACTTCACCTTTTCAACAAAAATATAATAATTCCACCTGTTTTTGACTTATTTTCTCCTGGATTCTGGATTATTGGGAATGAACCTGAAAATCCGAGTATTTTTGGAATCAGGTTTGGAAGGCTAATCCAATAATGGGTCAATAATATACGGAGGGCTCCATTTAAAAAGGTTTAATTTTGTTTTGCCACACTCTTGGGACACACCCTGTATACTTGTAAGTAACTTCATTGAAAACTTTCTATTTCAACTTTTACATTTGACATTTCTGGGTATCTCTTCAAACAGGTGAGATATTGCCTTTCAGATATTACATCATCCTTGAAAATTTGGCAGGTTGACCTTCGTATAAAAATGACATTTGATGTCAAAATATTTTTTAAATTTCAGGATAACCAAACAGAACGCCGAGTTACCAGAATGTGTAAAATATCTGAATAGATTCAGTTTCAAAATACTTTTCCAAATAAGTTAAAAAAGAAAAAAATGGGATAGGAATAGTTGTTTATGTGTTAAAAGTACATTTTTAAGACACGCATGTGAAAGTTTTCACATAAGTGCCTTAAAAATACTTTTAACACAAATATCATACAATATTTTTTCAGCAATAACCAGTAACAAATTGGATTTTTAAATGAATAATAAATTAGAAGCATCTTTCCTACATAAACTTATTGAATTTGATATTTGTCAAAAAATCCAAACAACCAGCACCTTGTTTTACAGATAATGAAATGTCTTATCAGTTTCTTGAAAGTCTGTCGTGGTCAGTAATAATTTTTTCCTACAACCGTGCGGAAAAATCGATTTTCCGCACTGATATGCGTGCGGAAAATGAGTTTTCCCGCACGGTGCGGTAAAACTTTTTTTTTTGACATATCAGTGCGGAAAAATTTTTCCGCACGGCTGTCAGTGCGGAAAAAATTTTACCGCACTGATATGTCAAAAAAAAAAAGAAAAATTTTACATTTTTTCGCCTGTAGGAAAAATATTGTACCTAACACTTGCGGAAAATATTTTTCCGCACTCGGCTGCATCAACGAACTCCGCTACGCGTCGTTCGGTGAACGGCAGCCGCGTGCGGAAAAATTCATTTTCCGCACTTGTTAGGTAAATAGCTATTGTATTTTGAAAAATGTCAATAGATTTTGCAGGTATGTAAAATAGCTAGGTACCGTTTATATTTTGCACCATTGGAAAATGTGTCAAATTTGATTGGCCAGATAGGCCAGAGAATTTCAATACCGCGACACTTACGAAATTATGTAAAACACACTTAAAACTGCCTGGAATTTGACATATAATGTCATTATTATACGAGGGTCAACCTGCCAAATTTCCAAGGATGATGCTACGCCAATAAAATCTGAAAGGCAAATATTTAGATGTGGGTGCAAAATAAAGACAATCACCCGTAACTACGTGCATAATACGTTTTGCAATGATAAATTAACCGTTAAAAATTTAATAAAATGTAACAAAAATCATATTTCAAGTTCTTAGGCATAAAACCTAAATCATAACTACATTTGAAAGCTGGATATGGACATCCAGCCTTAAAAAAACCTAGTATATAAAACAAGTACCAAAACCTCAAAACTCCCAACTCCCCAGTCCAGGAATATAGAACTCAAAATAACAAGCAAAGCAACAATATGAATACGGTTTACTCAAAAGATCTGATAAACAATTCTATTCCTACATAAAAAGAACACTCAATTCAAATTTTACATCTATTGTTCTAAAAGACTAGGATACCGGAGATATAATTCTAGATTTGAAGCAGACTTCAGAAGTCTTGGCGAATCAATTTGAGAAAGTCTTTACCAGAGAAACAGTGCAGAATCTCCCAAGATTTGTAAGAAGTTGCCCAAATAACATCAGTCGAATTTACGCCAAAAGAGATTTGCAAAGTTTCAAAAAACCTCAAAATAGCCATCCCCGGTCCTGACAACATTCCAGCTATATTTTTGAGCAAAACAGCAGCCAATATAAGTGAACTGTGGCAATGAACAACCAATGGAGAATGGTAGAGTGCCAAACGAGTTGACCAAGGCAATTATAATGCCCATCTACAAGAAGGGGGACAAACACAACCCTGGAAATTATCGTCCAATAAGTTTAATATGCACTTTATGTAAGTCAATGGAGAGGGTTGTGGCCGTTAAAATCAAGAATTTTGTTCTGGAAAATGACGTTATTCCTGCAGACCAAAGGGGAAGATGGAAGGTGGAAGATGGTAGATGGAAGGATGAAATATCATCCGAAACCAGACTTTGAACAAAATGCAAGAAAGAGAAACCGATAAGTACCTAGGATTCCAACAAAACACAAGAATAAAATAAAATAAAATAAAAATGGAAAAAAAAATAAAAATAGAAAAAACGAATGAATGGAGACTTGAGTTTGTAGGACTGAAGGTCGAAGTGCGTGCAAATTATGCCCTAGCTCAGAACTAAACAATTCGGAGAGTAGGGGTGGGTTTTTAGTTTTGGGCGCCACCGACTCTGGACAGATGAGTCAGACTCTCCAGGATGGTATCTGGCTCCAGGTCCTTACAATTCAAATAATAATTAAAAAAAATATATATATATATATTAACTAAAACCAGGCTGTGTGCATAAAACCAAATAAAAGTCAATTAATCAAGTGCTACAGTTGTTTAACTCAAGGAAATAAAATGGATAAAAACAGATTTGGACAGAATACACCAGGTTACAAATAGCGAACTAACCAAAAACAGAAACGATCATCCCAATGCCTACAAGGACCGGCTCATAATACAAAGAAGAAAGGGAGGTAGAGGAATTATGGATATTAATTTATTACATGTCAGGAAAATAAAATCCTTAAGATGATGTTTTTACAACAAATCTTATTCATTGCATGAAGCGATAACCATGGCACATATATATTATACACCGCTGAATATATCATGCAAAGATTACCCAGTGCTATGCGAAGAAACATACAAAGAGGAGATACTTAAACAGTGGACTCGAAATTTTTTTTGGGGTGCCACGCCCAAAAGCGTTCATTTCGAGCCTTAAAATGAACGTTTTTGGGCGTTTAGTTTGTTTGGAACATGTTTTCTATGAGTTGTTTGAATTCGGGTGAGTGGTGATCAATAATTACAAACACTATCCTAAAACTAAGTAGGGCCTGGGCTTCGGCGTGGGTACGAAAGTGAAAAATAGGACCCTGTGGCAAAACAAGACACCCCAGTCCCTAGTCCTAATACTTACCTACGTAACATACTCACCTGCACTTGGAAGTCTTTGGTATAGTTTTTCTAAAGCTAATTGGAACAAGGTGAACATAAATAATAACTGGTGGCTGACTAGTGGCAGTGCATTTCTTATAGAAATTTTCAGTGACTAGTCAGTCACCAGTTGGTATCTTGTTCCAATTGAGTTTGGAAATACTATATGTACCAAAAAAGTTGATAGTATTGTTAGAGTATTCATCTAGTTCTGTTGGACGGTTAGTCCAAAAGTATTTAGGAAATATTAAAAATTATGCAATCTTATGATGGATGTGTAAAGAGTTAAATATTATGCGTGAGCCTACACATTGACTGTGCACTAAACTTTCTATTTATGCTATATCAGGAGATCGGGGTATATTTTCATTTTTCAAGAATTTATTAAAGTTCAGCTTATTTCTTTATTAGAAGTACTTTTATTTTCAGAAATTCGTAAAAAGTTTTACTTGAATCTTAAATGACAGAATTATAGGCGGCCTGCGGCCGCCCCTAGATTTGCCCGCCCGCGTGGGGGGCACGCGCTGCACACCTGCTAGGATCGGCCCTATTAACCATATAGATTTTAACAGTTTTGGAGAAGCACAAACAGTAGACCCAGAAATACCAAAACTTATGTCTTCTGACGACACATGATAAGTTTTTGAATTGGTTTTTCTTCCATTTCATAACAAGTGGCTTGCATGTGACATGAGCTTGGGTGCACCAAGACCGTTCGTTCCTAAAGTTTTTCGGAAAAATATCTTCGCGGTACTTCATTCACTCTTTTTCTTAAACATTTCGGTTTAAAATCTCACAATGATTCACAATATTGAATTTAGGCAGTCCTAAATGACCATCATATACAGGGTGGGGCACCAAAAACTTCCCACCCAGGTTTTATCAGGTGTTAGTTGACTAATCAAAAATCGCTCAGACACGTCACTTTTTGTTTTTTGGGGGACACATTTTATTGGTATTTTCACCCCTGACCCGTCAATCCCTAAGCAGGTACCCCCAAAATTTCAAATGGAAAGGGGGGTCGAGTGATACGTCATTTGATAGCTATTTTTATTAAGACCAAAGTTTCAATTTGCTACTATTTACCCTTTTGAAATGGCGGCTTGTCAAAGTTGTGTGGTTTTTACCTCTTAATAACAAAACAACAGATTTTTCATGTGAATAAGCATGAACCATTTTAAACTGAACTGTTGAATGACAATATTTAAATTAAATACGAATTCTACTTTATTACCTACTATGGATAGGTACACATAAAAAATCAGTTGTTTTGTTATTATGTGATAAAAAACACACAGTTCAGATACTCGGAAAAAAGCATTTCTCCTAATTTTGACAAGCCGCCATTTCGATAGGGTAAATAGTAGCAGCTCAAAACTTTGGGGATATAATCTTAATAAAAATAGCTACCAAATGACATATCACTCGACCCCCCTTTCTATTTGAAATTTTGGAGGTACCTATCTCCTCCGCTTAGGGGTTGACAGGTAGGGGGTGAAATGTGTCCCCTACTAAAAAACCAAAATGCACGTGTCCGAGCGATTTTTGATTAATCACCTAACACCTGAGTAAACCGGGGTGGGACGTTTTTCGTGCCGGTATAAGTATAATTTGAAGCAAAATCGAAACATGTTCTTCAAAATTTCTGCTGCTTTTTTGTTTCAAATATTTCAGCTCTTAATCTCACATTGACTTACAGTATGGAGTCAAAATCATAATTCAGATTCAAAATCTCAAAATTTGAAATTTCAACATAAACAAAACTTCTTAATTTGATCAAAAATCACGAAGTAAATATTGGAAGACTCTATGTAGGTATTTTAGAATGCAAAAAACAGATGGAAAATGGGTTTCAAGAAGACGAGTGTCTTAAGAAAATCATAAGTGGGTAAGTAATAAGTACCTACTCATCAACGGTACATTCCGTATCCCGGTTTCATAAAATAAATACTGATTTCTAGTGTGTGCTATGAATGTTTTAAACAGATAGTTTTTCGAGGGCGGTAGGTTTTCAATTTAAGATACTACTATACTACTAATAGAAGTAAGATTCTCGGAAGCCAATAAGAAAATAATATAACTGGCTCTTGAACGAGGAAAGTTGATTGAAAACAATACCTGGATGATTTTTTAGGAATGAAAAACTTTCAGACATCGATTATACCTTTAATATTTCTTTACAAAATCAAGCATGGATTTAGTTTTTTTTGTTCAAATTTTATATAAAATAGAACTAAATTTGATGTTATAGATTTTCTAGCGTTCAAAATATCAAACCCCAAAGGCGAAAATTGAAAAAAAAAAAAACAGAATAATCTGACGTTAATCACCTAGTTGTCTGTGCATATATTAATTATTATTTAATCCCTCTTCTAAAAAAGCAGCAGACTAAACAAATAGATAGGTACTTTTACTATCACTGCATTAACAGATGCAACCCAATATCTTTTAAAAGAAAGTCAATTATTGCTTTTATATAATAGGTACTCATGCAAAGAAAATAATAAATAAAGTTACGTAATAAATCAGTTTAAATAGATCAAATATCTTTAGTAGAATAATATAATATATAGATTTCGATACCTTCCTACAGTATAACTAATGGGCAATAATTGTTTATGGCTATATTATGCACTAGTTTCAGCAATGAAATAGGGTTAATAAATTAGTACAGTTATAACTTCTTATCAGCTTGTTATGGAAGCTTACCATTATTTCTAGTATAGTCCTGTCTGTTGCATCTTTTTCTTTATTATCATCTGAAGTTTTAAAATGTATCTCCTATAGGTTCCTTCTAACTGCTTTCATGTTTTGTTTTTTTTTTTTTTATTTATTAATACTCTCACGGATTCCATTCACTAAAACTCACTTCACTAATTCGCGCTAATTATAGCAGACAGCAGAACAGTGTACTCAGGATTTATCTAGAAAAACCTTGAATAGAATTCTCTGAATTATTTACGTGACGCGCAGACGATTGCATTTCTTAGAATCCGGTCGGGCTCTCGAGGCAATTTTATAACACTGCATTTGACTACCAAGACGCTCCACCTTCTCTTCTTCGTCTATATCTTAGTTTTCCACTAAGATCCATAATGATTTGATCTCTTCTTTTGCCTAATATCTCTATGCCTGCTGAGCCTGCTTAAAAGTAGACTGCCACCTGAACGCAGTGCCTTAGACCGCTCGGCCTTTCTGGCTCTCCAGATCTACACTCATGAGTGCGTGTCTCTTCTTTCCTTGGATGGATATCATGGATACTATAATTAGAAACTCTCGAGACTTTAGAAACGAATCCACTATTAAATTATTGTATTACTGCTTTGTACGTTCAACACTAGATTATGGGAACATCATTTGGAACCCTATATATACATGTCATGTGAGCTCGGTTAAGTCGGTTCAACGCAAATTCCTGAAAATCTTGTTTTTTTTTTGTAAGCATTCATTAATAAATTTAGCTCTTCTGTTGGTTTTAAACAGGTTTGTGTAACGGAGTGTATTCGGGGAGAGGATGTGACAACAGTGTTTTGCTCATTCGTTTTGACGAGTTATCTTTATTTATTAGATGAAAATATTATTGATTAAATTTTTTTTCAATTTGTTCCACAATATAATTGATTGTCCTTTCCTTTTGTCTAATATTAGCATTCTGGTACCTCGTTTGAATGACAGACGCTCTGTGGTATCTGCGATATTCATCATAATAGCCCTATTAGTTTAATTGTTTAAGAGTTGGTGAGAGCACATGCCTAACTCTACTGCAGAGACAACTTTTTTGAACCTTTTTTCTTCTTTTTCTAATTTAGTTTTAGTTAAGTTTTTTTTTTTTGTTATCTTGCAATTAATACTGATTTTTTCCACTCCGTGGATCTGAAGTTCATTCTATTTCTTTCCTTTCCAGAAAAACATATAGCCTCCTTCGTTTCGCTTAGAGCTGCAATATCGATGTTGAGTTGTTGCCAACGAGTTATTTTACTTGCAAACTGTATGCATAAATCAAAACAAATAATGGCTCATATTATATGTGAAAACTCTTTGAAGCCGGAAGTAAATTAGTTCATATTCGATACAACGACAAATTGTTTCGCACTAAAAAAAAACTGATAAAAACAAATTAAGTAGACGCTCCCTCGGAGAAAGAACTTGTTGAATAATAATAATAATCAAAAGGTGAAGGGACATTTCTATATAAGATAATTTCTGACGCTAAATAAACTTAGTGTACGGCGGGTTATTTGTTCAGGCACAATGAAGGTCTTAGTAAGTGGAATACTTAATGAAATAGGAATATTTTTTTAACGAAAACGAAATTTTCAATTATCAAAAAAAAAAAACAAGTTTAAGTTTGTAGCAGAATATTGTGCTTTTATTTGGTTGTGAATCTGTAAATGTAAAATGCACTACAACTACTTGGATATTTTATTTCAGGTCGTCATTAGTCTAATGGCAGTCGTAGTCCTCGGAAACCCCGATGCTGATGTCCAATTACATCAGAGATTGAAACGAGGATTTCACAAGATCGTCACTGTTCCTAAACCTTACCCTGTATACATTCCGAAACCGTATCCTGTAGTTAAAACTATTCCGATTAAAGTGAGTATTATAGGAAAAGCCAAAATGTATCTTTAATCAAATCACATTGAGCAAGATGGTAGTAGTTATATTATTGTCAGAACCTCGTTTCTTGCAACTTAAGGGACTTGAGATCTTAAGGGGTTTTGTATAATAAAATAAATTACATTTCCTGGTTATAGGTCCCATACAAAGTGACAGTATCCAAACCATATCCGGTTGAAGTACTGAAACCTTATCCAGTACCAGTTACCAAAACCGTCCAAGTACCAGTCACCAGGACCGTCGCTGTTCCAGTCAAGGTGCCAATTCACGTGCCGTATGCAGTGAAAGTACCCTACGCGGTACCCAAACCGTATCCTATTGAAATTGAGAATCTAAAAGTTGTTAAAGAATCCTACCCAGTTTATATTGAAAATAAAGTACCTTATCCTGTGGTGATTGATAGTGGACATCATCATGGTGGTTATCATGGTTGGTAATTTTTTGTTGTTGATGTATTGGATTTTGAAATAAAATTGTTTTGTTTAATTATGATATATTTCTCAATGCCCAACACTTCATCCTTTCAAGAATAGCAGCTTTAATCTAATTTTGTAAGTGGAGGAATAAGAATTCTAAAAATGTGGCCTCATATTTTTTCGAATTTCCATTTGGTGTCACAATAAAAACTTGTAACAGCAACTCTTTTTTTTTTCTCTCTAAAATCCCTAACATTCGATTCTTTTGATAGTCTATTATCATAGGGCTCAAAAACGGCCGCTCGCTTCGATCTCGTGCTAAGTTTGAAAATGCTTTATTTTATGAAAATATGGGACTACTAGATTACCAAATGGTATGTTGGCATTTCTGTAAATTATTTTTTTCCGAAAAACAGCCACCTCAAGATCGCGGATGGAGCAATTTTTGAAAAATTCGTATCTCCATTATTATTTGATCAATTTTCTATTTCAAAAAAAGAAATTACTTGGAAAAGTCTATAATTTATTAAAAAAATTGTTTCAACCACAAATATTCAATAATAAAAGAAAGTTTCCCCAAAAATTGAAAAAAAAAGATTTTTTTTTTAATTATTTTTTTTTTAACCATTTTTCTTTTTATAATTATAAATTATACAGAAAAAAGTTTCAGATAAAAAATGCTCAGAATTTTCTGCTGAATCGAATGATATATAATTTATTAGAGGTTGTTCAGTAGATACTACTGAAAAGTGAGTTACCAAGTCAGAAACCGAGGGTTGGTTTTTTAAAAATTACTTTATTAACAATCCGAAAATTTATACTAGCGAAAGCTTGTTACAATAAATGTTACAATTATAATTAATTTCAACTGACTGACTATCCTAGGAAAAAACATACATTTATAATAAACTGAAAAGAGAAATAAGCCTTTTAAACTCAGCAAATAGACGCGATATAACTCCTTCCTTCTTCGGCTTTTACATATTTCATGTAAACCAAGAAGATACAGGCAATAACGATGAGGACATATATAAGGATTGTCCCAAGGCTGGGTATTCTATTGATTTCGGTGAAACTCAGTTGTGGGCGTATGTCCATTTCTTCTTTGCTCAATTGGTGAAGGTCGTCTAATTTCAAATATTTTAGATGTCGACTTAAATTGAGGGTCGGCATCATGGCATCAGCGGTGGCCACTTAACAACCAATTGGTATTTGAAGCATAAATGTTCCCATGATGTTTTGTACTTCCTTGAATTAGATGGCTTCTTTGACAGGAACGACCAATATCCATTGATTGGAATCGTCCAATTGATTGATGATAATTTGCGGGACTTTAACTTCGGTTTGTTCTCAGGTGGAGGTATTTTTGTCAGATTCTACTAGTTTAATTTCGCATGGGCTGTCTCTTTGGATTTCATGAATGTCTTCTCTTCCACAATTATTGAATTTCTGGATAATTTCTGGACATTCTTGACCATAGTATGTGTACTGCAATTTATTTTTCAGCAAGAATTTATTTTGCGGTAAGACAACCTTAAACTCACTCTGAGCAATCATTGGAACCGAGTATAAATGAAAGTTAGCAAAAATGCCCGAATACATTATTTGTATACCGGCTGCCCACGAGATTACTTTCCGGCTGCCATTTTTTTAGTTGTTCATCGATATCAACGAAACTTGGTAGGCTTGATATTCTAACGAATCGTCATTTTTGTGCATTCACGACAAGTTTTTCTGACTTCCGGTTTCACCGGAAATTACCGAAACTTTCGATTTTCAAACGGCACACCCTGTATATTTTTTGTTTTTTGGATTCTACAGATCGTTTTACGTCCTAATGTACCACTTTTAAATCGAGTTTTGTCCAAATTTTGTTTTCAAATTATATTTTAAGTAGAAAAGAAAACCTACCTACATAAAAAAACAAAAATATTTGAACGAAAATTAAGAAAAATGTCATTTTTTTTTTTTTTTTTTTTTTACGGATATGCGCACTCGCAAGGAAATGTCCTATCACGCTCGAGAAGCGGCAAGTGCGCGGAAATGTCGGTGTGTGTTGGTCTTGAAACGGTTCAGGTTGTAACCTGCAGGGAAAACCGTCGCAGGGAGTTTATTCCACAGCGATGCTGTTCTCCAGAGATATGAATTCTGATATAATGAGGTTCTTGGTGCCTCTAGTTTGACAGTAAATTCATGGTTACCGTCTGTTTGACGGGTTCGCCTGGTAGGTGCTACTCTCGGTGGAATCATACGTGCCAACTCTTCAGAGCATTTTCCGTGATAGTACCTGTAGAAGAGAGATAAATCGCCCACAGATCTGCGATGTTCCAGACCATCCAAGTTACGAGTAAGTGCGGGGTCATTGATCAGCTTGATAGCTCGTTTTTGCACGGTATTCAAAAGCATTAAGGTATGTTTGGGTGCTGCACTCCATATATGTGAGCAGTACTCCATAGTTGGTCGAATCTGGGCTTTGTAGAGTGTCAGCAATTGGCTTGGTGTGTACAGATGTCTTGTACGAAATAGCACCCCCAGCTTTTGGGAAGCCCTTTTAGCAATATCTGCCACGTGACTGTGCCAAGACATGTTGGTCTCTGCAGTAACCCCCAAGATGTTCAACTGACTCTGTAATGTGACCGCACTTCCAGATAGCATGATGTTTGGCTCACCGGTGCTGTTCTTTTTTGAAAACAGAGCTGCTTGGGTTTTCTGCGCGTTGAACTGTACAAGGTTTTTGTTACCCCAGTCCTCTATTATCTCCAGGTCGTTATTTATCTGCGATATTTGAGTTAGTCTAAGATGATGGAATTCACGTGCGGAAGGACCTGTGGGTGGTTTGAGTGAGGAGACTACATTGCCATCGTCTGCAAAGCAATAAAGTGGATTTACTGTTTTATCTATGAGGTCATTTATGTAAATCAGGAAAAGAGTTGGCGAAAGGATTGCTCCCTGTGGCACACCAGCATTTATTTGGTAAGAGTTGGAGTTCTGGCCATCCAGTGCAACATAAATGGATCTGTCCTTTAGGTAACTTTCAAACCAAGTGCAAAGTTTCGGCGATAATCCCATTGCTTTGAGCTTGTTGAGCAGATTTTCATGCCAAACTTTGTCGAATGCTTTAGATATATCTAAGGCAATTGTTCTTGTTTCACCCCGCAACTCAATCGCTTTTTGCCATAAGTGAGTGACGTATGTAAGTAAATCGCCAGTTGACCTATATTTTCGAAATCCGTATTGCTTATCGTTGATAATTTTGTACTTTTCCAAGTACTTGGTTAGGTGATTGTTCACAACTCTTTCCATTACTTTTGATATCACCGGAAGTAGAGCAATTGGTCTATAGTTAATGGATCTGTCTTTTTTCCTTTCTTTGGAATGGGTTGTACTGCGGCAGACTTCCATGATGATGGATATACTCCTTGCCTGTAAGACAAATTGAATAATTTTGCGAAAGTTGGGGTGAGTTCGTTGGCGCAATTTTTAAGTACTATTGCGGGAATGCCATCCGGACCCATTGCTTTGTTTGTATCCAGCTTTTTTAGGGATTTTCGTATTTCTCTGTGACAAAAGGGTACCTCTGGCATACTATGGGAAACCCTTTCAATGAACGGTGGAGTTTTTCCGTTTGGCACTGTTAGGTTGGAGTTGGAGGAAAACATTTGGGCAAGCATATTGGCTTTTTCCTCTGATGTTGTGGCTAAGTGATTATTTTTATCTGTAAGTGGTGGTATGGATGACTTGGTGAAGTTAGATCCAACAGCTTTTGCAAGAGACCAAAAAGACCTAGAACTACTTGGACAATTCAGCAACCTGTTTTTTATTCTTTGATTGTATGTTTCTTTAGCGGAGTCGATAGTAATTTTGCAACTATTTCTGGCTTCTATAAATTCTGTGTGGTTTTGAGCGGTTTGTTGTCGTTTCCAAAGGTTATATGCTCTGTGTTTTTTCTGTACAGCCGTTTGACACTGGCTGTTGAACCAAGGTTTTGCATTAGCTCTACGTTTAGTTGTATGTGGGATATATGCGTCCATTCCAGATAAGATTACTTGTGTTATTTCATTACAGCAAATAGTGGGATCAGCTGTTTTAAAGCAAACCTCTTGCCATGGAAAATCCAGGTAATACTGTTTTAGGTCATTCCATTTTGCCGATTTATAGTGCCACATTTTACGAGGAAGTGGTTGTAGGCTTGGTGGGATGAGCATTTCGCACTTTGTTATTATAAGTTTATGATCGGACGAACCAAGTGGAGCATCTACTTGAATTGTGTACGAGTCAGGATTGGTGGTTAGGAACAAGTCTAAAAGCGCTGCAAATTCGCCCCTTTCTGAGATACGGGTAGGTTCATCGACAAGCTGCGTTAGACCACAACTTATGGCAAAAGCTTCTGCTTCTCTGCCTTCGTTATCTGTTTTGTTGTGGTGTTTCAGCAAGGGTATATTGTGGACGTTGAAATCGCCTAAAAAGACAATTTCCGCCTGTGGATAGTTTGACTGTATACTATCACAGCTTTCGGATAATGTCGTGAAAAAGTTTTGGTAATCGGTGTTACTTGGCGGTCGGTAGAGGCAGCAGATAAACTTGGTCGATGACTTTGAGGTGAATTTTAGCCATATGATATCAAGGTTCGCTGGTTCTAGCTTCTCCTCTCGATGACATGAAAGGTCATTTTTAATGTACACACAGATCCCAAAATTATGTCGAAATCGGTGGTGTAGGTCATAGCCGGGATAAAGATAGTTCACAATAGGTGTTGCAGAACTGATTTTAGTTTCACTGAGAACAAGGATGTCAGGTCTTTGTTCTTCAAGATGTTGGTGAACTGAATTCATATTTGTACTTATTCCTCTTATATTGCTAAAATCAATTCTGAGTTGAGTTTTTGATCTTCTCTTTATATCTTTGCATGAAGGACCCCCAGGATCACCCGACGCCCGGAGATCCGAGTGGTCGGGTATTTTACCTCCGGAATATTTTGATCCTGGAGGCGCCATCATGTATTACATCGTTGGATTCGCTTCAAAATACTGCATTTAGTATTGTTATGAAAGTGATATGTTCCTATTCTAGTTTTTGAGCTAGGGGAAAAATACTGAAGTAATGAAGTTTACAGCCCTCTGTCAAAAAAGTTTACAAAGATAAAATTGAGTTTGTATTTTTCTGAAATTAAGTAAAGTATGTAGAGTAATTTTAGGATAATCATGGCACTCAGTTTTTATTATACCTGGATGCATGACTTTCAATTTTGAAAAAGTTAAGGAATTTTCTATATCTTGTAAAATAGAGTCGATTATCTCATAGATATTGACTAGGTACCTATTTGATTTATTATGTCTGCCTTCTGTGCCATAATATGTGCAATTTGGTTAATTTTTTATTCTAGAAGTTGTTCGTTGATATTTATTTGTTTAATAATTTAGTTAAATTTTTCTATTACTTTTAAAGAAAGCGAGTATTGTTTCAGAATATTTTCTTGTAAACTATTTTTATTGTTTTGTAATTCCCTAATGATGTGCTTGTGACGTTCTCCGTCAGATGCGTCCAGGTTTCCAGTTAGAGATTCGAATATTGAGCCAAGTCATTAATTTATTCCTTTTGTTTCTCTGTGGCTGAGGAATATTTTCATTTTTGTATCAATTTTATTCTGTCTTCTTTTAAAAGAAATATGAGAATGTTTGTGATATTATTAGATTTTATGTGAAGTTTATTTATTTCCCGTTATTGGGTTCTAATAATGTATCAGGGTATAGGTTATTGATTTTTTCATGTATTGATTGCAAATATGTTATTAGGAATCAATTGCCAAATGTCATTTTGGAACACTTGTTATTATACACTGTTGGCACAGCATATATCTTTAATTATAGAAAGAAAGATGGTTAAAAAATAATAATTTAAAAAAAAAGTATATGTTTTTTTTTAAATTTTTGTCGAAATTTTCTTTTAATATTAAATATTTGTAGTAAAAACATTTTTTCTATTAAAATATAGACTTTTCCAAGTAATCCATCTTTTGAAATAAGAAATTGAACAATTAATAACGGAGATACGAATTTTTTGAAAAATTGTTCCATCCGTGATTTTGAAGTAGCTGTTTTTCGGAAAAAAATTATTTACAAAAATGCCAAAGGCTTATTTCTCTTTTCAGTTTATTATAAATGTATGTTTTTTCCTAGGATAGTCAGTCAGTTGAAATTAATTATAATTGTAACATTTATTGTAACGTGCTTTCGCTAGTATAAATTTTCGGATTGTTAATAATAGTTATTTATGATATAAGTGTTAAAAGTACATTTTTAAGGCACGCATGTGAAAGTTTACAGAATGAGCGAAGCGAATTCTGCAATTCACATAAGTGCCTTAAAAATACTTTTAACACAAATATCATACAATATTTTTTCTACAAACGGAAATAAAAAGCAATAACCAGTAACAAATTGGATTTTGAAATGAATAATAAATTGGAAGCACCTTTCCTACATAAAATTATTGAATTTGACATTTGTCAAGTCCAAACAACCAGCACCTTGTTTTACAGGATGATGAAATGTCTTGTCAGTTTCTTGAAAGTCTGTCGTGGTCAGTAATGCTTTTTGCTTAAAATGGAACAAAATACAGAAGAAAAAGGGGGTTGCATCGATCCCTTGAAAAATATAGATGAGGCGGCCAATCGGGCTACCTCAGTTGTTCAAATTTCACCATTAATATCAATGTAAATAACTAAAAATACAAACTTTTTTTGACGTTCGCTCTCAAATTTTGATGTTTCATTTTTAACACTAATGCTATAAAGACTTTATGGCACTAGTGCGATAAAGTAACATTTTTAATGCTTCGGGGGGGTGTTAAAAATTTCATTTTTAATACGTTTGTAGAAAAAGTAATTTTTTCAAAACCAACCCTCGATTTCTTACTTGGTAACTCACTTTTCAGTAGTATCTACTGAACAACCTCTAATAAATTATATATCATTCGATTCAGCAGAAAATTCTGAGCATTTTTTATCTGAAACTTTTTTCTTTATAATTTATAATTATAGAAAGAAAAATGGTTAAAAAAAAAATAATTAAAAAAAAAATCTTTTTTTTTTTCAATTTTTGGGGAAACTTTCTTTTATTATTGAATATGTGTGGTTGAAACAATTTTTTTAATAAATTATAGACTTTTCCAAGTAATTTCTTTTTTTGAAATAGAAAATTGATCAAATAATAATGAAGATACGAATTTTTCAAAAATTGCTCCATCCGCGATCTTGAAGTGGCTGTTTTTCGGAAAAAAAATAATTTACAGAAATGCCAACATACCATTTGGTAATCAAGTAGTTCCATATTTTCATAAAATAATGCATTTTTAAACTTAGCACGAGATCGAAGCGAGCGGACCCTATGATAATGGACTATGAAGGTAAGTAGTAAGTTTTCAAATTTTCTTAAGTTCTCAGGTTTTAACGAATCTCATCTACTTCTAATTTCTCTGTCAAACATTAAAAATTAACGACTCCGGTAAACCTGTTATTGAATGAGGTATTTTCGTTGATTTATTATTATCCAGCCATAGATTAAATTGGACATGTAAGTATATTAGATTTGCAAAAAATTACTAGGTTTAAATCCTTTTGTTGTAAAATGAAAAACATAAAAGTTTTTTATTAGGTATATGGTTTTGCTTAGAAATACCAGAGAAATTTTGGGTATGCAAATACATATTCTTCTTAACATTTGATTCAGCTGATTCAAATCTTTGGAGTCATGTAATTCAGCAGAATCTCTTGTAGACATTTCTATGCTTTTGGCAATGGCTAAAGCATTTTCCAGAGTTAGTTTTTTAATTTCTAATAATGGACTCTAAATATCTTGTGACCGAAGACCAAAAGCAAACTGTAAGTTTTCCATAAATACCTACCTAGTTTCTAGTTTTCAAAATTGCATGTTGTAGATAATTTTCATAGAGCTGTTAAATATTCTTATACCTTTTCAACATCTTGTCGTTTTCCTTGTGTGATGTAGTAAAATGTCAACAGTAAGTTGAAACGTTATGTCATCAGGGGTTTTCCAGGTAAACTTGTATTGCAAAATCCAATTACGAAATTATTGATTGCTTTATTGTTTGGTATTTCCAATTTTGGAAAAATATTCCAATCATTCCAAGAGATAACCGTTTATCATTCACAAATCAAACAAAACACATTTGCGATAAATTATTATCTGCGATATTCGCATGTCATGCCACATGCCACCGTTATCGAATAAAAAATCATATATAAAAGTATTTTGACTTATTGCTAGTGATTATTTTATATGAGAATATTTTTACCTTAAAATATTTTATTTTTCCAAAAATGTAAGTATGTATTTCCTATTATGTATTTATGCTGCTATCAATAATATTATAGTTTTTAACATAAAAGCAAATTGTAGGTTTCAACTAACTTTTCAAAAATTGGAAAAATATACTAGTCCAAACTTATGAGTACAAAACAGCAATAATAGTTATTTACATTACAAGTGCGTTTATGAGCATGATTACAATAACGAGTGTGAAGGATTAGAACGACGAGGTCGTAGACCGAGTCTTTCTAATCACACGAGTTTTGTAGTCATGTTTAAACGCACGTGTGATGTACAACGTTTTATCTACAAAGCGAAAAATAAGAATATTTTTCCAATTATTTTCGTTCATTAATAGTTGTCTACCTTCATTTTACCTTTACAGGTTTACCTTTGACATTTGTCAAATCAACAAAAATAGTTGTGTTATAGACTCATAACCTCGTCTATAACACCACTAGTTGTGTTATGAGTCTCATAACACAACTCAAATACTAGAAAAATAGTTATGTAAAAAAGGTCATAACCAAACGCTTGTAGATAAAACCAATTTATTGTCCTCATTAACTTTGTTTTATGTCTAAACCGTGTGTAGGTATCAATAATTCATAATTTTTCTGTTTAGTAACACAATAACACAAAATCTTTTTAACTGGTTTCTTTATTGACGTAGCTTCGTTTTCATTTGAAATTGAAGATTTGAAAGTACTGAAAAAAGTGCCCCCTTCAATAAAAATATTGTTAGTATTATTTTGTTCAAATCCATCTAAATTTTTATAAAAGCTATCTCCCTACATAAGTTATTGCGTTCCAGAGTACTTGAAAATGATAGCGTCTCCTTCATTGCCTATGATATATTTTGGTGGGTTTTGTGTACTTCTTATCAGGTGAGTTTTTGTTATATGTTATATTGTTTAATACTCTTTATAATTTTGGTTATTTATGTTAACATTTAAGCTTAACTTTTCTCATTAAGATTTTCGATTTCAATTGAGCAAAACAAGATAGATATATCGATATATCATATCAATTTAGAGAATATTATTTTAAATATCGCTAGTATTGTACTATTTTCACAATTTTTTCAACAAGGTTGAGTGCTACGGTAAATTAAATGAACTTCTCCCTGGGCCGAAAAGCAAATAATAGAATTTAAAATTTATTTATTATACAGATACATTGTTTAGACATCCAATTCAAGACATCTGTGAATTTGACAGCTGTAAGTGAATGTCCATTATATTGGATGTCGGGATATTTTAATAATCGTAACTGAAATATCCCTCCAGTCCACTATACTGGACACTGGACGTATTCATATATCAATTAACATTTAGGTATAGTTATTGTCAATAACGAAAAGAATGTTTCTGGAAATATTAAAAACTGAAGGATATTCCAATAGACGCTGAATATAATTTTATTTTATTTTATTTTATTTTATTTTATTTTATTTACACCACTTCACAGAAATACATCCAATTATTGAGTGGGAAAACTTACAGCTATAAATACTAACTAAATATCTACTAAAATAAATACATATTAAAAAAGCAAAGTAAGATACAAAAAAAAATACAGGAAAGAACAATTATGTCTGAGCTAAGCGCACGTTTTTAATTTCTGATAGACTACAGTTAAAAATGTCGCACTGATCCTGAACAGAATTATACATGTTGCATGCTCTGCGCAGAGGAGAGAATTTTCCTATATCAATTCTCGGTTTTGCTAAATAAAAGGTTTGTGGATTTCTTGATGATATCCGAGGTATATGAAAGTTGAGTTGTTCTAAGAGCTCAGGAGAGTCTATTTTACCGTTCACTAATTTGAATAAAAATTGTATATCAGCCGACTGCCTTCTCTCAACTAATATCCTCGTAGAAAAGTTTTCAAGTAGACGCTCATAAGGAAAACCGATTTCCGGGTACACTCCCTCACAACGAAACCAGAGATATTTTAGAAATCTCCTTCGGATATTTTCTAGAGCGTGGATATGAATTTGATGGTGGGGTGACCAGACTTGGGAAGCATATTCTAGAATAGAACGAACATATGAAAAGTATAATATTTTGAGACTATAAATGCTATTAAAAGCCTTAGAATTTCTTATTATAAAGCCTAGCATTCTGTAACTTCTTTTTATTATATCGGAAATGTGAGGAAGAAATGACAGAGAAGTGTCAAAGGTCACCCCTAGATCTTTAAAAGAGTGTGATCTGGGTAGAGAAGAATTATCGATGTTATAATTAAATTCAATGGGATTTTTTTTGAGAGAATATGAAACTATACAGCACTGAGTGGCAGATTGTTATTTTTACACCATTGGTTTACTAAAGTTAGATCGGCTTGAAGTTGAATGCAGTCAGATATGCTGTCCACCCTACAGTACAGTTTCATATCATCACAATATAACAGACTTTTGACATTAAGATTCTCGGATATTTCATTGATAAAAGAGTTACAGAAGAGTGGACCCAGAATGGAGCCTTGTGGAACACCAGATGAGGCAATGATTTTTGAAGAACTACGACCAAAGCATTCAACGTGCTCGCTCTCACCGAGGTAAGATTTACATATATTAATAAGGCGCGAAGAGAAACCATAATGATTATGTAGATTTTCGACGAGAATGCCATGGTCCAGTCTATCGAAGGCTTTAGAGAAATCTGTATAGATAACGTCAACCTGTGAGCTTGAGTTAATTGCATCAGAAATATATTCAGTAATTGTAATGAGGTTAGAAGTAGTGGATCTGCCTCGCATAAAGCCATGCTGACGAGTATCTATGAGATCTCTCATAGGGAAGTAAAGGGCAGTATGAAGAACGCGCTCAAAACATTCTGAGAAGTTGTTAATAATTGTGATCGGACGATAGTTTTCAATGAGACTTTTGTCATTCTTTTTATGAACTGGTATGATCTTGGATTGTTTCCACAAGTAGGGAAATTCTTCGTATTTCAAAGAAAGATTAAATAATATCGTAAGGGGTTCAACAAAGACATCGGCACAATCAGATATAAGAAACGCAGGAATCTTATCAGGCCCCACAGTTGCCTTGGGCTTAATGCCTTTCAAAGCCCTTAGAACTTGCTCTTCTGTTATGCAGTCAATATTAATGGTATCTGTTAGTGTGGTTTTTGGATCTATCTGCTTTAAGGGTTGAATGGTCGGGGTTGTGTAAAAGCTCTGAAAGAATTGCGCAAACGCTTCAGTAATTTTTTGTGGGTCTGACAAAAGTGAGCCCGTTTGATCTGTGAAGTTTTTTGGTAGAGAATTATTTTTTTGTGAGCTCTGAATGAACTTCCAGAAATGGGTTGGATTTAAGCCAATATTTACTTCAAGATCTGAGCAGTAGTTTTTGTAAGAAAGATAAATGTCTTTTTTCAACTGGGACCGCATTTCTCGAAAAGAATCCAAATTCTGCTGACTCCTGAAGCGTTTATACTTTTTCCAGGCACCATGTTTTTGTTTTATTAATTTTATTATTTGCGGAGAGAACCACGGTGGATAGTTTCTACGCCTTTTGGAGGTTTGAGGAACATGATCATCAAGATATATATATATATATATATATATATATATATTTAGATTTTTGTAGTTTATTGGTTTTAGGTCATAATAAAACAGCAGAGAGTTTTATTGTAGATTATAATAAGTTTAACGTTTTGACCATGGTTTGGTCTTTTTCAAAAACTGAAAAGTAGGAAAATACACATACAAAATCATAAAAAATATTTAAAAAATCTTTACCTTAGAAAGTAGATTTATCCAAAAATTTAAACACTTTAAAAAACATCAAGCAACATCACGATATATTTTTTTTTTTTTTTTAAATTCAAAAGGTTTCACACGTAGGTAAACATATATAAGAAAGGACAGTACTGTGTGTGCACGAGTTTATAGTAGACTGGAATTTATTTTCGAGAGGTTGTCTATATCAGTCTTATCGTTAATTGCATTTTTGTGTTTTTTTATGCATACCATTTCAAGGAATTCTCTTTTTTTTAAATTAGGTTCAAATGCCAATATTTCAACATTATTATAGCCGAAGGTGTGATTTTTTGATTTTTCATGGGATGACAAAGCAGTGGATTTTTTTTTATCGTATTTGTGACTCTTTATACGGTTTTCCAGATATTGACTTGTTTGACCAATATACACGGAGTCACAATTTTCGCATGGTATTTTATACACAATATTACTCTTTTTGTTATTAGGGGTTTTTGTCTTTAGTTTGCTGAAATTACTTGTTAATAGGTAATATCCTTTACGGCATACATTAATTTTATATTTCTTAAATAAGTTTTGTAGCTGTTGTGATAAGCCTTTAAAATAAGGTAGAGAGAGATACCCGTTTTTTTTGTTGTTATCCTGGAGTTTGTGGATTTTTTCAGTGGAGTTGTAATATTTATGAATTCTGTTCTTGAAAATTTTATTTATCAGGTTTAAAGGATAGTCGTTTTCCTGCAAAGCTAATTTTGCCTTTTCAATACCTTGTTTCCTGTATTCAGGATCAGACAGTTCAATGACCCGATCTGCCAGTCCTATAATGACTGATTTTTTTTGGGTTATAGGGTGACATGAGTTGAAGTTCAGGTATCTGGATGACCACGTCGGTTTTGTATACCATTCTGTTAATATTTTTTCATCAAAATGGTGAAGAGTTATGTCGAGAAAATTGATCTTTTTATTGTCTTCAACTTCCAGAGTAAATTGTAATTTTTTATGAAATTCATTAAACTTATTTAGAATTGTCTGTGCCTGGTTTTCAGGCACGGCAGTGATACAATCATCGACGTATCTGATAAAGAGAGGCAAGGAAAAATCCAACTTTTTTATTACTGTCTCTTCTAAATCCTCAAGTACCATTTGAGCAATGACACTTGATATTGATGATCCCATGGCACATCCGTCAACCTGTTTGAATAGTTTGTTTTCACCTGGGAAAAAAAATTATATATCTCACCAACTGTAGCAAAAAAATTACAAATCCGAAATGGTGTTCCTCCTAAAATTTATGGACTACCAAAGCTACATAAGGAAGAGATACCTCTAAGACCAATTGTATTCTGTATTCAATCACCCTTTGAGCCATTATCAAAATTTTTAACTGAAATTCTCAAAAATGTTATTAACCAAAACGATTTTTTGCAAGTGTCATTGCTCAAATGGTACTTGAGGATTTAGAAGAGACAGTAATAAAAAAGTTGGATTTTTCCTTGCCTTTCTATTTCAGATACGTCGATGATTGTATCACTGCCGTGCCTGAAAACCAGGCACAGACAATTCTAAATAAGTTTAATGAATTTCATAAAAAATTACAATTTACTCTGGAAGTTGAAGACAATAAAAAGATCAATTTTCTCGACATAACTCTTCACCATTTTGATGAAAAAATATTAACAGAATGGTATACAAAACCGACGTGGTCATCCAGATACCTGAACTTCAACTCATGTCACCCTATGACCCAAAAAAAATCAGTCATTATAGGACTGGCAGATCGGGTCATTGAACTGTCTGATCCTGAATACAGGAAACAAGGTATTGAAAAGGCAAAATTAGCTTTGCAGGAAAACGACTATCCTTTAAACCTGATAAATAAAATTTTCAAGAACAGAATTCATAAATATTACAACTCTACTGAAAAAATCCACAAACTCCAGGATAACAACAAAAAAAAGGGCTATCTCTCTCTACCTTATGTTAAAGACTTATCACAACAGCTACAAAACTTATTTAAGAAATATAAAATTAATGTATGCCGTAAAGGATATTACCTATTAACAAGTAATTTCAGCAAACTAAAGACAAAAACCCCTAATAACAAAAAGAGTAATATTGTGTATAAAATACCATGCGAAAATTGTGGTCAAACAAGTCAATATCTGGAAAACCGTATAAAGAGTCACAAATACGATAAAAAAAATTCCACTGCTTTGTCATCCCATGAAAAATCAAAAAATCACACCTTCGGCTATAATAATGCTGAAATATTGGCATTTGAGAATTCCTTGAAATGGTATGCATAAAAAAACACAAAAATGCAATTAACGATAAGACTGATATAGACAACCTCTCGAAAATATATTCCAGTCTACTATAAACTCGTGCACACACAGTACTGTCCTGTCTTGTATATGTTTACCTACGTGTGAAACCTTTTTAAATTAAAAAAAAAAAAAAATATCGTGATGTTGTTTGATGTTTTTAAAGTGTTTAAATGTTTGGATAAATCTACTTTCTAAGGTACAGATTTTTTTAAATATTTTTGTATGATTTTGTATGTGTATTTTCCTACTTTTCAGTTTTTGAAAAAGACCAAACCATGGTCGAAACGTTAAACTTATTATAATCTACATAAAACTCTCTGCTGTTTTATTATGACCTAAAACCAATAAACTACAAAAATCTAAATATATATATATATATATATATATATATATATATATATATATATATATATATATATATATATATATATATATATATATATATATATATATATATATATATATATATATATATATATATATATATACAGGGTGACTGGTAAGTGGACGTATTCCTTTGAGGAGATGACATTAGAGCCTATTTGCTACTGATTAAACACTATTTACCTCTATACCATTCTTAACGGTTTTCGCGATATTTTCATTTTTCTAATTTTTATAAAATTCACTACCTTATGAGGCAAATATTTAAAATTAACGAAAATAACAAGGACCTTTCTGAAAGTCGTGTTTTAAATTTTAAGCTGACACACTGACAAAAATATCAGCATTGAAAATTATCGAAACACTAATGTTAACTATTGAGTTATTGCGGTTTAAACTTAACTTTTCTTGTTAAGTTTCTAACTAATGACTTATTTAACCCTAAAAATATCGAAAATTTCATAGTACTTCAAACGTACAAATAATTGGCAAAAGTACTCCATTTTATTGTCTCCAAGATAAGGTACATTATTTCAGAATTAGCTTTTTGCTTTCTTGTTAAATAAATTATTTTTATTTTAAGGAGAGACGATATAATTTTCAACAGAATTCTAATTTATACCTGTTTTGGATATCAAGTGTTGCAATAAAAATTTTATCAAATTTTTTAGTAGCTAATAGTAATAGTTTTTAGTAAAGAAATAATTATTATTTTCTGCTTGAAAATTTTGAAATTTTCATAATAAATTACTGGCACTCTATGGCCAAGCATTGTTGAATGCATTCTCTTTCAAATAGTTCACAATTGGCACCTAATTTTTTCGTTCCATAATAAAACAATAATTACCATTTGAAAAAATGTATTTCCTATCATAATAAAAAAAACAACATTCTCAAAATGAAATGGAAAAACTTTTTGATACAATTTAATCAATAACTCATTAATTTTCAAAATGACTAACCCCATTCCTTATGCAATTACGAGCCCGTCTTCGTATTTCTGTCCTGGTTACTCGATTTGAAAAGTTCTGTCGCAATATCGCAACAGGAGTTAAATCAGGGCTCCTAACAGGCCATGGTATGGGTCCACCTCTTCCAATCCATCTATTCGGAATCCTTTGGTCTAAGAGTGCCCTTATTGTTAGACGATAGTGTGCAGGACATCCGTCAAGCTGGAAGATCATCTGTTTGCCTGTTCGCTAAAGGGACATCTTGTAGTAGCTCATACAAGTTGTTACGTGAAAATTCTTCATAATTTTCACCGTTAAGGTTATCAGGTAAAAAATCAAAATTTGTTATTCCTTCTCTAATATTGTAGCATCCTCAACATCCGAATTCAGAATAAATCTGCAGAACTGAATTCTGCGAATTAATGGTTTCTTTATGCTGAAAAATTTCGAAAACTTCATAAAGTGTGTTTTTTTTTAAAAGATAATTCCCCAAGTCAAAAATTTAGTAACTATGTTGGCAACACAAGCCTTTTCTACATGAAAAATTTGAAAGCATTGACAATTTTACATTGTATTGCCAACATAATGTCAGTTTGACTTTTATCTTTAAAAAAAAAAACGCACTTTAGTCCACCAAACGTACAAATGATTGTTAAAAATTCTCTATTTTATTGTCTTTAAAATAAGGTTGTTTTATTGTTGATTTCATAATTTTCATTTGTAGGAGTAACGGTTTTATTCTCGCATTTAGAAGAATTGTAAGTTCAGACTAAGTAAGCAACATTATTTTCCAGTCTTTTCTTATTGCAATTTGGTGTGATACTCGCCAATCATGTTGATATTTATCAACAGGTATACCATACGCATTTTTCCATTTTTTGAATTAATAATAATAAACAATAACAAAATTTAGTTTCAGTTTTTCGTCCAAAGTTTTGATTTAAATAGTTCTGATGATAGTCTTTCGCTGTTAACTTCTATCTAAAATGGCAACGTTTAGCTATGCTGAATATGCGGACATTTTATTTATTTATGGTTTTTCCAATGGAAATGCAGCTGAAGCTCAAAGAGAATATGTACGTCGCTTCCCAAATAGGCGCATTCCACATGTTAGTGTGTTTGGTGCAACTTACCGTCGCATTTCAGAATCTGGCAGCCTTCAACGAGTAGAACGCGTAGGAGCTCCTCCTGCAGACGTTAACATTGATGGTGAAATTTTGAGACTACTTGAAGAAGGTCCAACAACAAGCACCAGAAAAATTTCCCGACAGCTGGGTGTTTCACAATGGAAGGTCTGGTCAGTGATTCATCAAAATGGTCTTCACCCATTTCATCACACTCCTGTGCAAGGACTAGACGAGGGTGATCCGGCGCGCAGAGTTCAATTCTGCAGATTTATTCTCCATGCGGATATTGAGGATGCTTCATTTTTAACAAGAATTTTATGGACCGATGAATCAAAATTTAGCAGAGAAGGAATAACAAATTTTCATAATTTGCACTACTGGGCCGAAGATAATCCGCATCAGAAGAAGCAAGTTAGTTTCCAAAGAAAATTTAGTGTCAATGTATGGATGGGAGTTATCGCCAATAATTTAATTGGACCTCATTTTTTACCGGATAACCTTAACGGTGAAAATTATGAAGAATTTTTACGTAACAACTTGTATGAGCTACTAGAAAATGTCCCTCTAGCGAACAGGCAAGAGATGATCTTCCAGCATGACGGATGTCCTGCACATTATCGTCTTACAATACGGGAACTCTTAGAGCAAAGGTTTCCGAATAGATGGATTGGAAGGGGTGGACCCATTCCATGGCCTGCTAGGAGCCCTGATTTAACTCCATTAGATTTTTATGTATGGGGGCACCTGAAAGAAATCGTATATGCCACGAAGGTAAATACGCGCGAAGAACTGATTGAAAGGATACAGAATGGGGTTGCGATATTGCGACAGAACTTTTCAAATCGAGTAACCAGGACAGAAGTAAGAAGACGGGCTCGTGATTGCATAAGGAATGGGGGGTAGTCATTTTGAAAATTAATTACATCACTTGTTGGAAAAGTTTTTTCATTTAATTTTGAGAATGTTGTTTTTTTTTTTATTAGGAGAATGTTGTTTTTTTTTTATTATAAGGTAGGAAATACATTTTTTCAAATGGTAAATATTGTTTTTTTTTCAAAGATAAAAGTCACACTTACATTATGTTGGCGATACAATGTAAAATTGTCAATGCTTTCAAATTTTTTATCTAGAAAGAGCTTGTGTTGCCAACATTGGTAGTGAATTTTTGACTTGGGAATTATCTTCAAAAAAGAAACAGACTTTATTTGGAAGAGAGTGCATTCAAGAATGCTTGGCAATAAAGTGCCAGTAATTTATTATGCAAATTTCAAAATTTTCAAGCAGAAAATAGTAATTACTTCTTCTTTACTAATAACTATTACTATTAGCTAGTAAAAAAATTGATAAAATTTTTATTGCAACACTTGATATCCAAAACAGGTATAAATTAGAATTCTGTTGAAAATTATATCGTCTCTCCTTAAAATAAAAATAATTTATTTAACAATAAAGCAAAAAGCTAATTCTGAAATAATGTACCTTATCTTGGAGACAATAAAATGGAGTACTTTTGCCAATTATTTGTACGTTTGAAGTACTATGAAATTTTCGATATTTTTAGGGTTAAATAAGTCATTAGTTAGAAACTTAACAAGAAAAGTTAAGTTTAAACCGCAATAACTCAATAGTTAACATTAGTGTTTCGATAATTTTCAATGCTGATATTTTTGTCAGTGTGTCAGCTTAAAATTTAAAACACGACTTTCAGAAAGGTCCTTATTATTTTCGTTAATTTTAAATATTTGCCTCATAAGGTAGTGAATTTTATAAAAATTAGAAAAATGAAAATATCGCGAAAACCGTTAAGAATGGTATAGAGGTAAATAGTGTTTAATCGGTAGCAAATAGGCTCTAATGTCATCTCCTCAAAGGAATACGTCCACTTACCAGTCACCCTGTATATATATATATATATAAATATAGAAAAGACAAAATATAACGAAAAAGTTTCTAAAAAAAAAAAAAAAACTGAAATTTTGAACTTCTGTTGTAGCCCGCTTCATCGAAAACAAATTATTGTCATATCCCGCATTTTCAACAACTAATTTAGATGTTATTTAGTAGCGTCTCTGACAAGAAACCCTTTCTGTCCTGTATACGGGACGGTGGCACTCAACCTGTTAAATAACAAGCTCCTATTTTACTGACTTATAAATTATGTTACTTAATGAAAGATTTATTTAAAGTAAATTATTATACTTATTTATTTCCACTGATTTTTGTTAAACTTTAACATGTTTCGCTACACTGTAGCTTCATCAGAAAGATGTAGACATAAAAGTGAAATTGTCAAATATAAATAAGGTAAAAGCTGGTCTAATTTTACGTTAATCTAAAAAGGTATTATACAATAAATAAATTTAAAAGTGGTGAATTGTTTAAATCTAATTGGTCATTCAGTAAACAGTCTAAATTTTTTAGTTTGTTTATTTCTAGAGATTCTAGAAGATTTAATTTAAACCCTTTGTTTTCATTATGTAAAATTTGAAATTCATTATTAAAATTATGAATAGATTCTATTAGATGATTTGCATAATTTGAGTCTGTTTTCTTTTTATTGAAACTATTATAATGTTCTTTAATTCTAGTACTAAAATTTCTACCTGTTTGTCCTATATATACTTTGGGATAATCTTTACAAGATAATTTATAAACTCCAGATTTATCACATATTTTAGTTTTAGATTTATTATTTTTCAAATGTAAAACTGATTATGTACAAAAAACTATAGACTTTTTAAAACCTATAAATTATAGTTTATTAAATACAGATCCTACTAATAGTTTTCAAAATTCAATAAAATCAACAATACAAAATTGTAAAAGTTTGTTTATAGATAGAGACAAATGGAGATTATTACTTATGAACCCTCAAGCTCCAAAACTTTATTCATTAATAAAATTTCATAAAATAGGTAACCCTATCAGACCTGTTGTTTCTTTCTTTTCAGCTCCTTCTTATAAAATTTCTAAAACCTTAATTAATATTATCTTAAATCATACTCTATTTTCTGCTAAATACTCTATAAAAAACACTTATGAACTAGTAGAAAAAATTAAACATATTACATTACCAAAAAACTCTAAATTTATTTCATTTGATGTTACCAATCTTTTTCCAAGTTAACCTATTGAAGACGTTATTAATTTTGTTGAAAAACTCTTAATTAAAAATAAAATAAATGTTGTTAAAAAAGAAGAAATTATTATCGTTTTGCAAGAATGCCTTAGACAAAATTATTTTGAATTTGATAATAAAATATACACTAGCAAAGTTGGACTTATAATGGGAAATCCACTAAGTCCTATTTTATCTGAAATATTCATGGATTTTATTGAATCAAAAATTAACAAACATCCAATTTTTAAAAAAATTCTCTACTGGCATAGATATGTTGACGATATTCTAACTTGTTTTACTGGAACAGACAGACAATTAGATATTTTTATAGACTTTATTAATAAAATCCATCCTAACATAAAATTTACCATAGAAAAAGAACTAAATAATTCAATAAATTTCCTAGATTTAACAATCAAAAACATTAACGAAAAACATGAATTTTCTATATTTCACAAACCTACTCATACTGATACAGTAATACATAATACATCTTGTCATCCTATCCAACACAAATTAGCTGCTTTTAACAGTATGATACACCGATTAATAACACTTCCCATAAATAATGTTAACTTCCAAAAAGAATTAAACAAATTGCTATCAATAATGGCTATTCCTCAAAATTAATCGATGATATTTTAAACAAAAAACTATACAAAAATGCCATTAATTTAGTATACCCTAAAAAATTACAAAATAAGAATATTTTTAAAACTATTACTTTCCAAGGACAAGCTAGTAATAAAATTAGCAAATTTCTTAACAAAAACGATATAAATGTTGCTTTCAAAACTAACAATACATTAGGCATTCATTTGAAAAATAATAAATCTAAAACTAAAATATGTGATAAATCTGGAGTTTATAAATTATCTTGTAAAGATTGTCCCAAAGTATATATAGGACAAACAGGTAGAAATTTTAGTACTAGAATTAAAGAACATTATAATAGTTTCAATAAAAAGAAAACAGACTCAAATTATGCAAATTATCTAATAGAATCTAATCATAATTTTAATAATGAATTTCAAATTTTACATAATGAAAACAAAGGGTTTAAATTAAATCTTCTAGAATCTCTAGAAATAAACAAACTTAAAAATTTAGACTGTTTACTGAATGACCAATTAGATTTAAACAATTCACCACTTTTAAATTTATTTATTGTATAATACCTTTTTAGATTAACGTAAAATTAGACCAGCTTTTACCTTATTTATATTTGACAATTTCACTTTTATGTCTACATCTTTCTGATGAAGCTACAGTGTAGCGAAACATGTTAAAGTTTAACAAAAATCAGTGGAAATAAATAAGTATAATAATTTACTTTAAAAAAATCTTTTACTAGATAATGAATTTCCACCTTGTAACAGCCAATTCAATAAAAATATGTTACTTAAGTTATAGTAGAGTTAAGACCGTGAAATAATCCTTCTAGAAAAGATTTTCGTCCGCACTTTATTGCTAAAATGTAGAACCTATTTTATATCGTTCCTCACATCTTAAGAAAGCAAAATCGATTGGTCGTCAAAAAATCGTGAGGTGCAGGGGGGTAGTTTGGGGTAGTTTTCCAAAAAATTTCAAAAATTTTTTTTTCATTTTTCGAATCTACACTACGTGTTCAATGATCTGCAAAAGTTTTATTTCAAAATTCCAAGTAGAAGTATTTTATTTTGAATTTTGAAATGTTTGTACCAAAAATGCTTATTCTAATCAAAAAAACACTTTTTATAAACGCTGTAGATCAAAGATCAGGGATTAAAATGTTTTTTTATAATCAAAAATCCGATAAGTCGTTTTGTCAAAAATCTGAAAAATTTAAAAGCATGTCGTGGCGACCACTGGCGGCTAAACATAGGACTGCGATCCAACGTTGCCAAATTGATTTCGATGCTAGGCGCGTGCCCGCCCACCCCATTGAGCCAAGTTTGGCTGTCTCTGTCAGTCTGTCTTTTTCATTGATCTCTTTAGTGCAAATAAACAAACAACGCTAGTAGTTATTTCTAAATATTATAATTACATAATATATTTTTTTAGAGAACTTTGACCTTTTATTTTTAGTTTTAAATACTTTCGTTTCTTTCTTTAGAATAACTATAAGTCCCTAAATATAAATTCACAATGAAAAAATATACCATATAGGTATTATTATTTTTATCTTATTATTACCATTACTTATTTTCTATTTTCATATTCCGGCCTGTCAAAATGACATTATTATGGATCTCATTTGTAGTGTCAAAATGACATAATTTATTGCATTGAGTTCTTTAATGCGATTTTATTAGAGTACTAAGTAGTATAATGAGATCTCATTATAAACACCTATTATACTGAGAAAAAGATATAAGTAGGTTTAGTAGGCAAAAATATGAAAAATTTATTGAAGACAACATTTAACGATTAAAATAATTTACAATTTCTGGAATATAAAATATTGTATGAAATTTGGATCATAAACAATCATTATGGCACACGCCGTGTTATCATCAAACTCGGCTAACGCCTCGTCTGATAATATTCACGGCTAATACCATAATGATCGTGATTATGATCCTTATAACATATAAATATCTATAATAGGATTAATTTATTACCTACTAATCATGCGAGAATTTATTTGTTGTATAACAGAAATTAATCTTTAATTATTATTGTAACATTATCCGCAATATAAATCTATTTTAAATTTGGCGCTTTATGAAAGGAGAATTTGGCAACATTGGATCGCGATCCTATGTCTAGCCGCCAGTGTGGCGACCATGCCCGGACGCGGAGATGCGAGGATGGTTGAAATTCCCTTGGTACGCGATTGATTCTGTGTGGTGCACGGTCCGTATGTATTTTCAGACCTAGATGGTCGCTTCTCGTCTGAAACAGCGGAAAGTGCACTATTTCTGTGAAAAAGCGTCGTAATTTCCCAAGATACAGATATAGATACATTATAAGAATATAGTGGCTTTTACTTTATGTATTTGAGTATAATATTTAAATAAATCAATAACAGTTAGACATAATATTATATGAGAAAATATGATCATTTTAAAAAACTGTTCCATAATTTATTGACCAGTTAGGTAAAGCATTTATGCTAAAATTTGCGTTAAAATCCAAAGGTAGGACAAACTTTATTTAATGAGCCTTTGATAATAGGTAGATAATAAATGTATAATCAGACATATTATTGACGCATTTGAAGTTGTGATATAGCCAAGTATAGCACCGAGTATAGCACCTTATTTCCTATTATGGGTACTTGTAGTCGTGGAGTCGCTGTTCCATGATAGAACCTTCTATTTTTGTGTAGATAGAGAGATATTGCAAGTGCTTGTCTTTTGACAGCTGCGCATGCGCAGTCTGCCTTATTTGGGAGAAAATAACACCTGCTTTATCTTTGCCTTATTTGAAGTTCTTAAAGTATTTTTTTTTTTAAAAGATAATTCCACAAGTCAAAAATTTAGTAACTATGTTAGCGACACAAGCCTTTTCTACATAAAAAATTTGAAACCATTGACAATTTTACATTGTATTGCCAACATGTCATTTTGACTTTTATCTTTAAAAAAAAAAAACAGACTATACTCGATCGGCGATGATCGGTAGCAGGGCCGTGCGAAGCACGCGCGGGCCCCAGTACAGTCACTTTGACGGGCCCCCCTAAAGGGACCCCAAACATTTTTGAGTGTCACTACTGCCCAAATTTTTACCCAAAAGTCTTTAAAAAGGCACGCCTCGGGTATAATTTTTTTTAGGTATTATTAAGTAAAACCTCTTTTCTTTACGAGAATTCTGATCGTGTAAGGGGAGTATGAACAGCCTATCAGCAACGACCGGAGGGGGGATACGCACATGCTTGTCGCTTGATTGAGAGAGATACATTCCATGATTGAAAATTCGAATTAAATTTAATCTCTGGTTGAATTCAAAGTTGGTCTTGAATGATGGTATATGAATGATGAATGTAAGATCGGTTTTGCTCTAAAATAAACCGTTAAGGTTCTAAAGCCTGTCAAATTTGCAAAGAAGTAAGTTTCAACTGTCAATATTTCCAAAACAGTTAAACTTATGTGAAGGGTATATGACATGAAATCTGCTCAGAATTTTTAGCGGTGGGCCAATCTGCGATTTCACTGGAACTGTGACAAGACGTGACTGCTCCAGTCGTGTCACGGTGACAAATAGCAGTGATTTTTTGGAGCAGTTTAACCTTGACTTGCCGTGTTGGTAATACATATAAATACTACATACATGCGACATAATCGCAGTCCGTTCAGTTCGCAATCACGGCCGGGAAAGATGTTCCAGTCTGCCCTCTGCAGTAACAGTTTCTATTTGGAACACCGCGATGCGATTTATGATAAATATTTTATTATTTGCATCACTTTTACTTGAGTTCAGTCCGCGCTGTATATGAGTCAGAGATCGAAGCGGCCGTGACAAAATGTCACTGCTACTTGAGTTAGAGTGGGACTGGAGCAGGCCGTGACTGTGACAGACGAGTAGCAGTGACAGAGTCACAGTTCGTGAAATTCTCGGTGAAACCGCAATCACCTCTAAGAATTTTATGTTGTAGAAATACAATCCGAATATTCAATAATGTACAGAGTATTCCATTTAAAAGAGTTGGACCACGACCAAGGTTCCCCAAGTTAATAGGTTGTTTGGTAATGGGTAACTTGATGACGCATCTGGGGTGTCTCATGGAGAATTAGGGAATCCAAACCACGTGACTTTTGCCAACCAGCCGGCATTTTTTAAATTTTTATGAGGTTAAAATACGGGTTGTTACATGTCAACGATGTCAGAAAAGTGTCAGATTGATAAAGCCTAGTACTCATAACCGCGAAATTCACCCTTTTTTGACATTGCTTGGATAATTTGAGGTTTGATTCATGCATAAAACGTCAAATTGTCGAAGCAATCTCAAAAAAGAGCGAATTTCGCTGTTATGAGTACTAGGCTTAATCCTGCCAAAAGAAAAACATGTTTTTTGTTTATTGTTTGCCAACCAGACGCCATTTGGACAGGTCGTTGGATTGCCTAATTGCACTGTGTTGTGACACCCACAACAGATGACGTCATATAGTTATTAGGCGATCTACCTCTCCCAAACAACCTTGACCACGACCAGCTTTTCTGAAACACTCTGTATAAGTATGCGAAAGTGAGGTTTAAAAAAATAATAATTTCAACCATAAAACTTTTATTTGAGACACTTCTTTCCAAAATGTCAAATAAAAAAAACGGAAAGTGGGTTCCATTTATAAGCAATAACCCTCTACCATAGACCTAAGAACATATTTGGCGAGCCGGGCCCCTACGAAACCCGGGCCCCGGTAATTTATACCGGTCGCACCCCCCTATGCACGGCCCTGATCGGTAGCAATAGCCAACTAATTTTTTGTTGTGTTATGTGTTTATAACCCATAGATTGGATTCATGACAACAAATTTTGACTTTTCTCGATTTTTTTTTCAAACTTTGAGAATTGGAGCAAAATCAGAACAGCATCGAGGACAGAAAAGAGGCAGACTGAGGTTAACGTAAAGTCTGTTTTTATTTTAAAGATAAAAATCAAAATGATATTAGGTTGGCAATACAATTTAAAATTGTCAATGCTTCCAAATTTTTTATGTAGAAAAGCCTTGTCTTGCCAACATAGTTACTAAATTTTTGACTTATCTTTTAAAAATAAACAGACTTTACCTATAACGATGAACTGGTTTTGCCGAGGGTTTTGCAGAGAATTTGTGTCATATTCCTTCCACTGTTCTACGATTTTACACGTACTATTCAAATATTTTGAACAAATAATTTCTTATTTTCAAAATATCTAAGCATATACATTTCACAGGAAGAAAACACTTCAAATTCAAAACTTAAAAAATTGGAGTGTTCATTTGTACTTGCTCTACCTGCTCAAAGCATCAGGAAAATCTGCTAGGAACTGCTATTTATCAGCTTATTATATGGGACAAGCTAACGCCGCGCCGATCTCCTGCTGAAATCTGCTTGAAGCAAGAAATGCAGTACAAATGGACACCCCAAAACATTTACAAAAATTCAAGATTTTCAGGTTAGAAATGAGGCATCAGCTCCCAGTGATTTCTGGAAATTTGCAATATCTAAACTTATCATTCGAAGTAATAGGAAATAACCTATCGCGTCTGGGCTGATTTGCAATATCTCTCTAATAAAGAGATAATTATTTAATAAGAATTTATCAACATTCTCATTAAACTATCTTACATCATTCAATCAGAATCCGAATTTTTGTCACTATCTGTGAAGTATTTTTGACCTAATACAGTGGCGTTGCCTTGACTAATGTTCATACGGACCTTCGTACATCCAATGAATTTCTGTCGGGATTTTTAATAAGATTCAAACAAGTTTTTTTGACAAAAAAGAGAACAGCTGATATTTGATATTTTTAGCCTCATAGCTGAAGATTTCTTTTTTAGAGAGTTTTAATTTAATCTTCAACTCTAGTTCACTGTCTGAACTAGTACTGCTTAAATCCATCGCGTCTTGCCTCTAGAAAAATATCATACCTATGTAAATTTACCTCAATTCGTCAAAAATGATTACCTATATTGAAGAGATATATAATAGAAATACCTACTTACAAAATATAGTATTGTTACAATAATGCTAAACGTCCGCCAGGCTGTCAAGAATCGATGGCGAAAATACTAGAATCTAGCGAATTATTCTACTTTAATCTGGAAAATAAGATTATCGTGTGTATTCTAGATTTTACAGGAATAGATTTAGGGATATATAAGAAGGCCGGCATTGATTTGTAATAAGTTTCAGTTCGACTGTGATACGATTTAAATAGTGATTGTAAAGAGTTTAATTGTTGAGTTAGTTATTAAAGTAATTAGTGTCAGAGTGTTTTGTTAAGTGGAATAAATTATTGCTGTGTTAATTGGATTTTGATTTTTGGAATAAACGAAACGACAACGAACCCGAGATTTCTGTCCGGCGATCCAAAGCCGCGACAGTATGTAAGTATACCTTCTTACAAAAAGGAGACAATATAGGGTACCCCGAATTAATTCAGCACTATTACAAAAGTTATTAATTACTAACTCCGTTATTATTGGAGCTACGAATTAAGAACAAGTTGTATGCAAATTTAAATCCAGTCAATAGTTTACACCAAAAAGTCATAAACGGTAGATATCTAATGCAGTTTTGGTATCAATTTAACCAAAAATAATGTTTTGATTGAAGCTGTTTATTTATAATAGAGCGCAAACGGAAAGCGACCATCTAGGTATGAAAATACATACGGACCGTGTACCACATAGAATCAATCGCATGCCAAGGGAATTCCAACCATCCTCGCATCTCTGCGTCCGAGCGCGGTCGCCACGACACGCTTTTACATTTTACAGGTTTTTGACAAAACGACTTATCGGATTTTTGATTACAAAAAAGCATTTTAATCCCTGATCTTTGATCTACAGCGTTTATAAAAAGTGTTTTTTTGATTAGAATAAGCATTTTTGAGTTATCTATGTGTGAATGATGTTGCAATTTTTATGTTTCAGTGCGAGCTGTTTTATATTAAGGAACTCCATATAAATGCGTGTTGCACAAACATTTTAAAATTCGAAATAAAATACTTCTTCTCGGAATTTCCAAATAATTTGAATTAGGCAAAAAAAATGTTTTGCATTTTTTTGGAAAACTACCCCAAACTAGGGGGGTAGTTTGGGGTAGTTTTTGACGACCAATCGATTTTGCTTTCTTAAGGCGTAAGGAACGATATAAGATAGGTTTTACATTTTAGCAATAGAGTTCCGACGGAATGACACGATAAAATCATTTATAAACTCCACTATTAATTATGTTTATAATATTTAAGATGCGAAGGACATGCGACAGACCCAGTTGTTGAAATTCAACAAGGAAAATTGAAAGGTATCATCGGTACAAACTATGATGGAAAACCATTTTATGAATTCTTGGGAATTCCGTACGCCAAGCCGCCTGTGGAAGAATTGCGATTCCAGGTAAATGGAATTTAAATTTAGTGAAAATATAGTGTCCTCCAAAGTAATGAATATGGTAGAGAGAAGCTGTGGGTTAAGGAGGAAGTGGAATAAAACTTCCTTATTTACAAATTCGTCGACGTTTCAACCTTTTATTCAGGTCTTTATCGAGGCTCTTTACATAGGTTACAGAAGTTTCCAAGTCAAAAGGCTTACAATACAACTCCATGATACACAACAAGACAAACGCGACAATACTTTTTCAACATCCACATTTAAAATTAAAAAAATTAAAAACACTGTACTTCTGTTATACGGGTGTCCCACCGGCAACCAAATCGATCTATACATATCGGGTCTTCAAAAAAAAAAACAATCAAAGATTGATATGGTTTTTTAAACGTACGTCTTAGTAATATTTTTCTTTAATTTTGACAATGTCAGTCAATGAAATTTAATGTCAAAATGTCATGTCAAAAATCCTGACCAATAAAGAAACATTAATGCGACGTACGTTTTCGTAACCAAAGCAATCTTTGATTGGTTTTTTTTTTGAAGACCCGATATATGAAAAACTGTGTGCAGAAATTTTTTGAAAATTTGACAATATATTAATGTCAATGGGGGCAACCTGGCTGAAATATTTTCAAGATAGTGGCACTTCCGGAGATTAAATTTAATTGGAATTTTCAATCATGGATTAAATTCAGAGTTGATGTCAAATGATAGTTAATGAAAATCTAAGACAAGAATGTAAGATCGGTTTTCTTCTAAAATTAAGCGTTTAGGTTTTATAGCCTGTCAAAATTGCAAAAAAGTCAATTTGCAACTGTCAATATTTCCAAAACAGTTGAACTTACATAAAGAGTATATCACATGAATTCTGCTCAGAACTTTACGCATAATCCAAATATGCAATCACAAATCTCAAATTCAGTGCCCTCATTATCTTCCACGAGCACACTATAGGTACACAAGTTCCTAGACAAGAAAATAAATTACCTAAATGAGGGAACTGATATAAACATGATGATTATAGCAATAACACTATTTTGAGACCAAAATTGCCAACACCGTCGCTGCGGCGCTGATGGCATCTGGTTAAAAGATATATAATGTTACTAATAGTTATAACATATTACCTCAGGTGATATTATAGTTTCCAGAGTTTATATTGTTACCTGAGTGATCCGCCATATTTTTCAACCCAAAATCATAATAATAAAAAAGACGCGTTGCAAAAACCCTAGCTTTAGCTGATTTTGATGCAAAATATACAATAATTGTTTAATACTGGCATATACAATAATTGAAATGACATTAATTTGTTCTCAAATGTCATTTTAATTAATATTTATATGTTTAAATTTTGTGAGAAAACTGATTTGAAATTAATAAGAAGTGAATATTTCAAGGGCCCCAGCGTTTTCTCGAAGTACCGGTTCTACTTTTGTAGTAGAAAAAGTTAATTTCCCAACTATATTTTGAGTCTACCAGTGCTATAAAGTTATAACAAAGTACCATCGTTTTCTAATAGGTAAATATTAATAATATTTGCAAAATAGTAGGAGACCATTTAAAGCAATGTATTTGAGAGAGAAAAAATATGTATTTATAATGATGACAGAATTGCCAAAAGTTATATAATGGTTAACCAATATTCCCGTTACTAAACACAGGTTTTCGAAACCTTTATAAACGCTCAATTTAAGCTCTTTAAAGGGTTTATAGGAGTAACAGAAATATTTCGGTAAATGGATATAATACCTTAAGTTATATAAAGAAAGTGATACGGTAAATATTATAAAAACAAAAATATTTATTGGGTGTAGGTAAACTTCAGCTCGTTTAATTCAATAAAACAACCATAAGATAATGCAAAACAATTATAGGTATAATTATAAATTTTAACTACAGCACTTCTCAACGTTTGTCACCATGCGCGACCATGTCCTCTCTGCTCTCTGTGACTCTCCGTCTCCGCGTCAAAACTCTCCCACCAGCCCGCGTCGCGTTATCTTCCTTTCCTTTAACACTGACATGGAGCACAGCGGCGGACCTTACCAGTGAGGGCGTGTTCTCATAATACAATAATTGCTAAAAATAGTGGATAAACGATTTTTTCCTACTAAGACACTATAGAAAACTCAACAAACTCTTTCTGAGTAATTTTTCAGATATTTCAAACCCTGACAAGCTTTAAAACATTCTGAACATCTCAGAAAGTCTCAAGTCAGTCTCATTTAAATTTGTAGATCACTCAGAATCCAATTGTTGTTGCTTTCGATAAAAATTTGCATGTGAACCACTTCAAAGTAACTATTTTAGGTCCGTATTTGTTTTAAAATGTATCTCTAATTTGTAAGCATTTTTCAATTTTCTTCTATGTCCTGGCCGTAGCTACGCTTCGTTATGCCAAGAATGTGTTACTTTTCCCCTAGAAACTGAATATGCTATTTCTCCTCATATACATATATTTCGTAGCCACCCGAACCAGCTCAAAGTTGGACAGGAATTCGCAACGCCAATAAAACTGGCGATATATGCATTTCCACATATGATTTTGGTTCGCAGACAGTAGGCTCAGAAGATTGTCTGTATTTAAATGTTTATACAAGAAATGTAAGTATAGTCTTGATACATATACAAAATTTTAATCAAGTTTAATCAAAAATCAATCTAAACATTTTCAGTTACCCGAATCTAACTCGCGCCTCAAACCTGTAATGGTGTTCATTTATGGAGGAGGCTTAACAGTTGGTTCCAGTGGCCCCGACGTTTATGGACCCGATTTCTTCATGCTGAAAGATATAGTATTAGTAACTTTCAACTATCGTTTAGGCGTTCTTGGCAAGTTTCTTTATCTCTTTGTGCAATTTTTTTCATAATATGGCACAATTTTAGGATTTCTCAGCTTTGATGACCCTTCACTAGGTGTTTTCGGTAACATGGGTTTAAAAGATCAGAATTTGGCTCTCAAATGGATAAAGAAAAACATTCGAAAATTCAACGGAGATCCAGATAACGTTACGATTTTCGGTGAGAGCGCAGGCTCGGCATCCGTCCACACTCACATTTTGTCACCAGCTTCCAGAGGTTTATTTCACAAAGCCATAATGCAAAGCGGATGTGCTTTGAATACCTGGTTTTGGGGTAGAAAAAATAACGCAATAGAAGTTGTAGCAAAAGCTGGGAAAAAAGCCAGTACTAATCGAGAAGCTTTAGATATTTTGAAAAATCTTACAGCTCTGGAAATTTTTACAGCTCAACAGTTAGTTGTAGATGTGAGTTTCAAAAATTCATTTGAATTCAGACTGTTTAATAATTAGTTTATATTTAAGAATACATCTCCAGCAGGCGAACGACCATTTTCGGCTGTAATAGAAGTACCAAACGACAGGCCATTTCTCACGGAAAATCCAATAAAACTTATCAAAGACGGAGCGTATAACCAAGTGCCGATTATTATGGGTTACGATGAAAATGAGGGCATGGTATTTGACCTAAACATAGAAGCAGCTGAAAAGCTCGGATTAATTTTCCCAAATTTTAATTTCGAAAATATGATACCCTATCAACTAGATATACCGAAAGGAAGTGATGATAGCAAGGCAATTGTTGCTAAACTAAGTCAGCTTTATTCTGGAAAACCTGCTAGTGCTCGATATGATGTAAGTAGTTTCACAAAAGACTCTAAAAGTAGTTCTCGTAAACTTGATTACGTATATTTTAGCCCGTAACTGACAGCAACCTTCTTGCCGAAGTGATTGAAGCTCTAAAATACCACTTAGAAAACTCTTTAAATCCCATATACGTCTACCGTGTTTCATTGGCAGGCAAACTAAATCGAATTAAATTACTCATGAATCGTACAGATGAACCAGGTAAGTTTTTCTTGAAAAATCCTGTCTGTTTTTATTAAAATTTGTATAGGGACATGTCATCAAGACGAATTGGGCTATCAGTTTTCCTCAATTATTACCCCAACCGTCGAACCAGGAAGTTTAGAAGATAGATCGATACGAACATTCGCTGAACTATGGGTTAACTTTGCTACTTATGGAAATCCGACACCACATTCAAACAAATTGTGGAAGCCTGTGAAAAAGAATCAACAAATCAAAGTTTTTGATATTGGGCAGACAACTGAAATGATAAATATTCCAGAAAAAAAACGGCTAGATGTATGGGGGAAGATATTCCGGAAATGGCCTATTGTTCGTTTCTAAAGCAATTTAACTTTTCTGTTTGTATCTAAACATGCCTACTTATAAGCTCTATTTTTTAATAAATGAATGCTAACATTTGGCATTGGAGTTATTGGACCTTCACCCAAAAAATCATAAAACTAGACAGAACTATGTTATTCAATGAACATTACACATTTCATTATCAGCAGTCAATTTCAAAACTCTTCAGAAAATTCACATTAATGATTGATGGGCAGTAACAGTAATGTGCTTTATAGCTCATAAAGCCTGTATGGAACAAATCTGAAGCCCCCCATCACGCCAAATCACCAGTTGTGACGTAGCAGCATGTACTTTATTGCCTTGACGTAGGCTGTTTGCACTACAGGTTATGATTCCGCGGGCTTTTGCTTGCATACTTGGTTTTTCTACTACACATTAATTAACATTCAAAACACATTTTTTGAGATTTCGTTTTCATTTTCCTCTTGGCTTACTCTTACTAGGTTAATCAAAATTAAATAATAATTTTCTTCATAAATAAACTCTAAACTTCGACCCCTAGTGCACACAGCTGACGCGTTAGTTATGACGTCGGAAATGGTGAAACATTAATATGGCGACGATTACCAAAAACGAAGCCAATAAGCAATCTGGTAGTGTGTATTATCCTTGACTACGACCGAGGACGAAACCTATAAAATCGTAAGCTGTAAACGGAGCTTTAGCACGTCATTGATTTGTCATTGAAGCTACCCTAACCTCAATTTTTGTTTATTTATTTATACTTATAATTTTTCATTAAAAATTATTGCAAAAATCTTAACGAAATGCAAAGCCGAAGTAATTCTGGCGTCCGTCTGGACTACTACCAGCGCATCGTGCACAAAGTGATCATGTCCAAACAGCATCCAGTAACTGGATTGTTTCCATTGAACGACCACAACAATCATGCCTGGATCAGAAACAACGTTTATTGTATAATGTCCGTTTCAGGGTTGCCAGACGTCCCACCTTAGGAGGGACAGTCCCGCATTTTGTTAATCGGTCCCGTCTTTTTTTTATTAATTTCAGGTCCCGCTTTTCACGTGAATTGTCCCGGTTTTCCCGCTTTTTCCACCCAAACTCCAAACTTGACATTTAGTGCAAAAAACGCTCATTTTACAACTTGTTACATAAATAACTAGGTATTTCTACATTTAAAATCGACGGAAAAGTCAAATAACCTGAGCCTGAATCGCAAGCAATTCATCGAGGTCTGCGGGTGACGTCACCACTATTAGCTGCTGACATGGTGACGTCACTGGCAGACCATGTGGCAAAAACCATATTATAAAATGGTCATAGAAAAAGTATAATGTTTCACACGTCAAAAATCATTTTTTGCAACTTGAAAACATTACCAAACTCGGCTTCGCCTCTTTTGATGCTGTTTTCGTCACTCGTTAAACAATATACTATTATTATATTAGAAGAAATTACAAATATGTATCACTATTAAAACTCCAAAATAGTATATTGTTGTATTGGAGTAGAAGCTTTACTTTTTTGTGCTGAAGCAGTAGGTTTGCGAGCCGAACGTAGTGAGGCTTGCAATACTGCTGAAGCACAAAAAACTGCTTCTACTCCGTATGCAACACACTATTTTTTCTCCAAACGAATGGGGTAAGCTTGGGGGTAACTGAATGGTTGAGCGGCAGTAAAAGTACGAGCGGCACTAAAAGTACTTTTGCTGCCGCTCCAGCGGCACTAAAAGTACTTCTACTGCCGCTGCGGTTGCCTAGCAGCATAGAAATTAAATTTCTACCACCTCGACAGGTATTAACCCGCTGGATTTGCTTAGCAGCATAGAAATTAAATTTCTGACATTTTGACAGACGTTAACAAAGTGACGTTTTTTTTGACGTTTGGAGAAAAAATTTGTTGCGCTTTTGATCAAGGGGGTCCATAGGAAGGGGACACATTGGGCACTTGCCTTTCCCCCCTCTTATGCCTTTGGGACTCTGGATAAGATAAGAACAGTCCCGCTTTTTCATTTCATAGATCTGGCAACCCTGGTCCGTTTGGGGCCTCTCGATGGCTTACAAAAAGATGGCAGATTAGGACGAAGACAGAGCGAAAACTTACGAATTGGAACAGTCTTGTGTTAAGCTGATGCGAGGCCTTTTGATGTGTATGATGCAACAGAAGGACAAAGTCAAGAGGTGAGTGAGTGGCTTAGAATTTTTAAGTAAGTAGGTACTAACTTGCCAACATTACCAACGTAAGAACTTTCACCTCGACTTTTACTGATCGATTTGAGAATGTTTTAAGCATTGTCATAGACCCAATCGTTATTGAAAAGGCTTCAATGCAACAGGACATCAACAAGTCTGCAAAACCTGATGGTATTAATAACTGAGTACTAAAATCTTGTTCTAACACTCTGTATCTATGTTTGCCCTACTCCTATTCACAAGATAGGCAGCAAGAATGATGCAACAAAGACACACCTATCAGCATCCTGTTTGTAATTCCTAATTATTTGAGCAGTGCGTTGAAAAAATTCTTTCATCAGATTGTGATCAGTCAATAGCACGGTTTTACAGCCAGTAGATCTGTTGACACAAACCTGTTTCTCTTCACAAATTCTATAAATTCATCATTTGATAGCATATGCAGAAACTCATTCCATATATACTGACAGTAAAGTCATTGATAAGGTAAACCCTCGGGTAAACCACAACATCATTCTTCCAAAGCTCTCAAGTAATGGTGTTTCTGGACCTTTATTTTCACAAATGACTCACCTTACTAATAGAATGCAACGAGGAATGCAACTAGTCAAGATTGATGGCTATCTTTCTTCTCTTTTCCATGCGTCCTTTGGGGTACCCCAAGGGTCTGACTTGAACCCCCTTCTATTAAGCTTATTTATAGATGATTATGGCTAGTTGCACCAAAATTCTGTTAATCCAAGTTTAATAAAACTGAGATTGAAAAATAAACCCCGATCATTTGACCTGACATTGCACAACACACAACTAAGCTCGGTATGATTAATTAGTAATTTATAGGAATATTTTCGTTTAGGTTGGCAAACATGTTGAAAATTTGTCAAATGTGAAAGCAAAAATAGAAAATATAACCACTTCACTGTTCTCTGCCTGCCTCCTCAATAACGAATGACGTGTTAGTCCGCGCGGTAGTCAGCTGTTCATACGGTCTTCGCTTATACAGGAACGAAGATAATTATTCTTTCATCGGGTGATCACAGATCGGACGGTCGCCGGATCCCCCGATTTCTTGTAATGTCATCAATTAAATAATAAGTTTTAGTTTTTTTTTTTTTTCTGCTTTGTTGGTAATTTGATAGCATTCCTAAGCGCTTGGTCTTGTGCCGCCCCTTGCAGTCCTACCGCCCCGGGCCATGGCTCCCATGGCCCTAGGGTAAATACGCCACTGCCTCGATGCTGATGTCGAATTACATCAGAGATCGAAACGAGGATTTCACAAGATCGTCACTGTTCCCAAACCTTACCCTGTATACATTCCGAAACCATATCCTGTAGTTAAAACTATTCCGATCAAAGTGAGTATTATAGAAAAAGCCAAAATGTATCTTTAATCAAATCACATTGAGCAGGCTGAGCAAGATGGTAGTAATTATATTATTGTCAGAACCTCGTTTGTTGCAACTTAAGGGACTTGAGATCTTAAGGGGTCTTGTATAATGAAATATGAAATAAATTACATTTCCTGGTTATAGGTCCCATACAAAGTGACATTATCCAAACCATATCCGGTTGAAGTACTGAAACCTTATCCTGTGCCAGTCACCAAAACCGTCCAAGTACCAGTCACCAGGACCATCGCTGTTCTAGTTAAGGTGCCGATTCACGTGCCGTATGCAGTGAAAGTACCCTACGCGGTACCGAAACCGTATCCCATTGAAATTGAAAATCTTAAAGTTGTTAAAGAATCCTACCCGGTTTATATTGAAAATAAAGTACCTTATCCTGTGGTGATTGATAGTGGACATCATCATGGTGGTTATCATGGTTGGTAATTTTTTGTTATTGATGTATTGGATTTTGAAATATAAATTGTTTTGTTTATTTATGACATATTTCTCAATACCCAACACTTCATCCTTTCAAGAATAGCAGCTTTAATTTAATTTTGTAAGTGGAATAATAATAATTCTAAAAATTGGGCCTCTTATTTTTTCGAATTTCCATTTGGTGTCACAATAAAAACTTCTGACAGCGACTCTTTCTCCCTCTCTAAAATCTCTAACATTTGATTCCTTTGAAAGTAGGTATGTAGTAAGTTTTCAAATTTTCCTAAATCTGCTTCTAATTTCTCTGCCAAACATTAAAAATTAACGACTCAAACCTGTTATATTGAATGAGGTCTTTTTTTTTTACGGATATGCGCACTCGAAAGGAAATGTCCTATCACGCTCGAGAAGCGGCAAGTGCGCGGAAATGTCGGTGTATGTTGGTCTTGAAATGGTTCAGGTTATAACCTGCAGGGAAAACCGTCGCAGGGAGTTTATTCCACAGCGATGCTGTTCTCCAGAGATATGAATTCTGATATAATGAGGTTCTTGGTGCCTCTAGTTTGACAGTAAATTCACGGTTACCGTCTGTTTGACGGGTTCGCCTGGTAGGTGCGGTGGAATCATACGTGCCAACTCTTCAGAGCATTTTCCGTGATAGTACCTGTAGAAGAGAGATAAATCGCCCACAGATCTCCGATGTTCGAGACCATCCAAGTTACGAGTAAGTGCGGGGTCATTGATCAGCTTGATAGCTCGTTTTTGCACGGTATTCAAAAGCATTAAGGTATGTTTGGGTGCTGCACTCCATATATGTGAGCAGTACTCCATAGTTGGTCGAATCTGGGCTTTGTAGAGTGTCAGCAATTGGCTTGGTGTCTACAGATGTCTTGTACGAAATAGCACCCCCAGCTTTTGGGACGCCCTTCTAGCAATATCTGCCACGTGACTGTGCCAAGACATGTTGGTCTCTGCAGTAACCCCCAAGATGTTCAACTGACTCTGTAATGTGACAGCACTTCCAGATAGCATGATGTTTGGCTCACCGGTGCTGGTCTTTTTTGAAAACAGAGCTGCTTGGGTTTTCTGCGCGTTGAACTGTACAAGGTTTTTGTTACCCCAGTCCTCTATTATCTCCAGGTCGTTATTTATCTGCGATATTTGAGTTAGTCTAAGATGATGGAAAATGTGGGTGGTATGAGTGAGGAGACTACATTGCCATCGTCTGCAAAGCAATAAAGTGGATTTACTGTTTTATCTATGAGGTCATTTATGTAAGTCAGGAAAAGAGTTGGCGAAAGGATTCCTCCTTGTGGCACACCAGCATTTATTTGGTAAGAGTTGGAGTTCTGGCCATCCAGTGCAACATAAATGGATCTGTCCTTTAGGTAACTTTCAAACCAAGTGCAAAGTTTCGGCGATAATCCCATTGCTTTGAGCTTGTTGAGCAGATTTTCATGCCAAACTTTGTCGAATGCTTTAGATATATCTAAGGCAATTGTTCTTGTTTCACCCCGCAATTCAATCGCTTTTTGCCATAAGTGAGTGACGTATGTAAGTAAATCGCCAGTTGACCTATATTTTCGAAATCCGTATTGCTTATCGTTGATAATTTTGTACTTTTTCAAGTACTTGGTTAGGTGATTGTTCACAACTCTTTCCATTACTTTTGATATCACCGGAAGTAGAGCAATTGGTCTATAGTTTAACGGATCTGTCTTTTTTCCTTTCTTTGGAATGGGTTGTACTGCGGCAGACTTCCATGATGATGGATATACTCCTTGCCTGTAAGACAAGGAGTTGATTTATTATTATCCAACCATAGATTAAATTGGACATGTATATTAGATTTGCAGAAAATTACTAGGTTCAAATCCGTTTGTTGTAAAATGAAAACAATTTTTTAAATATTGTATAACTCATCATCTGTTTCAGCTTTCAACAGAAATTTCATTTATTTTTAAAGTACCGTCCTAACCATAAGCTTATTGTTGCGAAACTCTGAATTTTCAACAGACAAAATTTCCTTAACATTGTTTGTGACTTCCTCAATTTAAAGGATTTGATTGCGATTATTATTTTTCCTAAAAAAATTGATAAACATGCCCTGGAATTTTACAAAAACCCCAAACCACGTGCTTTTTATTACATCGATTAGCTAAATGTTGATCTGAGCCGCATCTAAAACATAAAAGTTTTTTATTAGGTAATATGGTTTTGCGTAGAAAAACCAAAGAAATTTGGGTATGCAAATACATATTCTTTTGATTCAGCTGATTCAAATCATTGGAGTCATGTAATTCAACAGCATCTCTTGTAGACATTTCTATGGTTAAAGCATTTTCCAGAGTTAGTTTTCTAATTTTTAATAATGGACTCTGAATATCTTGTGAACGAAGACCAAAAACAAACTGTAAGCTTTCCATAATTACCTAGTTTTCAAAATTGCATGTTGTAAATAAATAGAGCTGGTAAATATTCTTATACCTTTTCAACATCTTGTTGTTTTCTTTGTGTGCATGATATAGTAAAATGTCAACAGTAAGTTGAAACATTATGTCATCAGGGGCTTTCCAGGTAAACTTGTATTGCAAAATCAAATTACGAAATTATCGATTGCTTTATTGTTCGGATTTTCCAATTTTGGAAAAATATTCCAATCATTCCAAGAAATAACCGTTTATCATTTACAAACAAAACACATTTGCGATAAATTATTATTTGCGATATTTGCATAATGTTGCCACCATTATCGAATACAAGCTCACTTTCGTTATTTGAGTGCTGCTTAAAAGTATTTTGACTTGCTAGTGATTATTTTTACCTACTTTGAAATATTTTATTCTTTCAAAAATGTAAGTATGTATTTCCTATCTATTTATGTATCAATAGTATAGGTAGGTAATTTTTACAAAAAAAAACAACTTGTAGGTTTCAACTAACTTTTCAAAAATTGAAAAAATATACAAGTCTAGACTTATGAGTGCAAAATAGCAATAAAACCAATTTATTTTCGTCATTAACTTTGTTTTATGTCTAAACCGTGAGTATTAATAATTCATAATTTTTCGGTGTAATAACACAATAACACAAAATCTTTTTAACTGGTTTTTTCTTGACGTAGGTTCATTTCCATTCAAAATTCAAATCCATCTAAATTTTTATAAAAGCTGTCTTCCTACATAAGTTCTTGCGTTCCAGATTAGGCTGAGTTCTTAAAAATGATGGCGTTTCCTTCATTGCCTATGATATATTTTGGTGGGTTTTGTGTACTTCTTATCAGGTGAGTTTTTATATTGTTTAATACTCTTTATAATTTTGGTTATTTATGTTAACATTTAAGCTTAATTTTTCTCACTATAGATTTTCGTTTTCATAATTGAGCAAAACAAAATTAGTACTTATATCAATTTAGAGATTATTAATTTAAATATCGTTATTATTGTATTATTTTCAAAAATGTTTTAATAGAAAATAACAAACTTCTTTTTCACTGAGTTATGAATTATGTTACTTAAGTTAAATATTTTTATAATGTTTAAGATGCGAAGGACATGCGACAGATCCTATTGTTAAAATTCAACAAGGAAAATTGAAAGGTATTATTGGTACAAACTATGATGGAAAACCATTTTATGAATTCTTGGGAATTCCGTACGCCAAGCCGCCTGTGGAAGAATTGCGATTCCAGGTAAATGGAATTTAGATTTTGTGAAAATATAGTGTCCTCCAAAGTAATAATCATGATAGAGAGACGTTGTGGGTCAAGGACGAAGTGGAATAAAACTTCCTTATTTACAAATTCGCCGACGTTTCGACTTTTTATTCAAGTCTTTATCGAGGCTCTCCATTATACACAAAAAGACAAACGCGACAATACTTTTTCAACATCCACATTTAAAATTTAAAAAAATTAAAAATTAAAAACACTGTACTTTTGTTATACAGGGTGTCCCACCGGCAACCAATTCGATCTATACATACACGGTTAGTAAAAAGTACTGCAACACTTAAATATCTTCAAAACTGTTTAAGCCGCGTTCACACAATTCGGAATCTGACAGTTTTTAGATATGCGGAATTCAACAGTGCTATTGGCAATGTTGCCAGATTTCCCAGTTTTGCGCTACACGTAGTCTTTTTGTTATCTTAAATAGAATGCCCCATTTATTTTTATTGCAATGAATTGGGCGTGCCAAATTTGATAAGACTACAAATTTTCAGAATTCTATCTCTACTAGTTGTTGAAATATGATAACACCGTATTTTCGGTGAAAAGTATCGCAGCGCTTGAATATCTTCAAATGCCACTTAAGCATGTTCACGAAATTTGGTATCTAGGGGTTTTTGAGCAAGCGAAATTTAACCGTGATATCGGCATTGTTGTCAGGTTTCCCAGTTTTGTGCTACACGTTGTTATCTTGGATAGAATGTCCTATTTATTTTTATAGCAATAAATTGGACTTGTTAGATTTGATAAGATTCCAAATTTTCAGAATTCTTTCTCCAATAATTGCTGAAATATGCCAACATCGCATTTTCAGTAAACGGTATCGCAATGCTTGAATATCTTTTAAACCTGCTTAAGCTCGTCCACTAAATTCGGGGATTTATGGGCAAGCAAAATTCAACTTTGATATCGGCATTGTTGCAGAATTTCCCAGTTTCGCACTTCACGTAGTCTTGCTCGTGGCTTATAGTTTTTTTTTTTTTTTTTAAATACACGTTACTTGTTCATAAGGTATTCATATTTCCGGGCGTTTCCGATAAGTGTGCGGTTCCTCCTGAGATAGGTGGGAAGCTAGGTACCTCACTATCCCAGAATGATTCTCACTATAGTAGCATCTAACAGTAGAAGAAGCATGTTGAAAATTTGGAATCTCATTAAAATTTGGACCATAATTCATTGCAATAAAAATAAATGGGGCATTTATTTAGGATAACAAAAAGACTACGTGTAGCGCGAAACTGGGAAACTTGGCAACAATGCCGATATCACAGTTGAATTTCGCTTGCCCATAAATCCCCGAATTTAGTGGACGAGCTTGAGCGGGTTTTAAAGATATTCAAGCGGTACAATACCGTTCACTGAAAATGCGGTGTTGGCATATTTCAGCAACTAGTAGAGACAGAATTCTGAAAATTAGGAAGCTTATTAAATTTGGCACGTCCAATTTATTGCAATAAAAATAAATGGGGGGCATTCTATTCAAGATAACAAAAAGACTACGTTTAGCGCAAAACTGGGAAGTCTGGCAACAATGCCAATATCACGGTTGAATTTCGCATGCCCAAAAACCCCCAGATACCAAATTTCGTGAACGTGCTTAAGCGGCGTTTAAAGATATTCAAGCGTTGCTATACTTTTCACCGAAAATACGGTGTTTTCATATTTCAGCAACTAGTAGCGATAAAATTTTGAAAATTTGGAATCGTATCAAATTTGGCACGCCCAATTCATTGCAATAAAAAAACATTGGACATTCTATTTAAGAAAAGAAAAAGACTACGTGTAGCGCAAAACTGGGAAATCTGGCAACATTGCCAATAGCACTGTGGAATTCCGCATGTCCAAAAACTGTCAGATTTCGAATTGTGTGAAAGCGGCTTAAGCAGTTTTGAAGATATGTAAAAGTTGCAGTACTTTTTACTAACCCTGTATATGAAAAACTGTGTGCATAATTTTTTTGAAAATTTAACAATATATTAATGTCAATGGGGGCAACCTGGCTGAAATATTTTCAAGATGGTGGCACTTCCGGAGATTAAATTTAATTGGAATTTTCAATCATGGATTAAATTCAGAGTTGATGTCAAATGATAGTTAATGAAAATCTAAGACAAGAATATAGGATCGGTTTTCTTCTAAAATTGAGCGTTTAGGTTTTATTACGTTTTATAGCCTGTCAAAATTGCAAAAAAGTCAATTAGGCAATTCAATCCATCTGTCAAAAAGGAAAATTCAATGTGGCGTGGCGGCCAAGCAAGTTTGTTTTGAATATGTTTTTATGCGTATTTGAAATTATTTTGCATACAGTTTTGCTTACAAATTTGATTTTCATTATTTAATAAAATATTTGTTGACTAGGTACCTAAACTATTAACTCGGGCAGAAATCAGATATTTGTTTGTGTCTTTTGGCCCATGTGTGGCCGCCACGCCATCTTGAATGTCACGTGGTTTGAATTGCCTAATTTGCAACTGTCAATATTTCCAAAACAGTTGAACTTAGATAAAAGTATATCACATGAAATCTGCTCAGAACTTTACGAATAATCTAAATATGCAATCACATACAGGGTGTCTGATTTAAAATAAGCAACTTGACGTCTACTTGCGTTATAACAGGAAGGGCCACCATCTTGAAAATATTTTAGCCGGGTTGCCCCCATTGACATTAGTATCTGGCAAATTTTCAACAATTTTCTGCATACAGTTTTTCAGATTGATTTGGTTCCCGGTACGACAACCTGTATAAAGTCGAAGAAATTGTGATTTAAAGATTTGATAAAACATATTTTTGCTACTAAGACGCTGCAGACAGTAAAAAAACTGTTGCCTGTTGCTCATTCATTTTTCATATTTATGAAACTCCTGACAAGCTTTAAAACATTCTTAACAGCTCAAAAAATACTACAAATGTAACAGAGTCTCATTTCAATTTGTGAATTCCTTAATTTTGTTTTTTGTTGCTTTAGATTGTGAAACATTTAAAATATGCATTTGAACAGGCTCTGCATACTTTCAAGCAACTGTATGAATCATTTCTTAATTACTGAAAATGTTTCTATAGCTTCTACTGTAAACTTTTCACCCCTTTTAATTCAATAAAACAACCATAAGATAATGCAAAACAATATACTATAACATGAATTTTAGCTACAGCACTTCTCAACGTTCGTCACCATGCCCTCTCTGTGACTCTTCGTATCAAAACTCCCGGACCCGTCCGCGTCGCGTCACCTTTCTTTCCTTAACACTGACGTGGCGCACAGTGGTGGGCCAGACTAGCTCTACTTTGTTCAATATTCCATGTTTCTTGGTCAGAGAGGTTAGAGGCCTAGCGACTGTAGCAAAGTTCCTCACGTAGGTACTTCCTGAAATAACCAGCAAGGCCCAAAAACTAACGAACAGATCGAACATCTGAAGGGACTGGAAAATTACTAACTGCTTCAGTTTTTCCTTTTTCTGGCAGCACTATCCCTCTTTAGAAACTTCATGACCTAAATATTTGACCCATTCTTTGAAAAAAATGATATTTTGATAAACGTAATGTAACACCATGAGCAGCTCGAAACACCTCTCTTAGATTTGACAATCCTGTATCAAAATCCTTGCTTGGCAACAAAATATCATCCATGTATGCAATGGCCTTTCCATACCTCAAATTGCCTAATACTTTATTTGTAGTTGGCTGAAATATTGCAGGTGCATTACATAAGCCAAATGGGACCCTTGGATACTCATAGTGGCCATCTGGCATCATAAAAGCTGTCTTTGAAATGGATGTTCGCCAGCCAGATCTAAGCATGTGAAATATTGACAACCCTTTAAACTTTCGAAAAAATCCTAGTTCGTGGAAGTGGAAATCGGTCATTAACAATTTTAGCGTCAAGTGCTCTAAAGTTGACACAAATACGCTTCTCGCTATTCTTTTTCTTCACCAACAATATAGGACTCGAGTAAGGAAAATCTGATTCACGAATTATTTTACTATGCAATAAATCCTCCACAGTTTGTCTCACAACTTTTCGTTCATTGTAGGAGAGACGGTATAGTCTTTATACTACAGGTGTATTATCATTAAGATGTATAGATATTTTTAAAATATCTGTTTTGCACAGTTCAAGTGTCCTTGATTGGATCAAGGAGATAAACCCATCAGCTGCGTTCGTAATGCAGGCCTCTACGAGATGTTCTTTTCCGGAAAACGGTCATAGGCCCCCATAGATGAAGTCTTCTCCATTATAGTTGCCACACGATGTGACTGCAAGAAGTGCTAATTGAAAATTGTTCAATTAAGATTTCTCGCTGGAATAACCGTATAACACTTTGCCCATAACGGTATTTTCCTGGATTCAGGGCCGGTCCAATAGCTATTTTATGCCGAGGCGAAGTTAAATTCTGGCGCCCCCTTCTCATATTGTATTGACAAAATGGTTAAAGATCAATATGATAAATAATGAATTTTTATTTAGAGAGTAGGAGAATAAGACTAAAAAAGTAACTTCATTTTTTTAAATTAGTATATGATATATTTACTTTTCACATGAAGTCTGTTCTCACAGAAACGACAAACCAGTCGGAGTGTTTTTGATTGGTGCAAATCGCCAGAAACCAGTTTTCTGATAGTTTACAACCAATGAAATTCGCTCTGATAGGTATGTGATGTCTGTGAGAACAGATCTATACTGTAAATACACAGCTAATTAAATTATCAACACTAAAAATGAACCCCTCTGGCTTTACGTCTTGCAGAGTCAAAGATGAGTTCGTAATCTACACCATCGAACATGTTATAACCATCGAGTGTGTTCAATGGTCGAAGGTTTTAACATTTTCAATTCTTAGGGCCGGTTTCTCAATAGCGAGTCACCCGCGGGTTGAGCATAACCCCGGGGCAAACATAGCAACTGGTCTCGCTCACCCTTGGAGTTAAAATTAACCCGGAGGTGACTCGCTATTAAGAAACCGGCCCTTAGAGCGAAAGTCCGTTCAATCTGTTTTGAAACAAAAATGATCGAAAGTGCCTTGATGAGCGCTGACAGGTGACAGTGGTGACACGTAAATTAACTATTACCGGACAATGTTGTTGGATCTTCTATTATCTCCCTATTACCCTTAAGTGGTATAGGTTGCCTCGGTTGCCTGTGCCTGTGCCTAAATCCCGCCCTGCCTGGATTTGATATCTATTGTTTGTCGATTTTTATCTGTCACTTCCAGTATGAGGCGCGAGGGGGTGAAGTATATGGCAAAACCAGGTGTGACGTCAGGTGACCATTGGCGTTCTAATGTAGGGTGCCATCAGCTCACATTTCTTCCGAGTATCAGATTAAAATCGACGGACTTTATGCAACTGCTTATATCTTCGTCAGTTGGCAACAGCCTTACAGTTTCCCCACAAACTATCATGGCTATGAGGCTGATGCAGAAAAGTCTTCCCTACCATAATTGCAACATCTTGGACCTCATTTGGTACTACTAATATTGCAACTTCTGCTTCCGCTCGATCAACTTTTAAATGGGTCTTGGTTGTGCCAACAACAACATTCACAAGAGATCCTTCATAGCCTGAAATGACTACTGTTGATGGAAAAATCTGCAGGTTTAGGAACGCACTATACAGGATGCTCATTAAAATCACTCCCTATCATTCCAAAAGCTCTGTATGGAATGTCTTTTATTTCATTTCAGTATATAACTTGTTAATAACTTCCTGTATATTCTTTGCTTTTCTTTCATTTCCTTGTCAAGTTTCACTATTTGTTCAATAAACCATAGTTAGAGTTTAGTAAGAAAAACTGATTATTTTATTTCCTTCGGAAAACCCCGAGCTAGCATTCCAACTAACTGTGTACAGCTCAGGTAGTAAGAACCCGCACTGGAAGAGGCGATCTAATCAGATTACTAAAAAGTATCCGTACAAAGTTACCTAGATTTTCAGTGGGACTCTCCTAAACAAAATCCTCCGTGGCACGCTACCGCAGTACAAAAAAGGCCTTTATCAATGCTAAAACAAAGTCTCCCTTACCCAACCATCACAATCAGGCGGCGGTGGTAATATCTATAACGTTTAAAAAAATACAAAATTGGGTTTTCTAACTAATAACTATTCAAATAATCACTAGTAACTAACAATAACTAGGTAAAAATAACGAAAACAAAATCGATTATTCTACCATTTTGTTAGGAAAAAAATCAAATACCTATAAACTAAGGTTTATACTGAAATACGAAAAGAAAAGAATAACAAATGAACCTTTATCCGGCTTTTACGTTAGCCAAATTTTATTTTTACACAATGTTCAATACATAGTACGGTTTGAAATCCTTTTCGCTCTTAATACCAGAAAATCATTCACTAAACAATATTCGTCGACATTCCGACTGAAGCACTAAATTTGCACGATCCCTCCGCTGCATTTGTAAACTTCACCCTTTTCAATTCAATAAAATAACCATAAGATAGTGCAAAACAATAAATAATTATAGATTTCAGCTACAGCAGTTCTCAACGTTCACCATGCGCAACCATGTCCTCTCTGTGACTCTCCGTGTCAAAACTCCCCCACCAGTCCGCGTCGCGTTACCTTCCTTTTCTTAACACTGACGTGGAGCACAGTGGCAGACCTTACCAGTGACGGCGTGTTTTCATACTACAATAATAATTGTTAAAAACAGTGGATAAACTATTTTTTCCTAAGACACTATAGAAAACTCAACAAATTCTTTCTGAGTAATTTTTCAGATATTTGGAACCCTGACAAGCTTTAAAACATTCTGAACATCTCAGAAAGTCTCAAGTCACTCTCATTTAAATTTGTGGATCACTCAGAATCCAATTGTTGTTGCTTTCGATAAAAATTTGCATGTGAACCACTTCAAAGTAACTATTTTAGGTCTGTATTTGTTTTAAAATGTATCTCTAATTTGTAAGCACTTTTCAATTTTCTTCTATGTCCTGGCCGTAGCTACGCTTCGTTATGCCAAGAATGTGTTACTTTCCCCCTAGAAACTGAATTTGCTATTTCTCCTCATATACATATATTTCGTAGCCACCCGAACCAGCTCAAAGTTGGACAGGAATTCGGAACGCCAATAAAACTGGCGATATATGCATTTCCACATATGATTTTGGTTTGAATACAGTAGGCTCAGAAGATTGTCTGTATTTAAATGTTTATACAAGAAATGTAAGTAGTCTATTAATACATATACGAAATTTTAATCAAGTTTAATCAAAAATCAATCTGAACATTTTCAGTTACCCGAACCTAACTCGTGCCTCAAACCTGTAATGGTGTTCTTTTATGGAGGTGGGCTAACATTTGGTTCTAGTGGCCCCGACGTTTATGGACCCGATTTCTTCATGCTGAAAGATATAGTGTTAGTAACTTTCAACTATCGTTTAGGCGTTCTTGGCAAGTTTCTTTATCTCTTTGTGCAATTTTGTTCATAATATGATACAATTTTAGGATTTCTTAGCTTTGATGACCCTTCACTAGGCGTTTTTGGTAACATGGGCCTAAAAGATCAAAATTTGGCCCTCAAATGGATAAAGAAAAACATTCGAAAGTTTAACGGAGATCCAGATAACGTTACGATTTTCGGTGAGAGCTCAGGCTCGGCATCCGTCCACACTCACATTTTGTCACCAGCTTCCAGAGGTTTATTTCACAAAGCCATAATGCAAAGCGGATGTTCTTTGAATACCTGGTTTTGGGGTAGAAAAAATAACGCAATAGAAGTTGTAGCAAAAGCTGGGAAAAAAGCCAGTACTAATCGAGAAGCTTTAGATATTTTGAAAAATCTTACAGCTCTGGAAATTTTTACAGCTCAACAGTTAGTTGTAGATGTGAGTTTCAAAAATTCATTTGAATTCAGACTGTTTAATAATTAGTTTATATTTAAGAATACATATCCAGCAGGCGAACGACCATTTTCGGCTGTAATAGAAGTACCAAATGACAGGCCATTTCTGACTGAAAATCCAATAAAACTTATCAAAGACGGAGCGTATAACCAAGTGCCGATTATTATGGGTTACGTTGAAAATGAGGGCATGATATTTGACCTAGACATAGAAGCAGCTGAAAAGCTCGGATTAATTTTTCCAAATTTTAATTTCGAAAATATGATACCCTATCAACTAGATATACCGAAAGGAAGTGATGATAGCAAGGCAATTGTTGCTAAACTAAGTCAGCTTTATTCTGGAAAACCCGCTAGTGCTCGATATGATGTAAGTAGTTTCACAAAAGACTCTAAAAGAACTTCTGGTAAACTTGATTACGTATATTTTAGCCCTTAACTGACAGCTACGTTCTTGCCGAAGTGATTGAAGCTCTAAAATACCACTTGGAAAACTCTTTAAATCCCATATACGTCTACCGTGTTTCATTGGCAGGCAAACTAAATCGAGTAAAATTACTTATGAATCGTACGGATGAACCAGGTGAGCTTTTCTTGTAAAATCCTGTCTGTTTTTATCAAAATTTGTATAGGGACATGTCATGGTGACGAATTGGGCTATCAGTTTTCCTCAATTATTACCCCAACAGTCGAACCAGGAAGTTTAGAAGATAGATCGATACGAACATTCGCTGAACTATGGGTTAACTTTGCTACTTATGGAAATCCGACACCACATTCAAACAAATTGTGGAAACCTGTGAAAATGAATCAACCAATCCAAGTTTTCGATATTGGGCAGACAACTGGAATGATAAATATTCCAGAAAGGGAACGGCTAGATGTATGGGGGAAGATATTCCAGAAATGGCCTATTGTTCGTTTCTAAAGCAATTTAACTTTTCTGTTTGTATCTAAACATGCCTACTTATAAGCTCTATTTTTTAATAAATGAATGCTAACATTTGGCATTGGAGTTATTGGACCTTCACCCAAAAAATCATAAAACTAGACAGAACTATGTTATTCAATGAACATTACACATTTCATTATCAGCAGTCAATTTCAAAACTCTTCAGAAAATTCACATTAATGATTGATGGGCAATAACAGTAATGTGCTTTATAGCTCATAAAGCCTGTATGGAACAAATCTGAAGCCCCCCATCACGCCAAATCACCAGTTGTGACGTAGGCAGCATGTACTTTATTGCCTTGACGTAGGCTGTTTGCACTACAGGTTATGATTCCGCGGGCTTTTGCTTGCATACTTGGTTTTTCTACTACACATTAATTAACATTCAAAACACATTTTTTGAGATTTCGTTTTCATTTTCCTCTTGGCTTACTCTTACTAGGTTAATCAAAATTAAATAATAATTTTCTTCATAAATAAACTCTAAACTTCGACCCCTAGTGCAAACAGCTGACGCGTTAGTTATGACGTCGGAAATGGTGAAACATTAATATGGCGACGATTACCAAAAACGAAGCCAATAAGCAATCTGGTAGTGTGTATTATCCTTGACTACGACCGAGGACGAAACCTATAAAATCGTAAGCTGTAAACGGAGCTTTAGCACGTCATTGATTTGTCATTGAAGCTACCCTAACCTCAATTTTTGTTTATTTATTTTTACTTATAATTTTTCATTAAAAATTATTGCAAAAATCTTAACGAAATGCGAAGCCGAAGTAATTCTGGCGTCCGTTTGGACTATTACCAGCGCATCGTGCACAAAGTGATCATGTCCAAACAGCATCCAGTAACTGGATTGTTTCCATTGAATGACCACAACAATCATGCCTGGATCAGGAACAACGTTTATTGTATTATGTCCGTTTGGGGCCTCTCGATGGCTTACAAAAAGATGGCAGATCAGGACGAAGACAGAGCGAAAACTTACGAATTGGAACAGTCTTGTGTTAAGCTAATGCGAGGCCTTTTGATGTGTATGATGCAACAGAAGGACAAAGTCGAGAGGTGAGTGGCTAGAATTATAAGTAAGTACACTTTATTTTTTTCCAAGATATATTTTGACATTGAAAACTTTGAAACATAAACAATAACGCTTGACCCTGATTGGTCGCAAAATGAGGTGTTTCTGCAGGTTGACATCAGTTTTACAATAGCGGCCAATAAGTGGCATTAGCGGCATTGTTTATGTTTCAAAGTTCACAATGCCAAAATCTATCTTGGAAAAAAATAAACCATAGGTACTAACTTGCCAATATTACCAATGTCAGAACTTTTACTGATCAATTTGAGAATGTTTCAAGCATTGTCACAGACTCAATTCAATCGTTATTGAAAAGGCTTTAACACAACAGGACATCAACAAGTCTGCAAAACCTGATGCTATTTTTAACTGAGTACTAAAATCTTGTTCTAACACTTTGTATCTCCCTCTATTTGATGTTTTTACCAAACCTGCAATTTTTCCAGAAATGTGGAAGATTTCCTCAGATTGTGATCAGTCAATAGCACGGTTTTATAGCTAGTAGATCTGTTGACACGAACCTGTTTCTCTTTACAAAATTTGTAAATTTATCATTTGATAGCATATGCAGAAACTCATGCCATATATACCGGCTTCAGAAAAGCCATTGATAAGGTAAACCCGAGGGTAAACCCTCAGATAAACCACAACATCCTTCTTTCAATGCTCTTAAGTTATGGCGTTTCTGGACCCGAGTCTGGACCTTTATTTTCACAAATGAAATCACATCTTACTAATAGAATGCAACAAGTCAACATTGATGGCTATCTTTCTTCTCTTTACCATGTCCTCTGGAGTACCCCAAAGGTCTCACTTGAACCCCCTTCTATTAAGCTTATTTATTGATGATTCTCAAATTTTGTACTTTTCGCTGATGACTTGAAGTTGTATGATCAGCTGACGTGAGCTCGAGACATACTAGACTAGATTAATGTACCATCGTCACCAAAAATAACTGGGACAGCATCACATTAGCTCTTGTCCTATTATATGAATTTTATTGTCAAACTATGCATTAAATGCATTGAAATGAATGACAGTAGAATTAGTCCAGGAGATTATTATGCATTATTTGTGTCCCAGTTACTTTTGGTGACGATGGTACATCGAGCATTTTGAAGTAATAATTGGCAGAGCTGATAAAATGTTGGGTTTTATTAAGAGTAAGAGAGCTACACAATTTTTTACTATTTTTCTGCGATTTTTTTAACATATGGGGGTGTTTTTTTTCTACCCTGGCAGTTCGTAAGGGGTTGTCCTTCATTTTGTAGGTTCATAACCACTTCAATGAGCTGTGTGCAAAGTTTCATTAATGCATACAATTTTTTTCTATTACACTGCGATTTTTTATCACCTGGGGGTGGTTTTTCCTACCCTGACGGTTTGTAAGGGGTTGTCCTTTATTTTATAGGTTCATAATCACTTCAATGAGCTGTGTGCAGTTTCATCAATGCACACAATTTTTTACTATTTTTCTGCAATTTTTTTAACATATAAGGGAATTTTTTTCGTACCTGACGGGTCGTAAGGGGTTGTCATTCATTTTGTAGGTTCATTACCACTTCAATGAGCTGTATGCAAAATTTGATTACAGCACACATTTTTCCACTATTTTCTTTGCGATTTTTTTAACATATGTGGAAGGTTTTTTCCTACTTCGACGGGTCGTAAGGGTTTGTCCTTAATTTTGTAGGTTCATAACCACATCAATGAACTTTGTAAAAGTTTGATTAACGCACACAATTTTTTACTCTTTTTCTGCGATTTTTTTACCATATTAGGATGTTTTTTCCTACCCTGACGGGTCGTAAGGAGTTGTCCTTCATTTTGTAGGTTCATAACCACTTCAATGAGCTGTATGCAAAATCTGATTAACACACACATTTTTTTACTATTTTTTTTGTGATTTTTTCAACATATTGGAAGGTTTTTTTCCGGGGTTTTTTCCTACTTTGACTGGTCATAAGGGGTTGTGTTTCACACTTTAGATTTATCATAATCTTGGTAAGCTGTGATCAGACTATGATTAACGCACACAATTTCTTAATATTTTTCACTATTTTTTCAACATACAGGGATGGTTTTTTTTCAACCCTGACGGGTCGTGAAGGCTTGCAGCTTCAGATTGTAGATTATTGACCATTTATCACCTTAATAAGCTGTGTTAAAAGATTCTAAGTTAATCATATTTTAGACAAACTTTGTTAAAAGGCGTTACTAAATTTGAGTATATTTTTTTTTTTGTGTCCTAACAACCCCCTCACATCATGTTTGTTTGGGGAACCTACCCTCACGTTGAAAATATATAAATAAAGAAAGGTTGCTGAAAATAGCTGCTAACTCCACAATATTGGCTGCTGAAAATGGCTGCCTGCTAAGTTCACAATTTTGGCTGCCAGAAAATGGCTGCTAACTTCACACCAGTCTGACAAAGGCCATTGATAGGTTGTAGTTTGCTGCATGTCTTCTTGTGCTAATGTTATGCAGCATTTCATTTCTGTAGCACTGATTGTTAATCATGATTCTTAATGGAGATTTTATATATCATTCTTCTGTTCAAGAGTTTACTCTCCTAAAATAGCAATTCTGTAGAAAATATTTTATTTTTAAACATCATTAAGTACCTTAATTATTAATTATATATTTTTGGCCGATACATAGCTTTGTTAACACTGTTTTTGGTACATTGCCCCAGACAATAATTGCATAATTTATAATGGCTTCAACTAATGAATAATAAAACGGTTTTAAGCATTTTGAAAGGTAAGATATTTCTAAGTTCAAGGAGTTTGTATACTTACCTACATATTAAGTAATTTTCTAATTTTTTTTGTGACATAGTCAACATGATTTTTCCAGCTTAAATCGCTCTTCAAAATTTAGGTGAAACAATTGCTTGGAAATTATAAAATAGAAAGAAACTATTCTTTTACAATTTATTTGACTCCGAGTTTGACTCCTTCCTTATCAGAGGGGCTAGAGGGTTGGAGCTTCATTCGATGCCTTTTTAATTACTCTCCAATATGTCATTCGCGAAATTGTCAAGCAACAAACTTTCATACCTTTCGAAAATTTTGCCGACAAAATTTTTACTCTTGTGATATTATATATGATAAGAACTGTATAATATTATTCTCGATATTATTTGATGACAGATCCATCGCGAAAAACAGGGAGGATTGCAGGGCTGCTCTCGTGGAATTGGGTGTGCGCACTTTTCTCTTAGTGTTCATTTTGCAGAATTTGCTTTACATTGGAAGTTATGAGGACACAGATAGTCATTATATAACAAGAAATAACAATAAAAAATAACAAGTTGCCTTATCTATTACTGATACAGAATTGTTCTACCATTCCATTAAACTGATCAAGAGAAACATTAAAAATATCAATGCTGAATTCATTCCATAACTAGTTCAGGGAAATCGAACACGAAACAGTGAATAATTATTCTTTCTTCAACATGAGACCTTGAAAGGGGGTTTCATTTGTTTCCCTATAACTATTGAAGATAGACATATCAAACCATATATCGTTGGAGAGCACTAATAAATAAGCGCACAATATACATGGTGTTCCATTTAAAATAATATTAGTTCGCACTGCTACACTTTTTTGACGCACCCTGTATGCTTGAAACTTACCCAGTTAAAAACTTTTGACAATTTCTCAAAACTTTTGTATTTGACACTTTTGTTAAAAACGTCAAATGAAAAAGTAAGGAGGGGTGACATTTATAAAAGATCACCCTGTACCTGATTGAGCTTTTCCGAAAAAATTATCACTGATTTAATTATTGGTAGTTCTTTTCTCAGATGAAGCATTGTTGAACTGAAGATGGTTCTAAGGTTGCACTTTTCTCCAATTTGTACTATTGTACCTACATACATCTTAGTACGTATCTTGGTACATAGCTATTACATTTCACATTGTTTTAAAATAATTATCTGTTGAAAATTTAAACAGGACATTGTAGGGCTAAAGAATTCATAGAAACAATCTCAACTTCTTTGTGTAATTTTAAATTTTATTTTATTTTTTTCTTTGCCTACTAAGTACTGTAGTTTTCTTTTTTTTTTCCCGAGACCTTATCTTAAACACAAATCAAAATTTTTTTTTCTTTTCAGATTTAAACAAACCCAAAACCCTCTGGATTCCCTACATGCAAAGTATTGCTCTGAAACAGGCCAAATTGTAGTAGGCGACAACGAATGGGGTCACTTACAGATTGATGCCATTTCGCTTTATTTGCTTATTTTAGCCCAAATGACAGCTTCTGGTCTACAGGTACAAACAAATACATCTTATTCAGCTCCAATTTTTAAACACTTCTACACACTCAACTTTTTAATCATGTTTTAAAGCTAAAAAAGAAAATAACTTGAAAATCAAAGTCTGGTTTTAGGTCATATTCAATTTAGACGAAGTTTCCTTCATCCAAAACCTGGTATTCTACATCGAGTGCGCCTACTGCACCCCAGATTATGGAGTTTGGGAACGAGGAGACAAAACAAACCACGGCCTGCCGGAATTGAACGCCAGCTCCATCGGCATGGCCAAGGCAGCTCTCGAAGCGATGAACGAACTCGATTTATTTGGTGCTCGCGGAGGACCTTACAGCGTTATCCACGTTTTAACCGACGAAGCTCAAAAATGCCAAGCGGTACTGCAATCGATGTTACCTAGAGAATCTAGTTCGAAGGAGATTGATAGTGGATTATTGGCAGTAATTAGTTATCCGGCTTTTGCTGTGGATGATCCTAATGTAATTAATATGACAAAAGAGACTATCGTTGAGAAATTGCTGGGGAAGTATGGGTGTAAGAGGTTTTTGAGGGATGGATTTAAAACTCCTAAAGAGGTAAGAAATATTTTGTTGAAGTCAACATAGGAGAATGTTTGAAATAGTTTAATAGATGTTACTTTTAACCTTACAAAGTCAAGCTATTTAAAAGCTTTTGAGGCATTGGCCCAATGTCAACTTTTATATTTCAGGACCCAAACCGATTATACTACGAACCATGGGAATTGAGAATGTTTGAACACATCGAATGCGAATGGCCAATGTTTTATTGTTACTTAATTTTGGACGCGCTATTTACCGGTGATCGAGATGCTGCCTTAGAATATAGCGAAAGATTAGACGAGGTATGTATAACTTTATATCTATGAAATAACAGGTCAAATGGGAATAAATTTGTGTAATTTAACATAGAAAATATAGTCGTGGGGATTGGGCATTCATGTGATTTTTAGAACGTTTTTGGCAATAAACTATTTTCTATGCAGATCATGATCAAGACGGAAGATGGCACCAAATTGGTACCAGAGCTGTACGCGGTGCCCGCCGAGTTGGTACCCGCCGAATACAAAGAACCCGGCACCCAACGGCGTATTCCTCTGGGCCAAAGTCCATTTTTGTGGGCCCAATCTTTGTACATCATCGGCAAACTGTTGCAAGAGAAGTTTTTAGCTCCCGGAGAGCTGGACCCGCTAAACCGACGCCTGTGCGCCGAGAAAAAACCCGACGTCGTGGTTCAAGTGGTCATTTTGGCCGAGGACGTTGAAATTAAGAATAAATTGGCTGAACACGACATTTTGGTGCAGACTGTCGCCGAAGTGGCTCCTATAGAGGTGAGTTGAGATAGTTACGTTGTCTCAAAATTGCTAATCGTTTTCTAGGTTCAACCGGCTAGAGTTCTATCCCATCTTTACACTTACTTGGGACGCAATAAAAAGTTGGGTTTGACTGGGCGAAAATCTAAAGACGTTGGTATATTGAGCACCAGCAAATTGTACTCTTTGGGTGATAGGATATTTGCGTTCACTCCGCAGGTTGGTTCAATTTATTTAAGTTCGATAGTAGTTTTGTTTCCATTTAACACACTCAACTCATTATTTCCCTGTTATAAGGGAAATAATCTCTCATTAATTTGGTTACCTAATTTGATTTTATTAGATTTTTTTACCCATATATTTTTACGCCCACTGCAAAACTGAATTCCAAATTTCATTACCTCAGATTTTTTTTTTATACTTCAATGCAGCCTTTTTATTTTGTATTGTCCAAAGGTAAGGAGGAGTGATGAATTTTTTGGCATGTCCTAGGTATATAACAATACATACATACTTTTTGCATCGCTTTTTGTGCAGTAAAGTTACTTTTTACAATATATTGTGAAGACAAATCTACTTATCTTTCGAGATTTATATCATTAATAAACTTCTATTATATATTTGAAAAAAAAAGATGATATATTTTTGTTTGTATTAATTCTAGTTCACTGACATGTCTCACAATTACATAGCCTCCGATTACGAACTGATGATCGATATTTGCAAGAGCGAAATTAATTTTTTGAAGTCAAGCTGGCAAAATATGCTCGGTCGGCCTCTCATAACTATTTTATTGCGGAGGTTACATTTAGGTATTTATTTTTGGGCTTGATTTTTCTACTAACTACGCTTTTGGAGGTTTGCTAACAATTATTCATGGGTTTGTGTCATTTTAAAAATGTTGGCCATAATCATCAACTAAGTAATGATATTGAGTCTTTGTTTTAGACTCACTGCGTGTTGTTTTGTTGCATGTGTGTTTGCTTTCTAACTCGACTTGTATAATCAGAATATGGACATGAATGAGTACTACACGAGCTACGACTTGGCTTTGCTCGCCGACAAGCTCATGACTCACATTGCATTTTTGACTATGAGCTGGCGCAATCTACTCGGACGGCCTACGGTTACTATATTGGCTTCCCAACATTATTTAGGTAAATTTTGTTCGATAACATATTGAAGAATTATTATAAATTTATTTTGAAACTCTTTAAATGCACGTTGGACACGTAATTTGTTGCTTTTTTAATCCGCTTTTGCTTATACAAATAATATAAGGCCCATTCAGTTTTATTACTACTTCTAGTTTAATAAAGAAATCGTTTTTGTTTTAAAATGTATTGTTAATTATTATTTAATATAGAAAACGGTAAAATCCCTCTCGCCATGATAACTACAATGAAAAAATTGAAATCTGGCTACATAAATGGGACAAGAGTAACTTTGGGAAACTTATCTGAATTCCTCAACACCAGCTCTATCACTAATCTGAGCTTTCTTGGCTGTCACGAAGATGGCGTACCAGACAGTAAGTACAAATCACTTAATATAGGTTGGAATTAATTATTTTATTCCAGAATTGAATCCTCAAGTCTACCACTATTTAGAGGAACATCTACAGAAATCTCTGTGTCACAAATCGACGTTGCTCACTTCTAATACTCCAAGAAGACCGAATAGGCACTTGTTGAGACGTAGAATGTCTGTTAAAGGGGCAGTTAAGAAAACTAGATCCATAAATGTGGATGGTAAGAACCGGTAGTGCATATTTTTGCATGTATGTACTTCTTTGTTGATCTTGTCAGTTGTTTTGTGTTTTTTTTCTATAACAGCTTTGCACATTTGGATATGGGATCCTAATTCTTCTAAAATTAACAGTGGTGAGTTGATTCTTGTTTTTTCTTACTTTTTGCATGTTATAATAATTCCTTTCTTTTCATATAACATCAATGGCCACCTATAGATAAATATCATAACTGATTATTATTTCAGCTGAAATACTGGGTATGGAAAGCAACGAAACCCTAGAACGTCGTGGTTCTATATTTTTCTCGCAAACTTCAGACGCTGTGGACAATTCTTCTGCCGGAGATCTGAAATCTCATCAATCCTCTGACAAAGGCACTCATCTAGAGAGAAAAACTGACGTCGTGCCAATCATCAGTATTTCCAGGCACAGAACTCAGAGCGAATCCCAGCAGTATGCCGATACTGAGGAAAGTGATATTAAAATAGGTTTACCAATAATAACGCTTCACAGTTAACTTGATGAAAAATTAAGAAGTAACATGAACTCTTTAAAAAATATATTTTTTGACTACCTAATAAAAAATCAACATTTTTGGAATTTTAAAGCCAGATAAATGATTGTCTAGATGTGTTATAATCAAATGCATAAAAATTAGAGGTTCTAATGTAAAATATAGGCCGGTTTTTTGCCCATTTCAATAGTCTCTTTCACAATTTTGTAAAAAATAGGCTTTTTTTCAATAACTAATATTCAACAGATAGAGGAATTATTTGCTATGCTCAGGGAATCCGAATCGCTAGACGAGCAGGGTGACATTTTGCAATTTCTTGTCGCCAGCAAAGGATTGGACTCAAACACAGACATGCTTGAAAATGGGCGAGTGGTGACCGTTAGAGATCTACTAAAAGGTAATGAATTTCTAAAATTTCAGCCCAATTATGGGGCTAAATTCAAATAATAAAAAAGATACCCCACTGACCTAGTTTATAAAAAGAGTGAGTTGATGTCTCCAAATCAACTGTACATAAAGTCAGTGATAAGATTTATGGTAAAGTTTCCCTACTATAAAGAAAGTATTCAACATGGTGTATACACCCGAAATGCTGCAGACAAAAATGTCATCCAACAAATCCCCAAACACACATTGTGCCAAAAACATATCTATTGTATAGGGCCTAAAACTTATAACTGCCTACCGCATGCTTTCCGAAAAGGGCCATATCACAGAGTAAAGAGAGACATCTCTCAGTGGATACGTGAAACAAATTTCACTGTTAACTGGTTAGTCTGATTTAAATTTGATCTGCAATATGCACGCATCAGACTGATTCCTTGGTTGTTCATATTGGTTTTATCACTTGTTATTTTATTTTATTTTTTTTCCGAATTGAATTTTGGAGTACATATCCGCATAATTAGAATTGGCATAAAAGTTAGAAACCTTGTAAATATTTAAATATTGAATTATTGTATACAGAAAAAAGAGCGCACACACAACATTACAGATGTAATAGTGCGCTGCTATCTTTAGCAATAGCAATGTTCCTATTAAATTATTTAATCATTAATTGATAAGGATATTAACCTAAATCTTAAGGAAACACAATTATATTTTATAGATGTTATTGCTAAATAAATAAATAAATAAATAAATATTCTTGTTAGGATTGTACGAGAAAGCTTGCCAGCAAAAAATGTGGGGCTTGGTGAGACACACTGCCGGCATGCTGGGTAAAAGAGTCGAGGATTTAGCTAAATCCGTGACCGATTTGTTAGTCCGTCAAAAACAAATCACTGTTGGGATGCCACCAAATAATGAACACACCATAACTGCTCCTTTGCCCGAGAGTGAACTAAGGTAGAATTATTTTCCTTGAAGAAAATGAATTCTGCAAAAATTTTATTTGTAGGCTATTAATCCATGAAGCTTACGGCCAAGACGACAGCACTGCCATGCTTACTCAAGAACTTCTAGTGTATCTGGCGATGTTCATTCGCACCGAGCCGCATTTGTTCATGGAAATGCTCAGATTACGTATCGGTCTCATCATTCAGGTGATGGCTACTGAACTGTCGAGGACGCTGATCTGCGACGGCGACGAGGCTTCAGAGCATTTGCTCAATTTAAGCCCGTTCGAAATGAAGAATTTGCTGTACCACATTATTAGCGGCAAGGAGTTTGCGATCAGCAGTGGTGAGTAGAATCGGAAAGAAACTTTGATTTGGACTCTTATACTTATTGACATTATGTTTTCTTCTTTGATTTCCAATGGTAAAGCTTCTACATTCTTTTCTAATCTGCTTTCTACAGTTTTAGTTTATATAACATTTTCAATTTTTTCGTTTTATGACATGGAGACCCGGAGCTTGAACACCATAGACCTTATGAGATTATAGTTGCACCTTCTAGCAACTTTAGCATACATAATGCTACATTTATTAGTATGGAAAAGTACAAAATCTATTTTTTTTCAGTTGGACGAGGAAACTTTTCGATTATAAGCAACAAATCGAGTCGCATCAGCAAGGTGATTAGGAAATTAACTAAAAACTATGGTACGATTTTTTTATTAAATACATTGCTTTGCAGAAAAGTCATATAAGTCTTGCTGCTGATAACGCTTCGGACGACCTGATCGAACCCGATCGACAAGGGCAGTGGTTGAGACGTCGACGATTAGATGGCGCCTTAAACAGGGTACCCAGAGATTTTTATCCGAGAGTCTGGAAAGTACTTGAACGAGTAAGTACCTAGCAGATCTTGTTTTTTTTTTTTAGTGGAGGTATAAAATCCAATATCTTGAAAACTGCAATAATATTATTAGTGTCACGGCATAGACATAGCCGGCAAAGTCCTTCCACAATGCCTCACCCAGGAAATGACTCCTGGCGAACTGAAGTTTGCCCTCGCCGTAGAAACTGTCTTGAACACCATCCCGCAACCAGAGTATCGTCAGCTCATCGTCGAAGCTCTAATGGTCCTAACTTTGGTGGCTGAGTACAATGTAGCTCCATTTCTAGGCGGCGTCATACAAATCGAATATTTGGTTCATAGAGCTAATGAACTATTTTTGTCCGATCAGGTAACCCAAATGAGTAGTGTTTCTTTATTTATCAATAATCGTTTCTTGTAGATGAGTTGCGATGGAGACGCGACGCTTTGCTGTGCCAAACCGCGTGAGCAACGCGAAACCACCAACGCGGGAGGGTTACTTTGTGGCGGCGCTGCTTACATTTGTCAGCACTTTTACGACAGCGCCCCCAGTGGTGCTTACGGTACAATGACTTATCTGACTAGGGCGATCGCTATCTATTTGGATTGTGTGCCGAAAAGTGGCGAATTGGAATGCAGTATTTGCTAATGTAGCTGATTATAGTAATAAATATCTAGTCTTGGAATCTCGTTGGATTTAGTTTATGTATTTGTAGGCATTATAAATTATTTATAAACATATACCTATTTTTTTTTTATGTTGTCTGTGTTGTTTTGGTGACGAAGGTAGAGACGTATTCAACTTTATTGAAGATCAATAGTCCATCCTAAAAAAAGTATTCAATGAATACTTCCTTCTGGTAAAAGTTTTTCCCATGAAATCCTTACAGACCAAAAAATATGAAGAAAAGTATTGAGCTCGAAAAACCTATTGAAGTTTCAAGCAAAAAAGGTGTTAACCTCATAAAAAAGATGTAAATGTAAGAATTGCTAATACTAACTAAATGTGAAGAAAATCTTTATTCTTCCAAAATTATTTACAGATGCTGTAAAGAACAAACACGAACAACTAAAAATTAAAACTTATTGCATAAACTTAGCACTATTTTCCGACAGAATCTTTGCCGACTGTTTGGCGTCCAAAAACAAAAATGAAACTTCTTCAACATCGGCGACTGTAATGTTGGTTCGCTTGTTGCCTTTGGCTGTTAAATGAGCCGGAGTTAAAAGTTGCACTGCATACCTAAAAGCAAAGATTTTTGTTTTATTAATATTAAAAGTAAACAAAAACTTTACCTTAAAGTAGCCTTTGTGCCTACAGCTCCTAGAGCTGTTAGAGCATTATCATCAATTTCTAAACCTTCAGTTTTAGCTCTCAATTTCAAAATTTGTTCCATATCTGGACGATCGTATGGCACAGTCCTGATAATCAAGAGTCTATCAAGTAAATCTAATGGAATGCCGTGCGGAGAATAAATATCATCAGTACCTGAAATAAAATCATTACAAACATAAATACCAAAACTTGAATGCTAACATGCCTCTAATAAGACATCTGCCTCGATTTGTAGCAAAAATAACGATAGGAGCAATGGCACTTTCTAAAGCCTTGTGCAAATAAGTAAAAGTTTCAATATCCAGCATATGAACTTCATCGATGAAAAGTACTCCGGGGACCAATTCAGCAATCCCTTGGTCAATGTATTTGTCGACAATTTTATTAACTTCTTTTCTCAATTTATCAGTTATTTCGGTTTTTTTGGATCTCAATAATTGCCCCATCATTGAAAGAACATCTTGACCACCTTGTGGCTTGGCATTTGCTGCATCCAAGTCGTGTAATGTAACATCCTATAAATAAAAATAGGATGTATCAAGAAAATAAAAAGTCCAATTATTATTACCTGAACAACTTCCTTCTTTTTGTGTACATCTCCTTTGGGTAGAGGCACGTACTCTTCAGCTTCCAAATCAAATTCAGTGGCGAAAGCATCAGATCTTCCTTGTCTTTTTATAGCCCCACTGAGGGCTTCTATGTAAATTACGTCTCCTACTTCGACTCGTTCTTTTTGTAGAGCCTCATAAATGTTCGGATCAAGTTTTAGTTGTTTGGTGCCTTTTGCTGTTCTTAGGCCGATTACTACATGACTGACAGATTTACCTTGACCTGGAATTTATTTGTATGGACTTATTGGAGTTATTTTCTAGTTTTGTGTCAGGAAGCAATTTAAAAAAAAAATCTATTCTGATTTTATAATCTAGCTGGTTTTCCAGATTTCTAATTAAGTTAAAAATAATTTACCTCCAACGGGATGTTCCGTTTCCACAGGAGAGAGTTCGCAAACTTCTCCCTCATAAATTTCTTTAGTTTCTCTTACTCTCAAACCAATAGCCCTTCGAAAGTTTTCCATCAGTACTTCTGTCTTTTTTATTTCAGAGCTGTACACTTCCGATCCGACCATCGGACAGAAAGGTACTTTATTACCCAGTTCCTGTGCTATTGCAAGAGCTATGGCAGTTTTGCCAGTACCTGGAGGACCGGCTAGTAATACGGCTCGGCCTGCCATTTTTTTGCTTCTGATCATATCGACCACGATACCTGCAGCCTTAATAGGATAGAACGTTAGTTTATGTAAATATGTCTATGCAAAACAATTAAATCTTGTCTTTACTATCTTAATTAGAAATTTTCAACTGTTTCTATTAAAATGGGTTGGTGATTTAAGTCAAGCTAAAGTACAAACATAAAAACAAAAGCACAAAAAGAACCCAAAAAAAAAGGAAATGTTAACAAGTCCATTTGATGACCGATGACAGTGCTTAAAATGATTGTTGAAAGAAATCGCCAATAATGTGGCACATGTAGCAGTTTTTTGAGTTCTTTCCTGAATACCTTCTCATTTGGACTCTTTCACTTGACAAGGCAAGTATCTTATAACTGGGGCTAATAAAGCATGTTCGTTTCTTGATGAGTAGCTGTGGATATTTGAGTGCATTATCAAATCAAATCAAATCAAAAATTGCTTTATTATCAAAGATACAATCTTAATGACAAAGCTAAACTTAAATCTGTTATCAACGAAAAGCCTTAGAACTAGTTACATGAAAGGACATTACTACACTTTATTTTTTCCCAAGATAGATTTTGACATTGAAAACTTTGAAACATAAACAATAACGCTTGACCCTGATCGGTCGCAAAATGAGGTGTTTCTGCAGGTTGACATCAGTTTTACAATAGCGACCAATAATCCAGAATCCTGGCATATATTTTTAGGTCATCAGCAAATAATAGATATGCAACTTCCAAGAAAGAACAAATGTCATTTATAAAGATATTAAACAAAGGGGGACCTAAATGTGACCCTTGTGGAACCCCTGATGTGACAAAAAATATATTAGACAGATAACCTTCTATCCTTACTTCTTGGTACCGATTCGATAAATAAGATTCCATCCATTCCAATAATGACCCAGCAATACCATACTTTCTCAATTTTGATATCAAAACAGCATGGCTCACTCTATCAAAAGCTTTGCTGAAGTCCATATAAATGGCATGAACCTCAGCACCTTCCACCATAGCAGTAGAAATAAAGTTGGTATATAAAAACAGGTTGGTATCAACAGAACGACCAGAGGTAAAACCATGCTGCCCTGATACTGTTATCTTCTCAAAGAACCTTTTTAGTCTTATCTCAACACAATGCTCAAATAATTTAGGAACAGCTGAAAGAATACTAACTGGATGGTAATTGCCGACATTTCCTTTGTCCCCAGATTTAAAAATTGGAACTACAAAAGATTTTTTCCATACGGCTGGAAACTCACCAATTTTTAGTGATCTATTAAATATTATATACAGTGGCATATAAAGAGATTCAGCACAACATTTCAAAACAGATGGAGGAACACCATCTGGACCCATAGGCTTTGAACTGTCAAGCTCTTTTAGTACTTTCTCTATTTCAGGGGCACTCAGATACATATCTGAATAATCCTGGTCAAACTCCGGAATGCAGTCAGAGTCAGATAAATTTTGTGAATCAGAAGTATAAACAGAAGAAAAAAAATCCGCAAACAAATTAGAAATATCATTTCCATTATCCGCAACTCTGTCACCAAATTTCATAATCTTGGGACAATCACTCCTTCCCTTTTTTGTTTAAATAAAATTCCACAAGTGTTTAGGGTTGTTATTAATTTAGTTTTCTGAATTTTCAATAAATTTGTTATAATCCATTTCAGTTAAAGTTTTGCATTGTTGCCTTAGCCTAGAAAACACTGTGTAATCCTCTTGCCTGCCGGTGTGTTTAAATCTTTTATGAGCTTGTTTTTTGTTAAATATAAGGTTTTTTAGTTCTTTTGAGAACCAGGCAGGAAAAGTACTAACAGTTGTGTGTTTTACAGGTACATATTTTTCAAAAGCTTCAAACAAAATATAATAAAATTTCTCAACCAAATTGTCCATATTCCCCACTAAGAGTGAATACCAGTCAATAGATAAAAAATACTGGTTTAATCTGTAGTGATCTGCATTTTTAAAATCATAATTCCAACCACAATCAGGCTTTAAACCCTCACTGAAATCCATAGAAATACATATTTCCAGTGGAGGATGATGGACATCTGGCTTAACTAATCCTACAGTTCTACTAAGTGACAGCACTTCTAAATCAGTAAAACAAAGATCTAAAGTTTTACCATTGTCATTTTTTACACCATTATACTGGGCAAGACCATAATATGCCATATTATCACACACTAGTGTCTCTGTAACACCAGTAACATTGCCAGGAAGTAAGCCAATATACTCCTCGGATACACGCCAATCTAATCTTGGAAGGTTATAGTCTCCTATCACCATAATTTCATTAAACTGGTTGCGACAGATTCAATATGAGCAGTATAGACAGACGAATCCATACTAGGAGGAATGTATACTGTACCAATGCAATAATGTGACTTACCCACTAGCACAGCAACCCAAACCTCTTCCACGGTAGGGTTATTTATTGCAACTATTTGAGATTTGAACTCACTTTTCACTGCTATAAGTACTCCACCTCCGGACTTTTTAGAACTGTTGTCAGAACCGCGATTAGTACGATACACTATGTAATTACCAGAAAATAGCTCCGAATCATTTATATCAGAATCTAAATTTGTTTCAGTTATAGCAATTATACTGTAAGACTCAGATATCACAGAAGTCAGAAATTCTTTTAATTTAGTTTTTAGACCACGGACATTTTGGTAAAATACTGTTAAGCTGTCCATTAACTCTGAACTATTTGATTTGTTTGCCGAAAATTTGTTGCCTTAGGTTGCCTCCTAGGAAGGAATTCCTCGACAGCAGTTCCTTTTGGCCATAAATTCGGATCTAATAGCCCTTTTACAACGCTTTCTTTTATTCCAATCTTAAAAGAAGAAACATCTTCATTCTTATCCAAAACAAAGCATTTAACATCGGTAATTTCCAAATTGTCAGCCATATAATCAGTAATATCTTTTTCAGTTGTGGACGGATTGCATCGACCAATGTAGATCCACTGTCTCCGCTCTGCAGCAGAGAAAGAACTAACATTGGAGGCAGTGCCCACAATTATTGTATTTTGAGCAGACGTAGCAGATAGTGTAGTTTGCAGTTTTCCCACAGATTTTTCCTCCACATTACTACTAGTTTTAGTTTGTTCCTTACTTTGAATGTTTTGATTATTTTGAGGTGTTTGTTTACGCAAGTTTTCCACCTCAGGTGAGGTTTAATTCGATATGCTTTGATCTCATCCTCCAATGTAGAAACCTTTTTAAGTAAATTTTTGTTATTTTTCTCGAGCAGATCTAACCTAGCGAGCACCTCTTGCATATCAGCTACATCAGAATTAGCCTGATAATTAATGGTACTCGGTCTTAGTTCTCTTGTTAAAACCGTCTTGAAGGCATCACATTCTTGAGATATTTGCCCAATTATGTCTGTCTTCATGTTTTCTAGAAAATTCTGCATAATATTATTGGGTACAGAGTCCTTATGATCACAAAATATTGCAGAACTATTTTCAGTGTTGTCCTTATTTATTTTTAGAACTGAATCAATGCAGTTGCAACATGCAAAAAGCATTGTTCTGGCCCTCATTTGAGTGACCTGTCCCTCCGAAATAGAAAATTTTGAACAGTTTAAGCAGTAGATACATTTACAGAAGTCGCAAATAATTTATGTCTATCAACTTAGCGAGACAACTTCGAAAAATCGATTTTCCATTATGCCAAGAATTTGCCGCTTTTTTGCCGCTAATTAAATGTGGAATTAAAAAATTTGCCGCTCTTTTGGTTTTTTTCTTAATTACGTGTTTTGCTAACTTGACGTCAAGATAGCGAGACAACATCACTAAATATGTCAGCACTAAAAAACTAGGTACGTGAAAATTTGCCGTTTTTTTGCCGCTAATTAGTTGTGAAAATCAAAAATTTGCCGGTTATTTTTTTTTTTCATAAAAAATAAAGTTTGAAAAAAAATCATTTGTTTCGCTAACTTGACGTCAAGTTAGCGAGACATTATCACCAAAAATGTCGGTAATGAAAAATTGAGTGAATGGGAATTTGCCGTTTTTTTGCCGCTAATTAGTTGTGAAAACCAAAAATTTGCCGCTTTTTTTTACAAAAAATCAAGTTGGAAAAAAAATCATGTGTTTCGCTCAAGTTAGCGAGACAATATCACTAAAAATGTCGGTAGTGATGAGTTGAGTGAATGGAAATTTGCCGTTTTTTTGCCGCTAATTAGATGTGAAAACTAAAAATTTGCCGCTACCTTTCTTTTCATAAGAAAATCGTGTTCGAAAATAAAATAGTGTTTTCCTAATTTAACGTGAAGTTATCGAGATCACTAAAAATGTCGGTAGTGATGAATTGAGTGAGTGGAAATTTGCCGCTAATTATCTCTTTTTCTACAAGAAAATATCGCGTTTGAAAAAAATATCATGTATTTCGCTAACTTGACATCAAGTTAGCAAAACAGTAAACAGTATCAATAAAAATGTCGGTAGAAAATTTCATTCATCTGTCAAAACTGGTATTCGAACCATAAACTTGGCTCTGTGTCATTTGCGCGACAGTCGTTTGCGCGAGGGAGAAAAGCGCCATACTAAAAGCGCGAGGGACAAAAGCGCGACGGAACAAAAACTCGACTGCATAAAAGCGCGAGAAACAAAGGCGCGAGCGAGAAAAGCGTGAGAAACAAAAGCGCGAGGGACAAAAACGCGGGAGAAAAAGCGCGACGGAACAAAAACGCGACTGTAGTAAAGCACGATTGGACAACAACGCGAAGTATCTAACTATCTACGAGGACTGTAAGCAAAAGAGGGACACATCAAATTGTATCAATAAAATTCAGAAAAATGCAGCCTTACTCAAACTAACCCATACTAACCTGTTCCCCTAGTGCGATCTAGTCTTCGTTAAATAGAATTTTATTTGAAAAACCAGGCGCGGTCAAGGGACCCTACGCTATAAATAAATTGACTGTTTTTTTGGATAAAATGCTAACTTATGAGTACTAGATCGCACTAGGCGAACGGGTTATTTTGGGTTAGTTTGAGCAAGTCTGTATTTGCTTTATTATTATTGGTTCAAATTGATGTCGCAATACAGACTTACTCAAACTAACCCAAAATAACCCGTCCACCTAGTACGATCTAGTCCTCGTAAGCATTTTATTTAAAAAAACAAAGTTAATTCACTGATTGATTGCTCAGGGTCTCTTGAGAGCGCAGTGCTTTTTAAATAAAATGCTAACTCATGAGGACGAGATTGCCCTAGACGGACGGGTTAGTTTGGGTTAGTTTGAGTAAGTCTACATAATTTTGATATTGGAACAATTTGATGTTTCCCTCTTTTGCTTAGAGGTCGTCGTTGTAAATGTCGCTCTTTTAATTTTTCACTGTTCTAAATCTCGTTCTTTACATATGTCGCTCTTTTGATATGTTGCTGTTTTTTTTAGATGTCGCTATTTTGAATAGCGCTGTTCCAAATGTCGCTATTTTGATATATCGCTTTAACAATATGTCGCCTTTTTGATGTTGCTATTTTAAATATCGTTCTTTTGAACCGGAGCCACCGAAAATATCTTGTATTTTGGAAAACGATGTCCAGTTCTCGTAGTAAGGCACTTCACGTTCTTGGCCAATCGCGCTTTATCCAGTCGCGATTTTGTTCTGTCGCGCTTTTGTCCCCTCGCGCTTTTGCTTCTAGCGCTTTTATCCAGTCGCGTTTTTGCGCAGCCGTGCGCTTTTGTCCCTCGCGCTTTTGTTCCTCGCGCTTCTATCCAGTCGCGTTTTTGTCCATCGCGCACTTGTCCTGTCGCGTTTTTGTTCCGTCGTGATTTTATCCCTCGCGCTTTTCGTATCGCGCTTTTCTCCCTCGCGCAAACGGTTGTCGCGCAAACGGTTGTCGCGCAAATGACACAGATCCCATGCATAAACTGGCATTTTTTAATTGTTGATTTCAACCAATCAGATTACGATTACGTGATAATTTGTACTACACCTTTTCCATAAGTATTTCAGAATGTATCACTTGTATTTCAGATTCATCAATTCTAGTTCAGAATGCGTCAGTTGTATTCCAGTTGTGTAAGTTTAATTTCAGAAAGTGTTATTTGTATTTCAACTGTGTCAGTTGTAGTTCAGAAAACGTCATTTGTATTCTAGTTTGGTCAGTTGTATTTCAGAAAAAGTAATTTGTATTTCATTTTGGTCACTTGTATTTCAGAAAACGTCATATGTGTTTCAGATTATTTATTTGTAAATCAGAAATTGTAAATTGTATTTCAGAATTTGTCAGATGTATTTCAGATGTTATCAATGTAGTGTATTAAATGAAATTTATGATGGTTCACCTATACACCTTGCTTGTGTTGATTTGGGATAATCTGTTCTTATAATATTATTATCTGAAATACAACTGATGATTTCTGAACTACATCTGACAAATTCTAAAATATAATTCACGCTTTCTGAAATACAATCAACGAATCTAAAATACAATTGACGCTTTCCGAAATAAAATTAACTTATCTGAAATACATTTGACGATTTCTGAAATAAAATATACCAGTCTGAAATACAATTGACTCTTTCCGAAATATAATTAAATAATCTGAAATACAATTGACGCTTTCCGAAATACAATTCACTAGTCTAAATTGCAATTGACGCTTTCTGAAACTAAACTGACGGTCTCTGAAATACATATGGAAAAGGTGTAGTGCAGGATTATCGGATTGGACAATTGCTTACTAACGGGTGGCATTTGACATTTTTTCTGATTGCTGACATTTTATACTTACGAGGATATACTAAAAATTTAAATTTTTGATTCATGAAATTCTCTCATAAAATACAACTCGAGCAATGGAAATATATCTATAATTTTTGAGAAATTTGCTCTCATGCATTTTTAACTGGAAAAAGCACTCGTCCCTCGTGCTTTTTTTCAACTAAAAATGCATTTGGGAAAATTTGCCAAAAATTATCGATAATTTCCATTTTATCCCAATTTAATTTTATTTCTAATTTTATTTTATTTTCTGTATAAATGAGCACACGATATTTCGCTTTCTGATTTTTGAAACCTATATAAGGCCTCCAATAGAGTTTTCCTAAACCAAAGAAAAAAAAAATTGTAAAACTATTCTCAAAAAATTTAGAAATAAATATTTGTTCCAACAAATGTTGAGTTTCACTAATTAAAATATACTTACAGGCTGCATAAAAATCAAGGGTGGGAGATCATTTATAAGGGAACACCCTTTGACTCATCTAATTTTATACTGCCCTTCGCTTTTTGTGTTGATGTCGGTCTAACTTAACGGCAAGCTTGCGAAACACAAGTTTTTCTCAAACACGATTTTTTCATGCGGAAAAAGAGCGGCAGATTTTTGGGTTTTCACATTTAATTAGCGGCAAAAAGCGGCAAATTTCCAAAACTTGTCTCTACCACTCAATTTTTCTCTACCGACATTTTTATTGATACTGTTTTGCTCACTTGATGTCAATTGAACAATGATATTTTTTTTCAAACGCGATATTTACCACTCACTCAATTTATCACTACCGACATTTTTAGTGATCTCGCTAACTTTACGTTAAATTAGCAAAACATTATTTTATTTTCGAACACGATTTTCTTATGAAAAGAAAGATAGCGGCAAATTTTTAGTTTCCACATCTAATTAGCGGCAGAAAAACGGCAAATTCCCATTCACTCAACTTATCACTACCGACATTTTTAGTGATATTGTCTCGCTAACTTGACGTCAAGTTAGCGAAACACATGATTTTTTTTTCAAAGTTGATTTTTTGTGAAAAAAAGAAGCAACAAATTTTTGGTTTTCACAAATAATTAGCGGCAAAAAAACGGCAAATTTCCATTCATTCAATTTTTCACTACCGACATTTTTAGTGATAATGTCTCGCTAACTTGACGTCAAGTTAGCGAAACAAATGATTTATTTTTTTCAAACTTGATTATTTATGCAAAAAAAAGAACCGGCAAATTTTTGGTTTACACAACTAGTTAGCGGCAAAAAAACGGCAAATTTTCATCTACCTAATTTTTTACTGCTGACATATTTAGTGATGTTGTCTCGCTATCTTGACGTCAAGTTAGCAAAACACGTAATTAAGAAAAAACCAAAAGAGCGGCAAATTTTTTAATTCCACATTTAATTAGCGGCAAAAAAGCGGCAAATTCTTGGCATAACGGAAAATCGATTTTCCGAAGTTGTCTCGCTAAGTTGATAGACATAAATAATTTTGTACTTCATCTCCTTATCATTTAAAGGTTCTTTACACTTTGAACAAGACATGATTTAAACAGACTGGACTATAAATCTTTTCGTATTCAAAAACTTCCAAATTGACTGCACTATACCTAGTTGTTTATTTATCAGGTCGAGGCGAACACTTTTTTTAAATCAATTACATTTTTGTAATTTTTCGAGAACCTGTTTCTATTACCGGATTTCTAAAAAGATAGCATCATTCGTCCCTATATTATAAATCGAATGCAAAAAATAAATTTGATATAACTTCAACTGTTAAAAAGTTATGTTGAAATTAAGAACGCAATGCATTCCTTGTTTCATTCATCTCATTTCCACTAAGGCGTATTAATAGGGGAGGAAGAATACAATAATAGACTGCCTTAGGTGCTTCGCGCAGGAAAAAATATTTTGGCATTGAGGCGCATTCAATCTCCTTAAGGTGAAAATGTTGCTATTTTTGAAGTATTTCTACAACTTGGTAAAGAAAATATTGTTTATTTACGACTAATGTATAATGTGCGTATTATATTTGTAATTTTGGCAGTATAATGACATATGTTATTCCTCCAGGGATTAATGACGAGTAGCGGGATTAATGGTCATTATTCCACAAAAGTGTCAGTGTCAAACGTGTAGTGCTTGTGGATTCGTATTGAAAATTATGAGACGGATGAAATTTGTTCATTGAAAATCTCAAATAAATTAATTTGTCGTAAATAAAGTAGAGTATACTACTCGCAATAATGGCTATTATTCCCCCGGAATGTTACTCCCTCGCCGCTAACGCGGCTCAGTTCGTAATAATCCTCGGGAATAATAGCTATCATTATTGACTCGTGGTATAATCTACTATTATACAGCCCGTTTTTGGAGAATAATGAACAGGGTGGGCCAATTTGGACCCTTTTAATAGGAAACATCAATTTCTGAGCGGGGTACAAAAAAATGAATCCCCCACTTTGAGGCTCCATGAAATTTTGATTGGTGTAAACCGCATTTTGATATCTTCAACCGCTTAGCTGCTAGAGGGCGATTCTTGATTTTGAGCAAAATTGTGAAACCTTCATAACTTTTTTATTTATGAAAATAATTGATTTCCGTAAAAACTTTCTGGAAGCACTTTTTCAAGCAGAATTCAGTGACGTTCTCAGTTTTTTTCTATTTGGCGCCAATTTTGAGATATCGACCAGAGTGATTTTTTCAATAGAACACCCTTTTTATTAATAGCTCATTGAAAAGCTATGATTTTTCTGATTTCAGTGATATAAAATTCAATAGGTTTATCTCTAACCGTTTTCGAGAAAAAAAAATTATTTAGGTTTTTCTCATAAGAAGCAATGTGTTAGAAAAGGACTTTATATCTGTAAGGAAAATGAAAAAGATCTCTTTCTTATGACAAAAACCAAAATAATTTTTTTTTTCTCAAAAACTGTTTGAGATGAACCTATCGAACCTGATATCATTGAAATCACCAAAAGCAGAGCTTTCCAATAAGCTAATAATATATGGGGTGTTCTATTGAAAAAAACCGGACTATGGTTAATATTTCGATGTTGGGGCCAACTAGAAAAAAAACTGAGAACGTCACTGAATTCTGCTTCAAAAAGTTCTTCTAGAAAGTTTTTACAGAAATTAATTATTTTCATAAACAAAAAAGTTATGGAGGTTTCACATTATTGCTCAAAATGGAGAATCGGCCTCTAGCGGCTAAATGGTTGAAGATATCAAAATGCTGTTTGCACCAATCAAGATTTCATGAAATTTGAGCACCAGAGTGGGGGGTTAATTTTTTTGTATCTCGCTCAGAAATTGACGTTTTCTATTAAAAGTGTCTAAATTGGCCCACTCTGTACTGCCCATATCCTGCTTTTGACCGGTTAAGAGAGGATATGTGATGTGACACTTCACACTTCCAGTCTAGACACAAATCTATATGATGTACTCTGAGGAACTTTTGATGGGATTGGGATGTCACCCGCTCATTTCCAATATCTATCTCGGGATCTATCTGAGCTTACCAAGGCGCCTGTTCGGCTGGAAAAGTATATTGGATGTTTTCCTGACATTCAGGACTATGTAGCTTATTAAATTATTATTTATATGATTTTAAGATTATCCAGATTAATATCTTTAAAGATAAATGTTTGTATCGTCTGTAAATAGAGAACGGAGGGGAACTTGCAATTTGCAAATTCCTCGGCAAATTCACATCAAGATCGTTTAGATAATTATATTTTAGGTCTTTAAAGAGTGAGTAAACTGAGTTCTTTACAAGGGTGGGTAGATTACAAATTACAAGTAAAATTTCAATAAACATGGAAATTAAAAAGCTAACCTCTCTGGCCTGTTCTTGCCCGACCAAGCCGGCCGCCTGGGCAATAGCAAATCCATTTTCGTCTAGACCCAAGCCTTTAACGTGACTATGGGCACTAATTCGTTGAGTTTTTATGGTACTTTTCACTTCCTCCACCTTCATTTTTTCGAGATTTTTGAAAACGAACTATTTATTGATCAAACAAATAAGTTTTCGTTGTTAGGGAAAAAACAAAACGAAAGGAAAATAAGCACAAATTTTGACTTGTTTATGAAACGTGCTGGGTGACATTTGACTTTGACAAGTCACAATTGGGTTCGACTTGCTTACTCCGTGCACTCTAACGGTGAGTTCGGCTATACAGCGCGGAGTTGGAGTGGAGTGAACAGAGCTAATGGAGTAACCCCTGATAATAGGTCTGTTTGTTATTTTAGTGTAGAATAGGTCAGTGCAGACTGCTGGTGCAGTTAGGTGTTGCTCATAATCACCAGGTAAAGGAAAACTACCAAACGCGTTAGTGCAGTTCGTGTAGCGATGGCAGCGGATATCTCTAACCCCAAAAAATGATTATTTAAATAAATTAAAGTAGAAACTGACTCAGAAAAAATGCGTGTAATGTTATTGAAAAAAATAAAATTTACAAGGTTTTATTGTCGGAAATTATAGAGAAGATGAAGATTCCCTTTCTTCCAGCTTCAAGACAGTTTCATTGAAGTAGTTTTTAATACCCAGAAGCGCAATAAACGAAACTACATTAAGAAAATATTTTGAGACTGTAGTGACTTCTTATACAGATATCTCTGAAATCGAGGTTTGAAAATATAGTAACGGCCAAACAAAACAACACTATTGTGCCCTCCCCATTCTGCACTGGTTACACCTCCTCTTGAGCAGGTGTAGGTAGTGCAAGATTGGGCACCCTACACTGAAATAACAAACGCCTTACACTATTTGCACTAACCGCATAACAAACGCCTTAGTGCAGAAAAGTGTCAATTATTGTGCATTAGTGGAGGATAACAAACAGACCTACCGTAAAAAGCATTACCCGAACCTTAACCCGAACGGCTGGAGTGCGAATGGAGTCACTCCGAGTGCACGGAGTGAGCAAGCCGAACTCACCCTAAGTACTCTACTCTCTTCGGGTATGGGATGCAAAATCAAAACATAAAGCATCAGCTGCTTTCGGGTGCCACCCTTTGAACGCTCCCGAGTTTAAAGCCTAGTACTCATAACTGCGGAATTCGCATTTTTTTGACATTGCTTCGACAATTTGACGTTTGATACACGCATAAAGCCTAGTACTCATAACTGCGAAATTCGCACTTTTTTGACATTGCTTTGACAATTTGACGTTTGATACACGCATAAAACATCAAAATGTCGACGCAATGTCAAAAAAATGCGAATTTCGCAGTTATGAGTACTAGGCTAAAAAAGATGGGGATACACTCAGTGCGCACTGATTGACAAATGGAAATCGCCGTTAGACGGCTACTGAAATAACAAATGTCACAATTCACCTGTTCTTTTCACGTGGCTCCGGTTTAACCAACCGAGTTACAAAACGGTTAGAGAAATGACATACCGTTTTCTAACCCGGTTACAAAGTGACGTGATGGATACCTACCACTCAAATTTGAGCGGTATGTTGCGGTTTGGTAAACCGGAGCCACGTGAAAAGGGTTCTTGGCTGGGGCGTTTCTCAACCCAATTAAGGGCGGGTATTATAAAACTACTTTGAGAGTTAACTTAAAGTTAACTTCTGGAATTACATGTATTTCAAAAAGTTAACTTCAAGTTAACTGTCAAAGCAGTTTTATAATACCCGCCCTTAGGGTGGGTATTATAAAACTACTTTGAGAGTTAACTTAAAGTTAACTCTCAAAGTAGTTTTATAATATCCACCCTTAAAGGTAAAATAAGCTCGGATTGTCGAATCGTGAATGCTCCCTGCTCCCTAGCGCAAATAGAGTAGAATTTCAATCATTCGGCCCCGGAGTCGGGTAAGTATGTAGAGCTCATTGCAAATGTTCCACCTCAGGAAAAGAGTAGTTAGAATTACTTTGAATTGAAAATTGATACAACCAAAGTCTGTTTTTTTTTAAAGATAATTTCCCAAGTCAAAAATTTAGTATATAACTACACTTGGCCAAACATAAAACTGGTACGCATTTTCCTATTGTGTTGTATTGTGTAAATCGACATTTTTTATCACCTCAACAATGACAAAAAGAGTCAAGTCAGTGTCATATTTAAACCAATCATAACAAAAAAACATGTTGTATTTACTTTTGTTCAGCTTTGACAATGACAAAAACTGTCTAGCCAATTGTGTTTCAGAAAAGACTTTGGGCGGGTATTAGGGCGGGTATTATAAAACTGCTTTGACAGTTAACTTGAAGTTAACTTTTTGAATTACATGTAATTTCAGAAGTTAACTTTAAGTTAACTCTCAAAGTAGTTTTATAATTCCCACCCTTATACAACTACTTTGAAAGTTAACTTTTTGAATTACATGTAATTCCAGAAGTTAACTTTAAGTTAACTCTCAAAGAAGTTTCATAATACCCGCCCTTTCTGTTGTTAAGCCTGATTCACACTAATCACACTAGGCAAATTTGTTCATTGATTTGAAGTATATAATTTACCAGTTTTATGTTTGGTCAAGTGTACATATAGCCGCTGCCCAGCTGTGTGCTCCAAGCACAGTGCAACACAGTGTTCTGTGTTTGAACGCAAAAGTTAGCAGCTCTCGAAGCGCATTTGCGCGCGCAAAAGCTCGAATGCGAGCTCAAAATGGTCAGCTGGAAAGCGGCTTATGTTGGCAACACAAGCCTTTTCTACATAAAAAGTTTGAAAGCACTGACAATTTTACTACATTTTATTGCCAACTTAAGTCGTTTTTTTGACTTTTATCTTAAAAAAAAGGGAGTGAACTCTGCGCCTACCGGTAGGTGCTGTTTGTTTCATTGATTGTGTGCCTACCGTTTATGTATACCGCTAAACCATTATAGAAGGTCCCCAATTGCCACATGATATAACGCCTATCGGTAGGTACTCTCTGTTAAAAGAATCCTGAGCCTACCGGTAGGATCACATTTATTCAAGAATCCGTCGCCTACCCTACCTACTCTCTATTTACCTATCTAACCTAATTACCTGCATTTACAAGAAGGTGACATATTTGAAAAAGCTTTCCACGTTTTTGGTGGATTTATGCTTCCGATGATCTTCTTTTTGAAGTTTGGCGAGCGGAGCCAGCATTCAGAGACTTAGAAATGATTAAAATTTCAAAGTGTTATATTTAATAAAGGTTGTTCACGTTTTTGGTCGAAGACTCAAAAACAAATTCAAGGTGTGTGCAGAAGGATTTTTAATATAGCTTGCCGTTTAGCAAATGAAGCAGATTCTAAACATCAACAAGTTTAAAGCCCAAATTGATATCCGCGATCAAATGGTAGAATATGAAACCTCTTGCTGGAGGTGACGTCAGCTGCAGTCCGTTATTGTTGCGTTTACTATAAGGATTTTTTAGTGACTAACCGTTTGTAACTGTGTCATAAACGGTAACTGAAAATATATGTACTTTCAGTTACCGTTAATAACACGGTTACAAACGGTTAGTCGCTAAAAAATCCTTTTTGTCATACACTCCCAAAAACAGCGATTTTACGGACTCATTCAAGTCCGTAAAATGCTTCTTTTTAGGATTTTTTTTTTATCTGGATGCACCTTTATGATTTGGAAAATTTAAGAAAATTTGCAAATTTTAGCGTTCTGTAGAATTCCAAAAACGTACTTAAACGAAGTTTTTCAGGACTCATCTGCTATTCAGGACTCGGCTAACGCCTCGTCCGGAAACAGCAATGATTCGTCTAAAAAACTTCATTTTAGGTACTTGTGACAAAAATAACTATTGTGTAAATGCTTCATTCATCATTATAGGCATGGAATTGATGGGAAACTTGCAGTATTTTTATGGATTAATGATTATGAATATCTAAACATTGCAACCATCTTTCGCTTTATATTTTGATATTGATATTGATATTCTCTGTTGAAGAACCCGGATCAAAATTAGTTCGATGGAGATTAAAAATAGCAAAATATAATTATTATGAAATCAAATACAAGAAAGGAACTCTTAATATGAATGCAGAAATTAAAATAAATGATGAACATAAAGATATTCCATTATCGAAATCTATATACTCGCTCAGCAGATTCACCACAAAAAGAAAAATTAAAACTTAATATCAAAATCTTGTCTCAAATAATAATACCTCCAAAAAGATTGAAGAAGAAAGATACCATTGAAAAAGATCCAATACAAAAAGATACAATTGAGAATGAAGTAATCGAAGACGATCAAACGTTTCACACTTCATCCTATAACTAGTTGCCCCTTATATGAAAAAACATGTACCTAAATCTTTTTCCTAATCAAATAATTTTTAGATATTCTACTAATAATGCTATTCGCAAAGAAAGTTCCATTTCCTAACAAAACCAGAATAACATTCTTTTTACCTAATGACCGACAGTGGTGGGTACAGGTGGCGGGGACAGGGGGGCAGTTGCCGCCCTATACCTATATTTTCAGTTGTTTTTTCTAGTCTTCCTATATGTATTTTGTAATTTTTTCTAACTATTATTGAATATAGAATGCAAATATTTATTTTCTATTTCGTATTTATACTAGCTTCAAAGCAGTTTGTGTTGTGTTAAAGTTTGTTGTTTATCCAATTTATTAAACTAGCACTATTGTCACTACCTAAGTAGTGTTTAAGTTGATGTGCCGCCAAAACTAACCCAAACTAAGCCAATATGGGCTTAATTTGGTTTACTGCAACTTAAACTGCCCACCCGTTTCAAAAGGCCTGTATTCGCCTCTGATGACCCATTAGAGGATCAAATTATTAAATTAATAAAGGAATATCTTCCACCAAATAAGTATTGTATGTATTTACACAACAAAACGTCAGAACCTTTTATACTTAGAGTTCTAAGTACCTACATCATTCAATTCGAACTCGTTCAAGTCATGTATTTCCAATTCTTTTGTTGAAGACATAACAGAAACTGATGAACAGCAAGAAAAAATTAAACTATACCATGAGACTAAAACATCTCATCGCAGAGTTACAGAAAATGTTTCATCTTCAAAGAAACGATATTATTGGGCTAATTTAGAAAAAGACGTACAGTCATGGACCATAAAAAGTGGGACACTCGACTGACAGCTCTTATCATTTTTCGCTATTTAGGGCGGCTTCTCATGAGCGTAATTTGACATTTATGGCGTGACAGCGTACCTGAATGCAGAATTCTGATTGGCCAAAATTCCGCCATATTGGATACACTCTGCCGCAGATACGCCAAAAGTTGAGCAAAGTTCAACTTTTTAAGTAAAAATTCAGAGTTTTTAGAGGTTAAGGTTGCAACCGTTTTGTTTTCTTGATTTTTGTGATTTACTGTAGGCATTTGGAACTAAAGCAAAAATAAATACAAATTTGTACAATCATAATTTAAAGAAATATTTCAAAATTTAGGAAAAAAATATAATTTTGACATATGCGGCGGCGTAAATTCTCCACTTCATGTGAATGTTGTGCCAAAATTCACGTATTCAGCATTTGCGCCAGTTATGTCAAGTTTACGCTCATGAGAAGCCGGCCTTAGCGTAAATCAGTCTTTTCTCTACAATCGATTTTTTATCAGATATGACAATCCCTGTCATTGCCGTAGGTATAGCTGATGAGCCCGTTTTACAATAGGAAAAAACGGGTGTCCCACTTTTTGTGCTCACGACTGTACAAGCATATGTCAAAACATGCGAAATATGTAATAAGAGAAAATATGAAAGGCAACCCTACAAAATAATATTCAAACCAACTCCAATCGGTTCAAAACTCTTTGAATATCTTTGTATTGATACATACGTTGTTTCGAATCAAAAATTCCTAACAATTATTGACAACTTTTCGAAGTTTGCACGAGCTATCCCATTATAAGTAAAACATCAGTTGAGATTGCATCACAATTAATAAGATATTTCAGTGATCACGAAATTCCAATAAGATTTACTTCTGATAACGGAACTGAATTTGAAAATGCAAAACGCAATTGTAACAGATTTATGTACTTCACATAAAATCGAATTTCAATATTCGACTCCTCGAAATCCCAATTCGAGCAGTCTAATTGAGAGATTACATGCTACCTTGAGGGAAAGTTTAACAAGCTTGAAATTACAAACTCCTGATAAAAACATTAATGACCTAATGGTAATTGCAATCTTGAACTACAATAACAGCATACATGGTGTTATAGGTTATACACCTTTTCAAATTAATTAAATTAATTAATTAAAGGCGATTTAAATTATTCAATACCTATTGAAAATTCACAAAATAAGATAACCACAGATTATATTAATAAACTTGCCGAATCATTAGAAACTCTAAATAATGTAATTCATGACAAATTAATTTCAAGACAAACACAGAATTTAGGAGAAATTAATGAACAACGTTAAAAAGAACCTGAATTAAAGGATCCTATTTTAATTAGGCAATTTGACAGAAATGAAATTATTCCACGATATGGTACTGAAAAACAAGTCAAATTTAGTGTACAAATGGTAAAGCGACAACATTTTGTTTCAGAAAAACCAAAATGTTCCTGGCAAGCCCCATCATCCTCATCATAGGAATTTCCAGTAACGCCTACACGTTAACTCCATTAAGAAATCCTATTTTACCGATTTCTACAGGAACCACTTACATCAAAACACAACATAATACTGCATGTTATCACATTAACACTACCAAGTATTAAAACTCTCGAAATAACTTTAAAGAATTTAAACAAAACTTTAAATCTAACCAAATGGTCTAATAAAGACGAAATTGCTACTTTATTAAAAGTGAATATTGAAACTAGTAAATCACGTATCAATACATCAAAGAAATTTGTGTAAAACAATTCTCACACGAACGAAATAAATGTGGAGTATTCAATAGACCTGTCTCGCATGATTAGAAAAAGTGAGCTTAATTGTAATAAATACAAGTTAGAAAGCAATAGAAGATGACATGCGCGCGCAACTCGTAGGCTGCAGTGTAGCCAGATTGTATTGTTGCAGAACAAAATGTAGACAATACAAATCGAACATTATGACATTGAAGAAGTGATATAATGTCGAGGGTTTTACAATGCCTTAAATCAGACAAAAGAAGAGCTTTAAAGTGGATGACTATCGCTTGCACTTTTATTTTGATAAATGATTCATCCGGCAACATCGCTCAATGAAATATGTCAAGTATAATCTAACATAATCTTGAACGAAACTGCGGTGAGTTCAAGTAATATGTAAAGTATTAGTTTGCTCCTTGTCAAATTACACGTTACAAAGAAAGAAGGAACGATTGATTCTGAACTGGCTCCTGAATTAGAATATGACGCAAGCCTGTCACAAACTAGCTTCTCATTGGAAGCTCACCTGCAGCCTACAAGCGACGCGCGCAGTCCAGGTAATAGGAGATCGGTCTATTCCATAGGTACAGCACAGAAATGGCTGTATGGAACATTAGACGCAAATGACGGTGATACATATGATTCTTAAATTCAATCATTAAATGAGAATCAGAAAACTATCGATAAAAATCTTAAAGACCAGACAAACGCACTTAGACGTATACATTTCACGATCAATTCTCAAATATCGAAAATAATCAGATATTAATTTCAGATAAGATAAGAAATATTTCGACGGATAATCAAAACATTCAAATTATCTTAATGATGAATCTAATTTTACAAAATATTAATATGCACAGTAGAAAACTACGCGAGTTAATTAACCACATACAAAACGCTCACGCAAACATAATGCATTATACAATACTGCAGCATAATGAATTAAACTTGATCTTGAAAAATATACCCACGAGTCAACAAATACCGTTTGACAACGTAATTAAATACTATGGCACAATGTCCTCTCGTGTAATAATTGAAAAGGAACTAATTATATTTACACCAATAATTATTCCTAAACCTTTTATACATAAACTATTTCTATACTCATCCAAAATTATACAGTGTTAAGTATCTTTACCTGTTACTTACCACAGACACGTATTACAATGCTCTACAAAAATGACCAAATATTGAAGACATTTATTTGTGCAAAATGGAACTATTGAAAGATGAGCCCTGTGTTCACGATATTCTATCTAGTGAATAACAATTATGCCCATTCACGAAATTCAATACGAAAAATCGACAGTTGAAGAAATACCCAATAATCAAGTATTGGTTATTCCAAAACGACATGTGACAGCAATGCTGCAATGTCACCAGAAGAAATATTATCCGTTCACAATCCGATGTCCACAGGTACAGGTAAAATTTATCACCTTTCAATGCTATTTGATAGGGAAAGGTGATAAAATTACCTGCACCTGTGGACATCGGATTGTGAACAGGATATACATGAAAATCATTTCCAGTTCAATCGTAATTTCCAAAGGAAAATGTTCAACAACAATTAACAATCGAACATTTTTGGAAGACATGCATGAGAACTTCAACCTAGAACTAGAACTACCCATCATCGTAATTCCTGAACTTCCAGAGAATACCACAACTGTATATAAGACTAAAAGCGGTCGATCATGAAGCTCTTCAATCAGCGATTAAAGAAGCAGATAAATTAAAGACTGACCCGTTGAAAGAGTTTAAATTTTACAATAATGTGTCAACCTATTATAATCATAGTATTAACTGTGGTATTAAGTTCTATTTTAATAACAATTATTCTTATTCTATATTTTAAAGGAAAATGTAGTAAAACGAAAACTGAGGTGTAGATTGAATTGCCCAACATTGTTAATCAATCCGAATTTACAACCACTTAGGGAGGGAGGAGTTATATTATAAAACCCTATGTTATTATTATACAAATAATTTTCCTTTTCAATGGTAAATATAAGGTATACGCCCCTGTAAAAGCCCACGATATTATAAAGATGCTGAGTAAGGGCTACTGCCTGGCAAAGTACCGCCATATCGAGGTTTCGCCCACACAAAATGCAAGCTTGGCAGTATTTTAATATAAATACGGCGCGCGGAGCCTTCTGATTATTTTTTTTTGTTTTTAGTTATTACTATAGCAGTTAGAATCAAGATTCTTTTGTTTTCGGGCTTTTGCCGCATCAATTTAGACTCTAGTATTTTTTGTTCTAACTTCTTAGTTTTTAATAAAATAAATAGTTAAAAAAAAAAGATTAACTGAACGAAAAATATAATTTGCTTTTTAATGACAAAATACCTCTAAAATGAGTAGGTAGTATATCTATCCCAGAAATCAATTGATTTTCAATTAATACATTTATATTTTATTATGAGTGTATGTTCAATTGCAATACAAAAAGTATCTACCTATAAGTAGGTACTTATTTTGTAACATAAGAATTAATTATTTCACGCTTTAATTATATCTACTGATAATAATTATTAGTTATAATGCATCTCTTTCTTGTTTGTATCGAAACAATAATTAAAATTTAAACATTCCAATTGATATTACTACTATAAAAACAGAAATATTGAATTTGTCCTTTCAAACTATTGTCTGTAGCCTATTAAGAACAATGTCGAACCAAGAAAATAATCAACAGTTGATCGGTTGGTCCAAGATTGTCATGATCAACACAGGATTTTGGAAGCGGCCCATAAGCGAAATCAAATCAGTTCAACTATGTTTCCAAGTTTATTCAGTTTTGGCCAAACTCGCTTACATTTCACTTTGGATTCTTACAACGGTTGAACTTATCAGAATGTTTTTGAATGACTATCCAGATCAAATCAAATTTCAAGCGTTAAGCATTGTAGCTAGTTGTACAATAATAGGTTCGAAAACGTTGATTTACCTTAAGTATGACGTCATGGAGATGTTCCATGATGTTATTGAAAAAGAAAAGGAAGTGTGGAGATCATCAAGTGAAGAAATTAAAAATCTTTATCGAGCTAAAATTCGCGTTTGCAAAGCTTATATGTTGACTTTATGTGGATTTACAGCTATATCATTAAGCTATTTCGAACTAGCAGGTGCGAGTTGAGTCACCTAGAAACTTATATTATTGTAATTCAGCATCATTGTTTTTTAGGTGCATTTGCAATGGTTGAATTAAAACACCAGAACTTGATAAGTAATCAAACCATTGAGCCAAACTTTATGTACCTAACATTTTTTCCAAGAGACAAACTTGGTAACTTGTATTTAACATTTAGCTTGCAGACAATATGGTCATGGGCTGGCTTTAATTTCAATGGTATGACTCACATGGTTTTTTTAACATTAGTCAGCTATTCTGCTTCACAGTTGGAGATGTTGCAAGTGAAACTTAAAAACTTTATAGGGCCTGGCGATTTTATTGCCGATGCAAAATACAATGAGACAATTTCTGTTTTAAAAAACTTAATTGATGAACATAAGTATATCATCGGGTATGTAATACAAAAAAAAACACTAAGACCTTTCTATGTTGAAATTTATTTTCAGATTTGTTCAACATTTAAATGATTGTACAAAGTATGTCATTCTCATGGAATATGGTTTAAGTTCGCTGAATATGGCGTCAGTAGCCCTGAATTTAATACAAGTGAGTACTCAGTCAGTGTAAGTAAAAAAATGGCTGAAATGGGCCTTTATATACACTCAATAAGTTGTGATGTGATTATATATTTAGCCGATACACTCCGAGTTAATGTAGTCCAAATTTTACAATACTGAAAAATAGGGTTTTGAAACCTTTAGAATCTACAAATTATTTAATTTATAGTTTTACGTCTCAGATCTTTAGTTTAAAGTTCCAAAATATGAAGTTTTTAAAATCTTTGTCGTTGTCTCTCGAAGCCATTAAGTCAAAATCTTCATTAGAATCTCTTGAAGGCTCTATATTTTTTGGCATTTTTCCAATTTATGAACGGCTTTTAAGTCAAGACAAAAAAATGAATCTTCAGCAGACCCTTCATCTCATCAGAATGTATGGTTTTTGTTTCTCCAAATAATTGTAGTTTACTTCTGGCCTAATTATTAATGGTAAATAGTTCCAAATTGGAGTAAATAGTCTTACAAATCCACTTGACCATGTATTTTTGGTTCAAATTTACATTGAAAACCAGAGCATTGTAGCAAAACGCCCCAAGTACTCTATGTAATTGGTTAGATGGTAAATGGCGAGTTGGTGATAGATCACTTTAGGTCCCTTTAATTGTTAATATGATTTTGATTATTACTGATAAACAAAGCAATTTCAAGATGGTTAGCGAGAAAAAAAATATGGATCCTTGAATATTTATCAAGTTATGATTTTTTTAATTTAATTTTTTTCTCTGTTGATTGTGCATCTTTGATAGGTATAGCGATATTAAGCTGATAAGAATAGATATTATTCATTGATCTGTGTCAAAGGTTGAGAAGCGAGAGGATATAAGGCATTAGTGACTAGTGATTTTTTACAATTATTATTATTTTGTTCATTTATTTTGTTTACTTTAATAGATTTCCATTTTATGGCAAAATCAGCATACCACCTTGGTAAATATTTATAATATTTGATGTTTATGGAAAGGGCTTTTTTGAGGTTTTTTACTGATTTTATTGATTTTTTACTGGTTTTTTAATGACATTTTGAAAATTCCTACCTAATTTGTGATTAGTTTCCTTAATTAACTTAGTAGTTGTCTATTAATGACCTGACGGTGCAATCTTTGCATTGAAGTAAATGGTCAATATTTTGAACAATTATTGTAAACCATAATTTATTTGTTAATAAATAAGCAAAATTAATGAGTAAACAGTGATTTAATTATTGCGAAGAATAAAAGTACCAAACAATGTTTTCGCTCTACAGCCCAAATGGCTCATTTGCGGACATATGTTTATATAAACAAAAATGCTTGTTTTTTGTTTTGATGTACCTTAACCCTTTAAAGTTTGTCGGCATCTTTTTAGGACACCCTGTATATTTAAATAATATATTGTTTATCAAAAAAATGAACTCATTCATATTTTTTTTTCTTCATTATATCCTAATAATTGCTCCAATGCAAATTTGAACATAGAAAAACTGTCCGTTTTTAGGGACCTAATGTGTTCTAGACCCGGCGAGTGGTATATGGATGGTGTTTATTTCCTTGGAGCTGCTACTTATAAAAAACTTTTTATCAATTTAATCAGAACAATTATTATTTTCGAAAATCTAGCTAACATACAAAATTATTTAAATTCCTATTAGTTCATTACTATAGCCCTTAAACTTCAATTGGACAATCCAATTCAAAATTCTCTGATAATCCCTACTCAAATCGATACTTGTTAAGTGCATTATAAATTCCCTTCATATTTTTTTTGCAAAATTAAATTAGAATGTCATTATATCTGAAGGCAATTAAAGTTATGCAATAATGTTCCATAGTCAAAACACTCGAGTTATTACTATTTAAGCAATAAAGTTCCAAAGTTAATTCACTTCATAGTCATTCATCATTTATAAAGTCAAAAAGTTTTACTAGTCAAAATCACTCAAGTTTTTAGGCATTAAAGTTCAAAGTTTAATCACACAAAGTCATGTTCATCATTTATAGTCAAAATAAATCTTGTCACTATAGAGTACTTACATTTTGTCCATAAAACACAAAACTAATCTAATTTAATTCTTTTGATTACTTAGAGCTCGCACATAACAGGCCTGTTTCTAATGTTTGAACGACTTTAATGTTCCCGGTCTTTCCAAATTTTTCGTACTTTTTCTAAGTTAAATCAAACCCGAAGCCATACGCCATAAAATAAACTTTTCGCGAATTTTAAACGGACTGACTCATTAGGTACTGTAGACTTTAACTAAAACTGGACTGAACTGCGAACTAATCTGACCACACTCTGATGATCTCAACTGAAACCGCGGTATTTATATTATTCGATCCCCCCAAACTTTCTTTGTCCATAACAATTAAGATGATGCAATCTCCTTGAAATTTTTGTCATTTTATTTGTTTAAAATCGAATAACTGCAATTTCCTGATTTTATCGAGGTCACGGATATTTTTTGGTTCAAGAATGCCATAAATCATCCGATTTAATTATTATGGCCTCGCTTAAAAAAGTTCATTGATCGGATGTTAGGATAATATAATTTCGAAATCGAATGTATTTGGGGTCACGGTAATTTGTTCCATTTTCAATTCATCGATACTGATTTGGAAATAAGGGAAATTTAGTTTTTGATTATTTGATTATATTTAATTTTTACAGTGAAGACATCTATTTTCAGGATCATTACAACCTATTCTGAAAATGTTCCAAATGTTGTTTCCTTAAAAGGTGTAAATTGGCATTTCAACAAAGTTTTCCACGATTTTTTTTTTGATTTCCAATCAAAATTCATCCACGTAGTTTCACAACAGATCCATTCGAAGCCTTATTTTTGTGATATTTATTCAAATTTGTTTCGCATGACTGTTTGTATTGGAATACCAAAACACACTGTCCTGAATGGGCGTAAAACGTAGATACATTTTTCGAGATTTTCTATAAAATAAATGTCCAACATAGTTTTAAATGTGTTTCAGGCTCCAAACTGGAACAAATAATCACACTACAGATTCAATATTCTTCACCTACTTACATAATGATCAACGTCTTTTATTACTTTATTCTAGATGGATTTATCACGATCAGAAATGGGATGGCGATTGGTTTTTGTAACACTACTATGCGTTCAAGTATTTATATTAGGCTGGAGTTGCAACGAAATTATAGTTCAAGTATGTAATATTAAAATCAAATCAAATCAAATAAGCTTTATTGTCCAAAAAAAAACAGATACATTTTTATTGACAAAGTAAATACTTAACCTAACCTAACCTCCTAAAACATAAAATTACAGTACACAAGCTAAAATTGTCTTAAAAAAAATAAAAAAATAAAAATTTTTGAACCTTATTAAACAAACAAATCCACAATTCGTTCCAAAATCAGTAAAGTTTCGAAGTTTTCATAAGTACATTTACACCTAAAAAACCCAAATTCCACTCAAGTATTGCATAATGCATTTTCATCATAAAATTCACTTACACTATACAAGGCTTTGGTAGTTAAATGCTGTTTGACACACAAACGAAATGCTTTATAATTAGAGCATTCTTTAATTTGTTGCGGTAAATGATTGTACATTTTAATACTTTCATAAATAACTGAATTTTTCGTGAGTGTAAATTTAGGTATTGGTAAGGGTATTTTTGTTTTCTTGTTAAGAATGAATAATATTACATCAAATTAATAAGAAGGTAGTTACAATATATGAAACAGATATTTTGATACGTCAAATGTGTGTTAAAATCCATGGTTATAAAAAGTAAAATGAATTTCAGGATAGGTCCTACTAGAAATATACTGAAATGCAATTATAATATCCATAAATCGGATCAAATTATTAAAAAATACTAAAATTGATTCTACTTTTTAATGCGAAATCTGTATTCTTTTAAGAGTGAAGCTGTTGCCGACGCTTTGTATGATAGCAGATGGCATCTACTTAAAAAAGATGGAAAGCAAATGGTCCAGATAATGATAGCACGCGCTCAAAGACCATTAACTTTGACTATTGGAAACTTTGGACCTATGACAACTAATTCCGCCGTTTTGGTAAGAATTCTAAATTCGATATTCTATTTGAAACTATTTTAAACCAATTATTTTAGGTTGTGAAAGCTGCTTATTCATATGTGAGCGTATTCAATTGAAATATATGTCATCGAGACGAATATTCTTCTAATTAAGTTAAAATGCACAGACACTTTTGTAGCTTTAAATTGTCATCAGATTTATCAAATAGAAGCAAATTTTAACAAAAATTGCAATTACGGAGAGCACAATAGATTAAATATAATTGTCAGGATTTCATCGAGATGAAAAATCTCGTATTCAAGAGAATTTCTCATCTCGTTTCAATTATCGAGACAAGAAATCAATAAATTCTCATCACGATATATTTCTCGAAAAAAATCAATTCAATCAAAAACTGGGATGTAGTTGAAAAATATTGTGTATAGTGATGAGCAAGGCGAATATTACCAACATAATATTCCATAAGATACCTACCGTCATTTACGTAATATTACCAGTAATTTTTCAAGAAAAATTCTCGGGAATATTACTGTAGGAATTACCCTACTCGCGGACCCACCATACAACACATTCTGCACTATACCCATCCTTATCGGAGAAGTTCAAAATCTCTATTTTTGTTCAGTTGAACTTTAAAAAATTAATTAAAAGTGAAAACCATTTGCTTTATGTTTTATTTGTAAGATAATATCTACTGGAATAAATAAGATAAAAGCTTAAGGATAAAGCATTAGTAACAAAAATTCAAATATGTTCAATTTTTCAGGAACACCGAATATTACCGAATATTACGGAAAAGTACGTAATATTCGTCACAAGACATAAATTACCGAAATTTTCCGACACTAATTGTGTAGCATTGGTCTGCGGAAAGAGTAATTTTTCCGTACTAGTATGGAAAAAATTTTCCGCGTGTCGCATCGTGAATGAAGAACCTACGATATGAAAACAATGATGACTGCTAAATGTACAATTTTCTGCAAATTAAAAATTTAGCAAAAGCAAGTGTTAAACAAATGTTGCAGATTCTATTTTAGAAGAAGTAACCACTAATAGTAGAAGCTTTGGGGAGGACTCTGGATGGGCTATTCCATCACCATGATGTGCTTATCCGAGTTATCCGTCAATTTACATCGGCGCAGCGATAAAGTTACTATCTGTTGAAAATTGTACAAAACATTCATCATTAAAATTGTCAATAATAAATGAAAAATGTGGTTAATTGTTTATTGTTTAATATAGATTCATATTTGTTTTTATTTTAGTATTTTTCATTGTTTGCTCGTAGGAAAAATTGTGTGTCTAACACTTGCGGAACAACAATCGCGTGCGGAAAATGATATTTTCCGCACTTGTTAGGACAATAACTATTTCTACAATCTGACTGTTGAAAGCCTAACTTTTCACTACTTATTTAACTAATATTCAACATTTTCGAGATCTAATACATCTAGTGCACTTTTTCGATTAAATTACATACATTTAGGCCGAGTTAATGGCCGCCATGTTTAAATTTAGTTTTTGAAAATGACTACTGCGCCACTCTACACATACGGTTCAATATTTTATTTTTTGTCCAAAACAAAATTTGTTTGTCGGTGAAACACTAAGTGAAAGACAAAGACAAATATACAATTATGATGCTCCCAATGTAGCTTTTTTGCCGTGGCTAAAAGTACTTTTAGGCAGTAAAAGTACTTTTAGTGCCGCTCGTATTTTTACTGCCGCTTAACCATTTAGTTACCCCGAGCTTTCCGCATTCGTTTGGAGAAAAAATAGCGTGTTGCATACGGAGTAGAAGCACTTTTTTGTGCTTCAGCAGTATTGCAAGCCTCACTACGTTCGGCTCGCAAGTCTACTGCTTCACCACAAAAAAGTAAAGCTTCTACTCCTAATACAACAATATACTATTATGCCAAATTTGAGCCAATTCTGATGTGCCATTTTTTTTAAAGACCTTAAAACAAGTTTCGATAAATCAACCAATCAGAGCACTGCATTCTCATCGTTGTTGCGGCCTTAAAAAAATACATCTCTTTAGAAAATTATTCGCAGACATTGACATTGACATTGACATTGATTCATTATTTACAGAGTTCACACGGGACAATTTAATTTATTTGTTAATTCGATTGGAGGAAATAAACTTCTTTTTTTTCATATCGAGATGGATATGTCGTAGGCATTATGAAAATTCAGGCTTTTTATAAACATCCTAGGCATTTTACAAAAAGCCGGCAAAACGCGAGCATACAATACATTTTTCGTTATGCCGACACCAATTCAGGCAAATTAATAAAATGCCGGCAAAAAAAGAACAGAAAAGTATATTTCATGTTGTGACTTGATTATTTTTAGGCATTTTACAATTTGCCAAAAACGGTGTCGTCAAAACGTGAAAATAAAATCGATTATTCCAATCATGTGTTAGAAATCCCATAAGACAAGTGACGATTTTCAGAATTACAGCGAAAATTCTCTTTTCCATTTGTTTAACTAGAGAGAATACCTAAAGCAAGTCGATTTTTTTCAATTGAAAAGTACATTTTTAGGTAGGTACCTATTAGGTATTATCCGTTTGTCATTGGTTACCCTCCCCGAATTTGATGATTTTTTGTAGGAAGGTATAATTTTAAGCGCTAATCACGAATCTCCGTTTTTGTCGCTCGCGTTTTGTTTCCGAGATATCCATCATCAGGTCTATTATCTTTCATTTTCTCTGAAACTAACCAAAAGTATGCAAACTAACCCAAACTAATCCACGTAATGTCGGATTAAAATTGCAAACTAACCCAAACTAACCTGGTTATTATCGGTAATTTTGACAATATACTCCGAACATTTGGAGTAGTCCGAACAGTTAGAGTACTCGGAGTACTCCAACAATTAAAGTACTTGAACAATTGGAGTGACCGGAGTATCTCGAATAGTTGATGTACTCGGAGTACTCCCAACAGTTGGAGGTACTTTCAACAGTTGGCGTTCTTCGATCAGTAGTAGGACTGCTTCGATCAGTTAGAGTACTCCGATCAGTAGGAGTACTCCGAACAGTTACAGTACTCTAAACAGTAGGAGAACTCCGGTCAGTTGGCTCACTCCAAACAGTTGGAGTACTCCGAACAGTTGGCGTACTCCGAACAGTTGGGTTGGAGCACTCCGAACAGCTGTTATTGAACTGCCGCGTAGTAGAATGTGTGATAGATTTTCCTACCAGCGTGCGAGAAACACCCACGCATTTTTATTTTAGGCAGTTATCATTATCAAACTTACCGATAATAACCCAGTTAGTTTAGGTTAATTGGCAATTTTAAGCAGACATTATCAAACTTACTTATAATAGCCCGGTTAGTTTGGGTTAGTTTGCAATTTTAATCATACAAGTTATCCACTCCACTCCAGTATTAATCATAATGCCCGGACAATATGTGATGATACTTGCTGTAACTGTATTACACATTTATATTTAATAGTATTTTCGAATGTAATACCACAAGAGGTTTCAGGATTACCGAATAATACTTTTACCTGTCACGAAACGCGTTACGCAGCAACACCACGACTCCGAAGGAGGAGTGGTGTTGCTGGTAACGCGTTGAGTGTCAGGTAAAAGTATTAGGTAATTCTGAAACATCGAGTGGTATTCAAAAGGATATACAACGAACTAAACTTTAATACTCTAAAATTTAAAAAAAAATATATAATAGAATTTGCTATAAATGCCACCAAGCGCGATAATCCCAAAAGGCTTATCACTTTTTAAGCCTCTCGTGTCATATGGGAATAATGTACAGTGAGTTGTATAATCGGGGATAATACCACGAGAGCTTAAAAATTATCGAATGTAATACCACAAGAGGTTTCAGGATTACCGGATAATACTTTTACCTGTCACGAAACGCGTTACGCAGCAACACCACGACTCCGAAGGAGGAGTGGTGTTGCTGGTAACGCGTTGAGTGACAGGTAAAAGTATTAGGTAATCCTGAAACATCGAGTGGTATTCAAAAGGTTATACAACGAACTAAACTTTAATTCTTTTTCAATTAATAATTTCATGAATCAAAAATTTAAATTTTTTGTCAAAAAATGTCAAAACACCAGTTACCGTGCAAAAGGATTATCATTTATTAAGCCTCTCGTGTCATATGGGAAGGGTTATCACTTATTAATCCTCTCGTGTCATATGGGAATAACGTACAGTGAGTTGTATAATCAATAGTAATATAACTAGTGCAATGGAAATTATTGATAATTTTTGGGAAATTTGCCCGAATGCATTTTCAGTTAAAAACGCATGAGTGCAAATTTGTCGAAAATTATAAATATACTAGCTAATGACCCGCTGCGTTGCCAGCATGTAAATACATTTTGAAATAATACACTTCTTTTCAAATTTAGTTGTTGATTTTCTATTTAATTATTTTTTTTTAATCCGATATCATAGTCGCTTGCCAGTGAGTTCAGTGACGCACTTTAAGCACTCCAGAGATGCTCTAGAGCGCCCCGAGCTGTTTATAGGCGTTCCAGTGTATCAGAGTTTTACGCAACCGAACTTTTTTTTTCGGGATAAAAAATAGCCTATATCACTCTCTTCTATAGCTGATTCGATTGACCGGATTAGATCGATCTGGTTCAATTTAAGTGAACCACACTGTGTTCGATTCAAGCTGGATCAGTGCACCCTCATCAACAAAAAAATGATCTAGATCAGAAGAAGTTCACTTAAATTGAACCCAAATCGATCTAATCTGGGTCAATCAAATTCACCTTATATAGAGATACGTGGTATTAATTCAATATCGGTACAGCCGTTCTTGAATTCAAAAAATAATAAAGTTACGTCGGTTGAATACAAGCCTAAATAAATGAAATATGGCAACGTTGTTTCATGCTGTCAAAAAAAGTTGGGTTATGTTGTTATGTAATGTGAATGAGTTTGTTTACAATTAAATTAATAATTAATTCAAAATTAATTTCTTTTTCCGAGATGCGTAACCCATCCACAAACCTTCCTTGGGATGGCCATAACAACCTACCAAAGTTTCATCGTAATCGGATAAGTGGTTTTGGAGCGCATATCCGGATACCCCGTGAACTTTGATTTTTATATATATAGATTTCCATTGCACGAGTTGTATTTAATGAGAGAATTTCATAAATCAAAAATTTAAATTTTTTGTCAAAAAATGTCAAAACACCAGTTTTCGCACCAGCTACTATGCAATTATCTGATAATTTGCACTAGTGCAAATTATCGCGTAATTAGGTACAATCTGATTGGTTCAAATCAACAATCAAAACATGTCAATTTATTGTTGGAATACCAGTTTTGACAGATGTATGAAATTCTCTGGTTAATTTTAAAGCTCAAGTGGTACTTAGAGGATTATTTCACGTATGAGAATGCAAAAAATATGGAAATAAATATGTATTAAACGATTTGAACATCTTAACAATCAATTCAAATAAATGGTTGCTATCAGGAACCGTTTGTTTGTATCAAAAATTAGCATGACAACCATGTATACAATACCATGGGAGAATTATCGCTGTAATTCTCTCTAGTTAAACAAATGGAAAAGAGAATTTTCAATAGTAATATAACTAGTGCAATGGAAATTATTGATAATTTTTGGGAAATTTGCTCGAATGCATTTTTAGTGTGCACGAGTGCATTTTTCAGTTAAAAACGCATGAGTGCAAATTTGTCGAAAATTATAAATATATTTCCATTGCACGAGTTGTATTTAATGAGAGAATTTCATAAATCAAAAATTTGCTAGTGCAAATTATCGCGTAATTACAATCTGATTGGTTCAAATCAACAATCAAAACATGTCAATTTATTGTTGGAATACCAGTTTTCACAGATGTATGAAATTCTCGCTGTAATTCTGAAAATCGTCACTTGTCTTATGGGATTTCTAACACATGATTGGAATAATCGATTTTATTTTCACGTTTTGACGGCACAGTTTTTGGCAAATTGTAAAATGTCTAAAAATAATCAGTCATAACATATTCTTCTGTTCTTGTTTTGCCGGAATTTTATCAGTTTGCCTGAATTGGTGTTGGCATAACGAAAAATGAATTTTGTGCTCGCGTTTTGCCGGCTTTTTGTAAAATGCCTAGGCGAATTATAAAAAGCCCTGTATTATGCCTAGGACAGATACATTTAAAAAAAAAAATATATTGATTTCGAAAATATTTGAAAATTTTGCTCAATTTTGTCTCGAAATCGAGACGATACGACACGAGAAATCTCGGATTTCAAGAATTTCGTGCAAATCTAATGATATAGGTATGACCAAAAAAAAAATAGTATAGGTATCTATGTAATCACACAAAATAGAATTAGGTAAAGTTTCTGTATGAGTGGCATTGGAGTTTCATTGACTGCACAACTTTAACATTTGGTTAATTTTAACATATAAGCGTTTCACTGGGCAATCAAGGTAACAAAAATTAAAAGAAAAATATAGGTACCCATATTTTTTTTTTTTTTTTTTGTGGATTGAAGTTTCTATTTTTCTTCAAAAGATAACCTGAGGTTAAATTTAGCCGGAATTTTTAACCATGCATTAAATTCAAAGTTGGTGTCAAATAATGGTTTATGGAAAACTAAGACAAAAGTATGATGGGTTTTGCTCTGAAATTAACCGTTTAGGTTCTACAGACTGTCAAAGTTGCAAAAAAGTCAATTTTCAACTGTCCATATTTCCGAAACAGTTAAAAGATAGATATAGGACATGATACATGAAATATGTTCAGAATTTAACGTAGAATTTGAAAATGAAATAAAAAATTGGTGTTTTTATTTAAAAAAATAAAGTTAGCTGTCATAACTTGTTTTTGGGTCACCCTGTGTATATGGTATTATCATCAAAAAAACGGCAAATAAAATCAAAAATTGACGTGTCCGAGATTTTTTGAAAAATATCCACCCTGTATATTTTATAGATTTTATTCCTTTACGTGCTCACTGTATAGGGACTCCACTGATGCATGAGGTTGCCATGGAAACGGTTAAAAATTCAAACAAACAAAACGTATTCATCATTGTCGACTTTTTTTTTTTCGTGTCTAAACCCAGATTTTCTTATCCAGTACTAGTGAACTATTCAATTTATTTATTGATAAAATCTATCTCATATGACTCTGATAAAATGGAGTAAAGTTTAATGGCAGAGGTGCATGTTATCGGACAGGTAACTGAAGCAAAAGAATTTCCCAAACAGGAATTGTTTTGTAAATGGTATCTACAAGCTGGTAAGTAAAACCTAGCTAGATTATTCCTTCTAAACTGTCATATTTTTTTAATAAGCCCAAAAACTTCAAATAACAAATTATTGTAGGTAGGTAGGTACTTACTTCATTTGCAAATAGTATATAGACTTTTTATGTGGCTTTATTGGTCATATGTGTACCATATATTACAATACATTCTATGTTCTACAATGGCTTCTTTAACATCGCTGTATCTCTTTATTAAGGCATGGTTTATTCAACTTTAGATAAACTTGCTAATAACTATCTTCAAAATAAATTTACCGTTTTATAATTCTATTGGTCGGCGGATAACTGACCGACCAATGAGATTACAAATTACATTTCTATCCGTCAGATTGCATACCTGACAGTTTATCAGAACCGGCCCTAAAAGTCTGTTTCTGCCGAAATCACAAACCAATCAGAGTGAATTTCATTGGTTGAAACTAGTTTTCAACCAATGAAATTCGCTCTGACTGGTTTGTGATTTCTGCAGAAACAGACCTTAAGACTCTTGATAATGCGGTGTAATTGCCAGGCCCTATATCCAGCTACAATCTCATTAATATAGTATCAGAGGGCACTACAAGCACTATTATTAAAAATTTCAATTATTATGGTAAAGAGAAGTTGTGGGTTTGGTTTGGGACGAAGTGGAATAAAACTTCCCTATTCACGAATTCGCCGACGTTTCGACCATTTGTTCAGGTCTTATCAAGGCACTTTATATAACAGAAGTTAAAGCCTTTTGACTTGAAAAGTAGAATTTCAATTGTTCATAATTTACTTCCAAGTCATTTACAAAATTATAATATCATCCAAATTTTAGCTAATTATGATTTTTTCACTTGTATAATACGAATCTTTGTTCAAATAATTGGCGGAGTTCTACATATAAATCAATTTTTTTATTGCATTTTAATTAATATAACAGTAACATATTCAAAACCAGAAAATGGTCTAAATTGTTTCAAAATGTGTTTCCTTGTAGCTTTTTCCAATAAAATATCAATAGAAACTGTTTATAATTGGGTGCAAAATTGTTTTTCAACTCACTTTTTCATAATTTTTTAATTTTTCCCAATCAAAATGAATTCAAATTTGAGCAAATAGTCACACTTGAACACGTAGGTACCTATTTTTCTGTGGCATTTCAACGACATTTCCTGGAGTAAATTGTTAGATAAATCGACAAGTTTTTCATCATCAAATTCCAAGTTCTTTTGAAATATGACATTTTTTCATAATTGAGGAAAAGTAAACTGTATCAATATCCTTATTGCATTCTACCTACCTCATTGGCTATTTGAAGCTCGTCACAATTTGCTTCTTGGGCCTAATTTTTGAATAACTTCGCGAACGAAAATTATTATGATTTCCAATGTTTCCTATTAATCAATTTACATTGCTGTCATTCAAATTTGAATCAACTCACCTTGCGTATCGAAAGTAGGTCTATATTTTTAACTCAGTGCATTTTAACAACAATTTTGATTTCTTCTAATTGCAATAGTTTAGAAAATTTTCAGTAAACATTAAATAACTTATTTCAGGTAAAAACTGGAAAGTGATAGAAGGCAAACAGGAAGGCCAAACTCAAGTCTCCTCTTCACAATTCACCGAAACTTGCAATTGGTCTTATCCAATCGATATTCACTTGGCTACTGCTGGAATCCAAGGTAAATGATGCATTCAAAACAATAATCAGAAGATTAGTCAATTTTTTGCATTTGAGCTTATTTTCTGGAGTCGAAGTTTGTAAATCTACTTACTTTCACGCCCAAATTTAGGCAATCAACTATTTTTGCTGATTCTTCTTTAATGCGATTTCTGTTCAAAGAATTGACCAAATATTGATGTTTCATTGAGTGACCAAACCTGGGAAAATAATAAAACTAATAATTCCAGGTTGGCCCAAAATCTACCTGGAAGTTTACCACTTGGACTGGTTCAATAGAGCCCATCTGTTCGGCTACGGACTGGTAACAATTCCGACCAGTCCAGGACGACATACTTTGGACTGTTACACTTGGAGGCCGATAGGAACGCTCAGAGACCGATTTGTCCAGTACTTTTTGGGCGGTGGCTCTCAACTTAAATATCCCGATTTGATTTTTTCTCCCGAAAAACGGTACAGGTTATCCACCGAGGCTATGGGAGTGGTGACGTTCGAGTTGGAATTGGTTTTCAGGAATTTCAACAACTACGGAGTAGAATATTAGACATTTTAGGAAATTTACTCAAGGTGACTATTTAAATATTATATTGAGGAAGCTTGTGGCATTAATAAAACAACTCTTTCTTCAGTGCATTTCAAATAAACTCTTAATATTCTAAGTATTGAATCATTTCCAGAACGATGTGGACCAAAATAATCATCATAACACTGATTTGTGCCATGGAATCATCTACAAAGAAACCAACTAAACCGTCAACTACCTTATCAACAACAGAGAATATCGATTTTAGCACCTTATCAACAACGATCGAACCTCCAAATATCAGTACATTGGCCAGTTGTGATAGTAGTAATAGCACTGATAATTCTGATAATTGTACGCAATCAATTAATGCAACGGCACAAATTGATACAAATTCAAATAGTACAAAAAATAGTAATGCTACTAAGAAGAATGATCATAAGAAATATAATAAGGAAATTAGTATTTGCGCTTGCAATTTACAGGTAAGTGAATTATTTTGCATTATCAAAATATCACTTTAAGAAACCATTATGGTTGCATTAGCTTACTGTGTCTGAGTTTTGGGAGAGTTTGCCAGTGAGTTTGATGTTGTCTATATATCCACTGGTTTATTTTTGTTCTAACCGAAGATTTTATGGTGCTAATTCCCGGTTCAGGATCAATATAACTGGTTGCTGATCCTTCTCGTGCCAGCGCATCTGCTTTTTCATTTCCTTCAATTCCTTTATGCCCTGGCATGCATTTAAGGGTTACATTGTTGACGATACTTAGGTTTTTAAGGTTTTTCAAGCATTCCAAGATAAGTTTGGATTTTATTCCGAGACTGTTAAGTGCTTTAATCGACTCTTGACTATGCAGATACGGTCACCGATGTATCCCCTCCTTAACCTTAACCTTAACCTTAACCTTAACCTTAACCTTAACCTTAACCTTAACCTTAACCTTAACCTTAACCTTAACCTTAGCCTTAACCTTAACCTTAACCTTAACCTTAACCTTAACCTTAACCTTAACCAACCCACTAAAAAAAACTTTAAGTCAAGAGAAATCGAATGGTGCAAACCGCAGGTAGCTAGCACACCTGGTTCAAAAGTTATAAGCATTTAAAATGGGTCACTCTCGGCTGAGACACCATGTGTTAACTAATTAAAGTTTTGACTTTTTTAGGGCGATATTTGCGATATGAATTGTTGCTGCGACCCTGACTGCTCCGTCACAGAAAAATCCGTGTTCAAATATTGCAAAATTGACGAAAATAGATATTTTGACGATAGATATTGTAATTACATTGAGCAAATTTACGTCAACAATACAATTTTTGAATGGGAAGTAAATCAAGACGGTCTATTTTGTGCAATTAGTAACAATTTGCCTAAACTGAATTTAATCCAAAACGAAAAGGTAGGTACCTAATAATTGTGAAAGTATTTTATTAAATTTAATATTAATTAAAGTGGGTACCTACTTATATCCACCTGGCTATTAAAAATAAAAACTCCACACTTTGCTTCGATTTTAATAGTGATTAAAACTCAAATCTATCTCCATATAATTTCCGAAGTTTGACTCCATACAATTTTTTCTACAGGAAAATATGTTTTGAATTTTTTTTTCAATTTCCTATACATTTTTCTTCTTTTTAAATTTAGAAGGGTATTTATCTTATTATTTTTGTTTGAACGATTGAATTACAATTTCTTGACTTAAATTCTGACTACCTTGTTGCTCTAATTTTTTTTTTATTTCTTATCTATTTACTTCTTTTTATGTGTTTATTAAAATTTTGGATGGTTCTTATGCCTCCCGTAGATACTATGATGTAGTACAAAGTTTTTACACATAGATTATTGTATAAGCCCAAGAGAGCTTTATCTCTGAAGTAGGTAATAATATGATATGTACAAAGTTTCTACACATAGATTACTGTATCACAAAAGCCCTAGAGAGCTTTATCTCTAAAGTAGGTAATACTATAATGTGGTATGAGTTACTGCATATAGATTACTGTATCAATTTTAAAATATTACAGAATTTTATTTTATTTTTTACCGAATTTTCTGTGCAGCTTTTATCTCTAGTTTTTTTTTTTTTAATACAGTTAAATTTTTTGTACATTGGAAAATGTACTGACGCCCAAACTATCTTTTCCTTTCATTTTTTTTTAATAAACGTAGAACCAAATGACCGACAGTTTCTATATTGTTAATTGTTAACATTTTCAGTAACATAATTTTATCTGAGACACACTTAAGTTCCTTATTTGCTTCAATACACAATGAAACATCACTGAAAGGAAATATTTATATATATTTTTTTTTTCTTTTTTTTTTTAACGAAGTAAAGGGGGTGTGATACGATAAACTTATCATTTACGTAAGATGTTCCATCTTTTCCTATTTTCATTATTCTAGTGGATTTTTTTCCATTCTATTTTATTCCATGCGGTCTTTCATTGTGTTTTCATTTTGAAGTGAATATGGTCTTTTGGGTGTACTCATCTGATTGGTTGAAGCTGGTTGGAATGCAGTTAAGTATAAAAAATACGGGATCGTTTTCTTGCTGGCTTTGGTTGCAGTCTGGCAGAAGAGTCTTCTTTATTTTTAAATAATTTTTGCTTTGAATCTCTGGATCCTCCCTTGTAGATTTTTCAATATTCATATTATCATATCTTTATTAAGTTTTTATCTGATAAATTTTATCTTAACTGTTTTTGAAATATAAATATTATATTTTAAGCTTTTCTATCTAATTGTTGGCTTCCATTTTGTGTGATTGCTTTTCAGCTACTGCCACGTTTCTTTTAAGAGGTAAGTCAACACAGATTTTTGGATTTTGGTACTGTTGCTCTGGTTTTCAGAATCAATTTTTAGTGTGGGAATATTGGACCATTTGCTCTAAATAGAGTCGGTGAGAACCAAATTTGTGAGTCCATCCCCATTAACTCTTCATTGAATCCAGGCAGAGGCCTGAACAACCATTTTCTGTTTGACTCCCTAAATTATTATCTCAACTAAAGGGTGTAATTTTTTAATAGAAATCCAGACAGGTCAAAAATTTAGTTCAAAAGTTTTAATTAAAACATCTCAAGAATTTTGACACATTCTGGATTTGATTAATTTCAACCCCAGGTTCATCCAGTATCTGTGGTAGCTACCTTAATTCGAGAGGAAAATTTTGTCTATTTAGGGGAGAATCCAGAGATTTAATTTCTTTTTATTGTTTTATGTACTTTATTTTTGCTCATATTTTTGCTCGTACTTTTGCCTGCCAGAACTGCTATCAGGAAAACAGCATTTTTGCTCAATTATAACGAGCATTATAATCATTATAGTTTAATCTTGTTATTATTTTATTTTATCCTATTTTGACTTTTAAACATGACATTATTGAACGCATAACAATAAAGGTAAGTAGACGTTTATCACGTCAGTGATTTAAAAACATTATAACTCACTCTCGGCATTTTTCCTTGTACTTTATTTTATAAATTTCAACAAAATGGGATAAAATTTTGTATACATCACGTGAGTTAATATGTTTATTCATTCGAAGAAAATTAACCCACTCGCTAGGGCTCATGAATAAATATTCATTTAACTCACTTGGTGTATAAATAACTATAACTACTATCTTATCATTGTTCGTAACTATTTAATTTTTTTTTAATTAAAATATTATAATTTTTTTTAAATTCCTGAATTCTGTCAAAAAGTGAGTGTCTTGCAAAAGAAATTGAAGTTGAAATTTAGTATAAAATGATTGTTATACAGACACTCCCTTCCAGGTATGAAAAACTATTACAAGTAAAAAAAAAATTAATAAACCTTTAATTAAAAAAAAATTAAATAATTAAGAATACTGATAGGATAATAGTTGAATAAAATAATAACAAGATTAAACTATAATGATTATAATGCTCGTTATAATTGAGCAAAAATGCTGCTTTCCTGATAGCAGTTCTGGCAGGCAAAAGTACGAGCAAAAATATGAGCAAAAATAAGGCACATAAAACAATAAAAAGAAATTAAATCTCTGGATTCTCCCCTAAATAGACAAAATTTTCCTCTCGAATTAAGGTAGCTACCACAGATACTAGATAAACCTAGGGTTGAAATTAATCAAATCCAGAATGTGTCAAAATTCTTGAGATGTTTTAATTAAAACTTTTCAACTGAATTTTTGACCTGTCTGGATTTCTATTAAAAAATAACACCTTTTAGTTGAGATAATAATTTAGGGAGTCAAACAGAAAATGGTTGTTCAGGCCTCTGCCTGGATTCAATAAAGAGTTAATGGGGATGGACTCACAAATTTAGTTCTCACCGATTCTATTTAGAGCAAATGGTCCAATATTCCCACACTAAAAATTGATTCTGAAAACCAGAGCAACAGTACTTATTTAAAATCCAAAAATTTGTGTTGACTTACCTCTTAAAAGAAACGTGGCAGAACCTAAAAAAGCAATCACACAAAATGGAAGCCAACAATTAGATAGAAAAACTTAAAATTTTAATACTTATATTTCAAAAACAGATAAGATAAGATTTATCAGATAAAAACTTAATAAAGATATGATTATATGAATATTGAAAAATCTACAAGGGAGCATCCAGAAATTCAAAGCAAAAATTATTAAAAAATAAAGAGGACTCGCCTGTCAGACTGCAACCAAAGCCAGCAAGAAAACGATCCCGTGTTTTTTTTAGACTTAACTGCATTCCAACCAGCGTCAACCAATCAGACGAGTACACCCAAAAGACCATATTCATTTCAAAATGAAAACACAATGAAAGACCGCATATAATAAAAGAGAATGGATAAAAATCCACTAGAATAATGAAAATAAGAAGATATGGAACATGTTACGTAAATGATAAATTTATCGTAACAACTTTCCAAGTTGTAGATTTTCTCCCATAGTCGTCAATCTATAAGGAATTCATCTACTTATTATTTTAGCCATTTAGTTCACTGGAAGAACACCGACCGAAGGTTCATTTTTGGAAAAACCATCATAATAATCAACAGGAATATTCAAAGAAACTTAAAAACTACAAGTTTGGAGATCCAATAATGATAGTTAATAACGATTCTACAATTAATATAATGAGTTGAGAATTTTTTTTTATTACCTAGCTTCTTACAAATACCTATAACCAACCAATTTTTTTTTTAGCCATTCCTAAAAACTTTCTAATTGACACTTGTGTACTCAAAGAAGATGTTTTGTACCTGAAAAATGACGAGGGCACTTGTAGTCAGTTCAACATAGACGAAAATAATGCTATGCTGTCGTTTGCCACGTATTTTCAAGATTTCAAAGTAATCATTGAACCACAATTGGTAAACTTGACAAAATGGAAACTGGATTTTTATATGGTAAATTGGCTAAACTGGGATTTTTCTGGTTATTGTCCAGTAATTCTCAGGAAGTTTACCTACAATTTCAAATAAAAACGATTACCTACTTTTTTCTTTTCAGAATTGCCCAAAGAACATCTGCATCGAAATAGAACCAAAACTTTGCGACATTCATTTAACTAAATGCTCTCGACTGGAACCAAACACAAACATTAAATTTCAATGCTCTTTCAATTTAACAAACAACTTAAACAACTGCCAAAACGCCATAAGAAAAATCTATTACAAATTTTACCATAACGCCACTCATTTACATAGAATTGAAGTTTTGGGCGCTTTAAGTAATTTCAGTTATCACTCCGGCAGCGGTTATCAATTTTCTCAAGACTTTTTGATGGAATTTTTATGGATAAATCACACTAAGCATAACTATTCGAAAATATTTAGTGGAAATCCGGGCTATATTTTTGGAAAACCCATTCTAAAAGGAATAAAATTGTTTAATGGAACTATGCAAAGAAACTCTAGTGAGTTTATAGACAATTTTTTGGTTGTTCCCAAAAATATTGATGGAACATGTGTTAAGAATCAGACGTTTTATACTCCAATAGAGTTTGGTTATAATCTAATAACAAAATGCTCAATTACAATTGGGAAAAGTTTAAAAAACATAAAAAATAATGCATCAGAAATATGCAAAGATATTCAAAAGAATGTTATATTTGATTTATGGAATATTCCAACTCAGAAAAATCACTCTTTAATATTTGGTACTTTTGGTAACGCTTTGCCAGATAATTGGAATGAAGTTTCCTATGAAATGAAACCTAATTTACTCCTTAATAATATACAGGGTAAATTTTTGAATAATAAAAATACCACTTTAGTTTGTTACAATTTATCTAGATTAATTGATATAGAAATATTTTATTCTAGACTAGATTTAAAGAGCGTTTTGAACCAAAATAAGATTTTAGGAGTGAATTTTGGTTTTAACGATTATTTTAATCAGACTTTTGATGTTTTGTGCAAAAATTTATTACTAGAAGTGACTAGCCGAGTCAGTTTTTACGATTTTACTAGAAAAAAAGTGAAAAAGTTTGTCGATGCTCCTAATTTTGAAGTACGGTTGCCACATGACTTTTTCTATCCATTTATTAAGGTTGGTAATACTGGAGGAATGTTTATATTGCCAAATTATGCACTTTTTGTAACTACTGTAATAATTGTAGTTTATTTAGTTTAAATATATTGTATTTAAATATTAATTGGGTAGTTGTTTCATTTTATACATTTTTCTTACTGTTTTCCGTTAGGAATACGGATAAATAATGATTTAGAACGCCCTAACTTCATAGTAGAAGTCGGAATGTTAGGATATAGTGCTGCGAAAAAAAAAATTAAAAATGATAACATTTCCTTCCCTTTCCTTAGCGGGATTGTATTTCTTAAACTATATTCAAATTCAAATGATCTGATATTTTTAGAATACAGTTGTATATTTTGTTGCGTTGCAGGCCATTGGCTGTTTTTCGTTGTGGGCGGAGCTTGTTGAGGGCATCGGCCAAACATATAAAAAGAGCCATTTTCAGGCCAAAGCAGTCAGTTCTTCTCAGACAGTGATCGAGTCTTCAACTCACCTGCCTGCCCCGTTTTCCACGTTGGAGACAAGGACAGCTCTCACCTCCCTTGTACAACAGTAATACTGTGACATGTACCCGGTATTCAGGACCGCGTATTAGGCTGGTAACACAGTGGAGTGGGTCCCCTCACTATCGGGATCAATTTAGTTGGCCAGTGGACGAGCCCCACATTGTGTTATTGGTGCGAGCTACCTACAGGTACGAAGAATGAAAAGAGAGAGCCCATGTTATAACCCCCTCGGGCGCGAAATAAAGCTTCCAGACAAACCTAGTTCGTCGCAAAAAAACCTGCATCAATCTTCGTACTGGAGGTTGATGTCCTAGGGGAGTACTTCAATCAACTCACCACCAATACCCGACGAAGTCCTTTTCAGGATAACTGTCTGGAACAAAAAAAAAAAATTCGTTTGATTTCTGGTTCTTAATTAAGCCCCGCGTTTCTAATTCGGCACATTCGTGCAGCATTCCGTCTAGGAAAACCTAAACTCCTCCTCCACGTTTGTCATTACTATTTTTTGGATACCTTCTTCAAAGGTTTCCGGCCCACCGTGACCGTCGTCGACGATTTTCCTGAATTTTTATGAAAATTCACTTTTCTTCTACAAGCTCCACGTCGAATTAAAACTCTTAAATCAAATAATCACTTTCTCCTTCCAAAGGCTCACCAAGTTGGGACAGAATTTGAAAAAGACAGAAGTCTAAATTATCCAAGCTTGAATTTTTCTTGAAGCTTTTTTAGGAAAAATCTCAATTTCAATTTAACTCAAAGCGAGACAGCTTCGCCGAGTTAGGACAGAGTTTTTGAAAAAGACAATAAGTCGAAATTTACGTACTGGGTCAACGGTTTCAACTTGTGTCTAAGGTGTAAACTTATCGGCTAGTTTTTGACGTGAATGCTTTTTAATGTATATTTTTTGTTCTGGGTGGAATAATGTTGGTTTATCGGAAGTTTCATTAATCTTTCCTATAATTTATAACTTTTTCATTGATGCTTGAATATAAGAGTTTAGACTTATTTTTATGTTCTGTGACATAATCTGTCAATAAAAGTTGGTCTAATGTGTCCTGAAATAACATCTATTGGCTTGAATTTAGTCACCGAATGAATGGTGTGATTATGTCCTAGGATTGCATAATATTTCATTTTTTGGCTGATAGGTGTCTTCAGGAAGACACGATTATTTAGAATTCTTACGTGTTCGGATAAAGTGGAGTGTGGTCTTTCGATAACACCGTTAGACTAGGGGTGCTCGGGCGAGCAAAAATGAATTTTTATTTTATGAAGTTGTAATAGTTTTGTGACCACTGTATTTTTAAATTCAGTTTCGTTGTCTAAAATGATTTTGTATGGAACACCGTGATGTGAACAGAACGATATTAAATTATCGCTAATTTCGGTGGCTGCCAATGAATTTAGGGCGTAAGCTTATGTGTACTTGGAAAAACTGTCAATGATTGTGAGAAATTTAACTTTATCTAATGTATATGTGTCAAGGTGAATAGTTTCGAAAGGTTTGGTTGCCGTGGGTGTAATATTCATTTCCATGTTTAGTGGGTATTTACTTTGTTGGCATATTTCGCATCTATTCATGTACGACTGAATAGACTCTTTAAGATTTGGCCAGTAATACTTTTCTTTAATACGCATTTCGGTTTCCTCGATTCCGCGATGGTTCGTCTTACTCTCATGGTAGTTCTGTATTATTTCCGGTATACTTTGTTTGTCTACTATGTCGATTAATTTTTTCAAACATCTTTTAATTCTTACCCAGGGCCATTTAAAATTTTTCCTAACCACTTCGCAGAATGGTTCATATGTATCCGGGTTCTCGAAATAAGCATAGTATAATTTACCTGGCACAACGTTTTCTTTTATAAAATTAATTGTATCATTTTCAAAATTATTTTCTGATATTTGAACTAAAAATCTTCTCTTCTTTTCAAATAAAATTAGTTTTGTTTTGGCAGGTGAGTGCATGACCTTTGTGACGATTATTTGATTTGCTCTATAGTTAACAGCAGATTCTTTAATTGGAATTCCAACAATAGGGTCTTGTTCCGCATTAGTATAGATAGTTTCGTCATCGTCTTCAACTGTTGCTTCGAGGTCAGGTTGCGCCATAGTTGATATTTGGTCTAGGTTCTCAATCTCTTTGCTGGTCGTTGGATTATTCTTCCTCTAATTCTTTATTGAATTCTTCAATATATGATACTAGATTCGATATATTGTCGGTTTCTTTAGTGTATAATTCAATACGGCTTAGGGCGTCTGCATTTGTATTGAGTTTACCTTTTTTATAAATAATTTGGTAATCAAACTCTTGTAGTTTGATTCGCCAACGTACCATTTTCGATGTGGGGACTTCATAATTGAAAAGCCATTGCAAGGGCTTATGGTCCGTTATGATATTGAATTTTTGTCCATAAAGGTAGGGTCGGAAGTACTTCGTCGCCCAGATAAGACACAGGCACTCCTTTTCAATAGTGGAATAATTTTGTTCTGAATCATTCAAGGTGCGAGATGCGTAGGCTATGGGCAAATCTTGTCCAATAGGCCCTTGTGATAACACAGCACCTAGGGCTACGTTACTAGCATCACATTCGAAAAATCTGGGTATTGTAGTATAGGTTCATTTACAAGTAATTTTTTACAATTTTCAAAACATTCGATAAATTCTTGGTTGTGTTCAATCTTTGCAGCATTTCGTGAGGGGTTTTGTGATTTTTGCAAAATTATCTATAAAACGTCTATAATATCCGAGTAGTCCGAGAAAGCCTTTGATTTGTTTTGTTGTTTTTGGAATTGGGTAATTTTTAATGGCTTTGATTTTGTCTAAATTTGTTCGTACTCCTTCTGGTGTCACTCACTATATGGCCTAAATATGCTACTTCTCATCTGAGGAATTCACTTATCCAATTGAATTTTGAAATTGGTTTCACGTAGTCTTTGGAAAACCAATTTGAGTCGTTCTAAGTGCTTTTGTAGTGACGTGGAAAATATAATAATGTCGTCGAGGTATACGAGACATTTTTTGTTCTGGATTCCCTGTAATATACTGTTCATGGTCCTTTGGAACGTGGCGGGGGCGTTCTTCAGCCCAAATGGCATACGTAGAAATTCGTAATGGCCATTCTCCGTATTGAATGCGGTTTTCTGTATGTCGCTCTTATTCATCTGTATTTGATGAAATCCGCTGACCAAGTCCAATGTAGTAAAATATTGACATTTTCCTAATTTGTCTGATAAGTCGGTTATATTCGGTAGGGGGTATCTGTCTGTTATAGTTTTTGCATTAAAGCTACGAAAATCTACTACTACTCTCCATTTCTGCTCTCCAGAAGCATCCGCTTTCTTTGGGACCACCCAAATTGGCGATGACCAGGGAGAGTTGCTTGGGCGAATGATTTTTTGGTCTAACATTTTTTTCATTTGTGATTCGACTTCCTTTTTATGTATAAAAGGGTTCTACTATATACCGGTTGTCCATCAGTGGTTTTAATTGAATGTCTTATTTCACTTGTAAATGTCAGTGGCATGTTTTTTTTTCTTCTGCATTCAGATGATTGGTGCGAATTTGAGAACAGTCAAAATTGGGTTTGTATTCAAGTGAGTCTTCGAAATTATTTAGATTTATTTTTTCCAATTTTTCTCGATTAAATGGTTCTACCTTAAATGGTTGGGAAATATCAAGGGTTATTGGTTTGCAAGTGTTATTCAAAATGCTAGTGATAGCATAACCATTTTTTGCGATACTCAGCGAGTTTGGAATTTCGCAGTTATGTATCCTCTCTGGTAGGGTATAATAACCTCGCCGTCTTGTATATCAGTTTTAATTTTCACAAGTTGTTCAACTCGAGGAGAAACAGTAACATTATATATATATATTTTTTTTTTCTGCTTTCTTGTCAGAAACCACCACTGTGGTTTGTCGACAAAGCCTCGAACATCACACACAAACCAAATCAAACAAACAAACAAACATCCATGCACCTAGCCGGGATTCGAACCCGAGACCCACTGCATGCAAAGCGAAGACACAACCGCTGAGCTGCTTGGGTCTGCAATATATTGATATGTCAGTTTTATGGAACTGCAACTTAATTCTTGCATGTGGAGTTACTAGAAATGCTGTATCAAAATTAATGTTGGCTTGCAAGTTTTTAAGATTATCAAGCCCTAATAAAGCATCGTATATGTTGTGAAATTTAAATAGGTAGAATTTTAGAGGTTCATTATGTGGTAAATTAAAGATTTTAGATGCGGGTATTTGAGCACTGTACTTATGTGCTGATTGTTGAAAAACGGTGGAGACAATAAATGGGTCATCAAATATATTATCCGGGTATAATTTTTGAGTTAGTTCAGGATTTATAAATGATCTAGTGGAACCGCTATCTATTAAAATTTTTAAATTGTGTTCTGCGAATGTAATGTATGGCAGCTTGCTTGTAGAAGCATTATTCAACGATATTATTTGCGTTATCGTAAGAGTAACCAGTTGCATAATTGTCCTCAGCATACTCAGCATATTGGAAGTTATAATAATTATACTCGGAATCATATAGTTGGTCAAAATTAGATGAATCGTAGTATAGAGATTCTGGGTCCCTTTCGTTAATGTCAACATGAGGTTCGTTAACGTCGTCAACTACTTTCGTATTATATAGCTCTTCAGCTATGAAATTACTTGGTTGGTTGGTCTGGAAATAATTTCTAGAAGGTTGTTGAACATTGGCATTGAAGGTTTGCCTCGAAGTTGTTGACATAGGAGTAGGTTTTGGCAAAGTTCTATTTTGATTGGGTTTAAATACATTTGTTGAGTTTGTGTTGGATTTATTTTTGAATACTTGGGAATTGGTAGGGAATCTTTGTGGGATTTTGTTAAAATTTGGTTTCACAGCAATAGGCTGAGATGAAAAAGTTGGCTTAGCCGTAAATAAATTGTTAGATGTTTGGCTATTAAATCCCGGGTTAAAATGTGTGTTTGTTTTATTGTGTTGTATGGTTTTTTGTGTATGAGGTTTAGAAAAATTCTGAAAATATTGAGTGTTATACTCATCATTAACAAATTGTAGAGCTTGCGGAAGGTCTCGTGGACGCATGCAACGAATTGTCGTGCCTAATGGTTCCCTTAGGCCCGATAAGAATGTTTTTAAAGCTAAATCATTGTATAAATTACGTTTCAGCAATTTTGCAGCGTCATTTGTTTCATGAATATCCACGTAGGAACATAAAAGATTTAAAATATGTAAAATACGATCGTAATATTGGCTGGGTTTTTCAGCATTTTGTTGCCTAAGCATTACTAAATCGTGATTTAAACAAGCTTCATCGCGCTGGTCAGCAAAATGCCTGCTCAAAATAGTTTTAAGTTGGTCCCAAGTTGTTACATTTTGGATTCTCAAAACTAATCTTGCGTTACCAGTAAATTTACCGATTATCGAGTTCAGCAAGTGAATGTTCTGAAAACTATCTGGTTGAGCAGCGTTATAGAAAGCATCAATGAGGCTTTGACATACTTACTGATAAATATATGTTCAAATCATTCGGATTTCCGTCGAATTGTGGTACACAACTAAGGTACTCTGGCTTGAAATGAGCCATATTGTTAGAGTTTAAATTCGGAACAATGCAAATGTTTTGATTATCAAAAGATGTGCTTTCGGCACCGTTACTTCCAGAAAATGTTTGATTAATTATTTTAATTAAATCTTCCGAATCAGAAGATTAGTCAGTTGAAGGCGGTAATGATAAATTATTCAATTTTTCAATTATTTCATCTACGTCAGATATAAGTTAAATTGCACTTACAGACTAAATAAGAAGAATTTCATTGCTATAAGTCCCAGAGGTTTGGTTGGCGATATGGTGCTTCCAAATGGTTCTTGGTCTTTGTGAGATTTGGACAATTTGGTTCCAAACTCCGATTACTTCGAGGTAACAGGTTCATGATGAACTGGGTGTTTCGATATCTAGAAAGCCATCACTCTGACACCTCACAGTAAACAATTAACGTAGGTCCGTTTTTTTCCGGTTAGTCCGAATACCGAAGAACCTATAAACAGTCCCGAAAAAACACGTCCTGTCGACTGCGCCAGTTAACAAGTTAGCAACCGAGGGTTGGTTTTTAAAAAAATTTACTTTATTAACTGTTCGAAATTATTACTAGCTAAAGCACGTTACAATAAAAATTATAAGTATAATAAATTTCAACTGACTAACTATCCTAAGAAAATACATATATTTATAATAAGCTGATAAGCAGAATAAGCATTTCAAATGAGGACTCAGCAAATAGACGTGATATAACTCGTGAAAAAACTCTAGCAATAATTCTACCAACATTCGAAATTAAAGGTTTGGATCCTCAATGTCCTCCTAGGTCTCCAAACCTCATACTATTGGAATATTTAGTTCATGAGTGAGGTCCACAATGTTGGAATAGGCAAGTACTGAACAGGATTTGTTTCACAAAAAAAAAAAATATAGATACATTGTTTGACAAAAAAAAACTCTCGGCGAGAAATTCTCTTCCAGACGAGATTTCTCATCTCAATGAAATCCTAAATATTATACCTAACCTATTTGTGCTCTCTGTTATTGCTATTTTTGATAAAATTTGCTTCTATTTGATAATAATTCTAATGACCTGACCGAAAAGAGTGGATTTCTACGGAAATTTCAATTTAAAAGAAAAATATTTGTCCAATATACAATGTATTTCAACTGAATAGGCTCACATACGAATAAGCAGCTTTCACAATCTAAAATAATGTTCTCTTAATAGTTTTAAATAGAATATTGAAATTAAAATATTTACCAAAACTGAGGAATCATTTGTCATTGGGCCAAAATCTCCAATAGTTAAAGTTAATGGTCTTTGAGCACGAGCTATCATTATTTGTACCAATTGCTTTCCCTCTTTATTAAGTAAATGCCATCTGCTATCATATAAAGCGTCTGCAACAGTTTCACTCTTAAAACAAAATAGAGATTATACATTGATTGAGTCGATACTTGAAATGTAAAGTTGATTTTACTTTCACTAGATTTATTAACTGTAGCTGTGGCTTCATATAGTTTGATCGATGTACAGTGTGTCCCAAATTAACTTGGAACATACTGCTATTCACTTTGCCAGATTTGATACGTTATCCTGTTTTACTAATTTGTCTTATTCAATATTTCTATTCCATTAATGTACTGATAAGAAAACAAAAATTTTACATACTTGAACTTTAACTTCGTTGCAACTCCAGCCTAATATAAATACTTGAGCGCATAGTTGTATTACAAAAGATAATCGCCATACTATTTCTGATAGTGATAATTCCATCTAGAATAAAATGATAACATAATAATACATAAATAATTTTATTAATTTATTCATTTAATTAAGGTGCCTCCAGTATACAAAAAAAATTATAGAAGAAATATAATTTTGTATTTTTTTTTTGTTTTCTGCAATTCGAGTAAAACTATTTCATCTGAAAAACTTCTAGACTCATCGCTTGATGATGATGAAGAGCTCACAATTCTTTTAACTAGAATTATATTTTTCGTTCAGTAAATCTTGTAATGAAAATTTTATGAAGCGTAAACAATAATACATCCAACACTGTTGCCAGCTTCTATATGAGCTAAATGAGCTACATTAGCTATGTAGCCACCCATTATTTTTCTTACTGAGTACTTACTTTTATTATATTAAGAGATACTGACGCTATATTCAGCGAATTCAAACAATATTCCATGAGTATGATATATTTTGTACAATCATTTAAATGTTCAACAAATCTGAAAACAAAATTTCAATAGGTACTTATAATGCCACATTTTTTTTCTCACTTTTACCCGATAATATACTTATGATCCTCAATTAAGTTTTTTAAAACAGATATTTTCTCATTGTATTGTGCATCGCTAACATCGGCAATAAAATCATCAGGTCCTATAAAGTTTTTAAGTTTCACTTGCAAAATTTCCAACTGTGATGCAGAATAGGTTAGTAATGTTAAAAAAACCACGTGAGTCATGGTACCAAAATTATAGCCAACCCATGACCATATTGCCTGCAAGCCAAATGTTATATACAGGTTACTAAGTCTGTCTCTTGGAAATAAAGTTAAGTACATAAAGTTTGGCTCGATGGTCTGATTATTTATTAAGTTCTGGTGTTTCAATTCGACCATGGCAAATGCACCTAAAGGACAAAATACTTAAATTACAATGAAATAAGTTTCTATAGATAACGCACCTGATATTTGAAAATAGCTAAATCCACCTGCTAAAAATCCACCTATAATCAGCACATAAGCTTTGCAAACGCGAATTTTAACTCGATAGACATTATGGATTTCTTCACTTGTTGAGCCCCATACTTCCTTTTCTTTTTCAATTACATCATTAATCATCTCCATAATATCATATTTTTGGTAAATCAACATTTTCATACCCATTAATGTGGCACTAAATCCAGCACCAAGAGCTTGAAATTTGATTTGGTCTGGATAATCATTCAAAAACATTCTGATAATTTCAGCTGTTAGAAGAATCCATAGTAAAATATAGCCGAGTTTGACCAAAACTGAATAAACTTCGAAACATAGTTGGACTGATTTGCTTTCGCTAATGGGCTGCTTCCAAAATCCTGTGTTGATCATGACAATCTTGGACCATCCGATTAACTGTTGATTATTCTCTTGATTCGACATTGTTCCTAATAGGCATAAGACACTATTTTAAAAGAAGAAATACAATTGGGATGTTTCAATTGTACAATAATTATTGTCTCGACACAAACAAGAAAGTAATAATTATGAATAGGTATGGGTATAATTAAAGTGTGAAATAATATATTTTGCAATATAAGTATAGAGGGAGTACTTTTTGGGTTGCAATTATTAAACATACACAATAATAAAATATGAATGAATTATTGATTGATTGAATTAAATGATTCCTCGTATAGATACAACTTATTCTAATAGTCTAGGAAAATAGTCAAAAAATACATGTATTGCAAAAAAAAAATCCTACCCAAATGAACTTTTCAGGGATGATAGGGGGCGGGCGGGTGATCATAAAACCGAAAATATTAAACATTCACCCCTCTGGCGTTTTGCGCTATAGGGGTTGAAAGTGCGCCATTGGCGATTACTTGGTACCTATTGATTTTACAAAAAAAATTTTCAAATAAAAGATGTGCAACATTATTTGATCTACAATGTTTATCTAAAGATTTTTTTAATTAAGGGCCGTTTGAAATTTTATAATGAAAATGAAAAATTTTAACCAACGTGAAAATTTTTTCTACAACACATACAACATTTTTGCTTTATAAAGTTTTTACTCACCCTATGCCGTTTTTCAATAGGGGTAGTTTAAAGTTTATTTATTTTTTCACGAAAAAAAATTCCTTATGAGAGTTTTATAAGATTACATTTCCTACAATTTTTCCCAATCAACTTTTTTTGTAACTCACCCCCATTCAGCGGGGAGACACTTCCCTTAGGGAAAGTTTAGTTTTTAGGGGTATATATAATTTTTTTTTTCTTTTTTCGCCTTTAGTGCATATAAAAAGGTGCAATTAACATTGTACTAAAAGAATTTTTTTTCCACCACCTTTTTGTTTTTAGGGGTAGTTCGCCTATTTTCAACTTTGCAAAAAAAAGTTATAGAGAAAAGTTGCTCAAAATGATAAAATGAACAAGTTTTCTTAATAATTTTTTTTTGTAAAGTTGAAAATAGGCGAACTACCCCTGAAAACAAAAAGGTGGTGAAAAAAAAATCCTTTTAAAACAATGTTAATTGCAACTTTTTATATGCACTAAAGGCGAGAGAAGAAAAAAAATTAATATATACCCCTAAAAACTAAAATTTCCCCGAGGGAAGTGTCCTCCGGCTGAATGGGGGTAAGTTACAAAAAAAGTTGATCAGGAAAAATTATAGGAAATGTCATCTTATAAAACTTTTATTGAGAAAAATTTTTTGTAAAAAAATAAAAAAACTTAAAACGGCAGGGGGTGAGTAAAAACTTCATAAAGCAAAAATGTTGTATGAATTGTAGAAAAATTTTTCACGTTGGTTAAAATTTTTCATTTTCATATAGATAAACATTGTAGATCAAATAATGTTGCACATCTTTCATTTGAAACATTTTTTTGTAAAATCAATAGGTACCAAGTAATCGCCAAAAGCGCACTTTCAACCCCTATAGCGCAAAACGCCAGAGGGGTGAATGTTTGATATTTTCGGTTTTATGATCACCCACCCTCCCCCTATCATGCCTGAAAAGTTCTTTTGGGTAGAATTTTTATTTTTGTAAATCGACAATTTTCCTAGACTATAAAGTCATCAAAAAGCACAATATATTACGTAAGTAGTTTTTTTTTCTAATACCTCACTAACATTCAAATATGATACCTAAGCTCCTATAAGAGCCTTTGCTTATAGTCAAATCCATTCATCATACATTTATGCCTATGCAAATTGCAAATGCTGACTTTGTTATGTTGTAGTCTGCTTGAATCCACTAGTTGAACACGTTTTATGAAAAAAATTTGTCATGCATTGGAAAAACTGTTCCCAAAAACCAAACAAATAATTTGCACGGACAAGTAGCTAGGGACAGGACGAACTTATTGTTGCGGAATCAGTATCGCGACCTTGGGCGAGCTGTCAGGCAACAGACCAGAAGTAAGTATGAAGCATAAAGTACACTTTTTGGACATTTGCTAAATCTAGAAGTCTCTCAGGTCTCAGGAGGCATCTCCTCAGAAATCATTAGCAACGGTATTACTTATAGGAAACCCAATGACATTGCAAATGCATTTGCAGTGCATTTTAGAATCTCAAGGGGAATTTAGTTTTTCAATAATGACAGAAGAAGCTGTTAGAAAGGGCAGAAAAAAACTTCAACCCAAAAAAGCTACTGAAAAGAATAACATTCCTGCATGTATATTCGAGAGATATGTGGACTAATGCTTGTTGCACCACTTGCATATATATTCAATCCAGCTCTTAGGATCAACGTCTTTCCAGATAGATTGAAAGAATCTACTCTTATACCCATTTTTAAAACCAATAGTAGAGAAAAGATAGAGAATTATAGACCCATCAGTATTCTTAATAAAAATATTCGAGACCGGATTATAGGATAATATTATGGAGAATTTCAAACACAAAATTGCTCGTTAACGTCATGGTTTTTTACCTGACAGATTAACTAATCTAATGGTGTTTAGTGATGTGGTGACAGACGCAATTAAAAGTATAGGGGTCAGCTGGATGTAATTATAAATGATTGCTCCAAGGCATTCGACAAGGTAGATCTTGGTAAACTCTTGAATAAATTGGCAAATTTTGGTTTTTCAAGGAAGGCATTGTTGTTTATGATGTCATATTTAGAGAGTAGTTTCCAGCAGGTCAGAGTGTGAGGGTTCTCGTCATATGAGATTTTGGCTACATCAGGGAAGTAATCTGGGCCCTCTTCTTTTGGCATTCTTCATTAACGATTCACCTGAATGCATAGGTAATTCATCCAGTTTGATTTTTGCAGATGACTTTAAAATGCTCAAAACTATAGGTTCGCTAAATGACTGTATCCTGCTGCAGAATGATCTCATAGCAGTCTGTGAGTGGTTCCAACAGAATGTTCCTGAGCATAGATAAGTGCGCTGTGATAACCTTCACCCGTGAAGTTAATTATTTCAGTTCTGACTATTTTATTAACGACATAGAACTTGAGAGAAGGGTGCAATGGGTGCAATACAGTGATCTTGGAGTATTATTTCAGTCCAATTTCAAATTTAACGACCATTATAATGATATTGTAAATAAAGCATCTAAAGCTCTAGGTTTTGTTATAAGAAATTCTAAATATTTAATTAATTTGAACACTATTGTAAGGTTGTATAACGCACTAGTGAGACCACATTTAGAGTATGCTTGCGTAATATAGGCACCTGAAGCTGACTCTAACATCAACTTCATCGAGAAAGTACAAAAATAGTATATTGTGTATTTAGGTAGAAAAGTGACACATTCTCGGCCGACGGTGTAAGTTGACGGGCGAGGCGTAGCCGAGGCCGGCAAACACCGAAGACCGAGAATATGCTTTTCCACAGAAATACACATACTATTTTTTCTGCGATCGGTTGAATACCTGTTAAATGTTTGTCTTTTAGTTCCAATTATTCAGCAATACGAGAATCACTTTCCCAGCCTAGGCCGGAAAAGTGTTTTCTGTATTGTTATTCATTAATTCCTTAGCAACTATTGAAACATATGTAATTGAAATACCAGAATATTAAGTTTTGCGACCTGTCAACCGGTCAAAAATGCTTCTTGTCATTCCCAGAAAATTATATTATTAACAATGTAAAATATAGATATTTGTAATTGATAGATTATGTAAAACTATTAGTACCTAAGTTAAATTTGAGACTCATTAGTCCACTCTAATAACTCCGGAGAGAACTCACTCTTCTGGAGTACCTTCACATCACGGATTTGGAAATCCTGACCCGTGTAGCGTACCGACCTTTGTCACTTCGTGTAAACAAAAGGTGATAGACTTGGTCTTGGGCTCACTATCCATGGCCCATGATAAGCAAGTGGACAGTGTCTGACGAACTGTCCCTATCGGTCTATCAGATCACAAACACATCCTATTCAGCTTGGACCCTGATCACAAGACTAGGCCCAGTAAGTTCAGGAACCCCCGAAACAGGAACTGAGACCAATACGTTGAGATCCTAAGGGCTAAGCTAGAAGAGTTTTCCACGCCATGCCGCAGCGCAAGGCAAGTGGAGGAAACAGCCGAATTCATAGGCAACGCAATCACCAATACGTACAAATGAAGCTGTCAGCTTCGGACCTATCGAGGAAAGAAGAAAACCCCTTGGTGGAATTTCCACCTCGACAAGGCTTGTAAAAAAAACCCGCAGGCTCTTCAACAGGGCCATACGGTCTAAATCCCTAGCTGACTGGGACACCCACAAGCAGTCTCAGCGCAGATACAAAGATCTCATGAAAAGGTCCAAAAGAGAACCATGGAGGACATTCAGCGGAAAGGTTGACGAGCTTTCGGCAGCCGCCAAGCTTCAAAAGATTCTCTCAAAAAACCTAGGACGAGAGCTGGGGTCACTAAGCATTCCCTCCGCTAGTTATAGCGCTACCGCAGAGGAGGTATCTACTTGGTTGGCTCCTGGAAACACACTTTCCGGGCTCTGAAATCCTGCAAACTGGTGAACCACCAATGCACGCTCCATAAGCTGGCGCAAGGCCAGCTGACTGGAAGATAGCTGCAAGAGTGGTATCAGAAAACTCCGTAGGAGGAGGAGTCATCCACTCATTTGGAGTGCAGGACCAGATGGAATCTTTCCGGCTCTTTTATAAAAGGGGCTGGAACTACTGATTCCGCACCTAATACGCCTCTTCAGGGCCTGCCTCGCATATGTTGCGTGTGCACACATTCATCAGGGAAGGGGCATTGGAAGCAATACTTATGCAAACACGAATAAAATCTAAATTTCTGAATTGAATAACACGTACAAAAGACAGTTATAGAATTTTCAACATCAAACATTGTTTGTTAAATTTAATATTAATGCTCTATCGCCTGTAACATTCTGACCCATGCAATAACATTTCTGACCCTTGAAATAGCTCCATCATCGTCCCGACATTCTGACCCCCTCTCTTGTGGTGTCTGGCACTGGATCGGCTGCTCCGTACCCTGAACGAGGAAGGTATGTACCGGGTGTCCAAATAAGAAAGGTCGCCGGCTATATCTCAGGAACTATTAGTCCTAGAGCTTCCAAGTATAATTTTTTTTGATAAAATAGGCCATGAGAAATTGCTGGAAATAGTTTTTAAGTTTGTAAGTTGACCGCTAGGGGGCGCAACGAACACTCGAAAACATAATACTGTGATTATCGTTAAAAAACGCCTACTAAAGGTACATAAAAAATATGATTTTTGAAATTTTGATGAGATTACGAAAAAATTTTGTTAAGGATTTTTTGCCCTAACTCTTCAAATACGAGGTGGGGGAGGGATCAAACTTGTTAGGAACAAAAGTTATATAACTTTTTTGTTTCTCAACCGATTTCAATGAATCAGGTGTCATTTGAAAGAGTTTTTTTCTGTTCAATAAAATGCATAATAAAAATAACAAAATTGAATTGCAATGTTGCCGCTAGAGGGCGCTGTGTCCAAAAGTCGGCAATTTTCCATTTTTTCTCGGAAATTTCAAATATAATGATGCTTTTTTTATACTTTAGATGGAAAAAGGATGAAAAAATAAGGAATCTGGTGAAAACTGCAAGTCTGAATCTTTATCCTAGCCCAAAATATAAATATACAAATATTTTAAGTAAGAAAAATTTCAGAAAAAAGAAGGTTTTTTCTTCCTTCCTTTTCGGGATAAAACAGAAAAAATCTTATTTTTTACGGCACTATAGAATTAGTAAGAAGAAGAACTAGTTGTGTGTCTGAAAGTAGCTACCAATCCACGATATCAAGAATTGAAATTGAATTGAACTATAGTTTTTTACATTCCAAGCTGCGAAAGCGTACTTTTAGGTGCGTGTATTCGAATACCTCCGAGCACCTAAAAGGGCTTTTGCAGCGTGTAATGTATCCAACTTTTCATTGTTCCCCTCAGGAAACCCTTTTTTTATCTTGAACATACAAGCGAAAGCGAAATTCAAACATGCTAGTCATTACTTTCACTTTCGATTGCCCATTCAAGACAGAAAAACATGTTATTTACAATCATACATGTAATGTTGACTTTTCTGAGTTTTAAAAAGTTTGAAAATGTCACTTTTTTGACTTTTACTTTTCACCCACGGGTTGAAAGTTTACTTTCCTCCCGTGGGCCGAAAGTAAGTGAAATTGTTGAAATTTATTGTATTTTTTTTAGTTTTCTTTGAAATAAAAATTACAAAATTCGAATGATTGTAAATAAAATAGTATACATACCTCAGTGAAAAGTTTCATTACTGCCTCGAGATTTTAGTTGAACCTCGGTTGCGCCTCGGTCTAACCGTTGTAAAATCTCTCGACAGTTATAAAACACTTTCCACCTCGATATGTAATAAACTATTATTTTAAACCATATTGGCGATTGCGACTACCGATGGGGGCGCTGGGGTCGTATTTTCGAATATTCTCGCATAAGAAATTTGATACGATTTCGAATGCTCCCCATTTAATTTATATTGCTGTCAGTCAAATTTCGTGTACGAAGTGTACTCGAATGAATTCGAAAATACGACCCCTGGAGTTTGTAAACAAATATGGCGGAGAACGAGTAATATTTTGACATTCAGCATTGTATTTATATGCATTCGTATTTCTTTCGCTAATTTTCTCGTTGTTCTCGTAGTTTTTTCGGTGGTTTTTTACTATATTTTATAAATTTTGAACTTTGTGACTTTCTTTTGTGCATTTCGTATCCATACAACACGAAATATGGAAAATGGAGGCCTGTTTTTGAGTTTGGCCACAGTTTTATCCCACCTGTAGGCTGGCGTAGGAAGCACGATCACTATTTTTCTTAGGAAAATAATGAAAATGAATAGTTCTGTCTGCATTTTTTCGAGAATGGCATTCGTATACACAGCAGTTTGTGTTATGTTTGGACCGCTTGAACTTGGAGGCAGATGCCATTGAATTCCTGTAATAATAGCACCCCACAGAATGACAATAAAAGCTTTCCCTTTAATATTTCCCACTTTTCAACACAAAACACGTAATTTAAATTAGAAACGAACAGAAAACATCGAAAAAGAAATAAAATATTCCAATACGGTATGTGAACAACCGATCTTGAAATCGCCAATATGTAATTTTCAGATTCCTTACTGGTTCGAAGGTTCGAAAATGTTACTCTACTTTTGTTTACTTTAACGTAGGCCGAAAGTGACTGTTCTTCTGTGATTTTTGGCCTGGAGAACTCACTTTCGACTCTGATAAATTGTTCTTTCACACCTAAACACAAATATGCTGTGGTTTGTATTTAGAAGTAGATGTCACATGTGTTTATATTATTGAAATTTCATAAGATGTCAATGTCGGTGTCAGACTGTCAGTCGAAATTCCATTTTAGTCATATTTTTACCTTATTTTTTTTTTCAATAATTGATGGTTCAAAATAAAATAGTATATATATTTCGGTGGAAAGTTTTCACATTATTGTCTCGAGAATTGGTTAACCTCGGCGCTTCGCACCTCCGTCAACCATAGTATCTCTCGACAATAATGAAACACTTTCCACCTCCGCATGTAATATACTATTCCTGAGAGGAGAAATGAAAAGTTTTTTCCGTTACACACTGCAAAAGCCCTTTTCATTCTCGCCCCTACAAAAGTAGATTTTTTTATCTTGCATAGTTGAGCGAAAGCGAAACATGCTTGTAGGTTCCTTCACTTTCGCATGCGTATTCACGATTTTTGAGGGGGAAGGATGGAAAGTTTAATACATCACATGCTGCACAAGTCCTGTTAAGTACTCGGAGGTATTCAAATAGCCGAGGCGATGCGAAGCGCAGCTTTGGCTATTTGAATACACGCACCTAAAAGTGCGCTTTCGCAGCTTGGAATGTAAATAACTATAGTTCAATTCAATCTCAATTCTTGATATCGTGGATTGGTAGCTACTTTCAGACACATAACTAGTTCTTCTTCTCACTAATTCTATAGTGCCGTAAAAAAATAGGATTTTTTCTGTTTTATCCCGAAAAGGAAAGGTTTTTTTCTGAAATTTTTCTTACTTAAAATATTTGTTCATTTATATTTTGGGCTAGGATAAAGATTCAGACTTGCAGTTTTCACCAGATTCATTATTTTTTTATCCTCTTTCCATCTAAATTATAAAAAAAGCATCATTATATTTGAAATTTCCGAGAAAAAATGGAAAATTGCCGACTTTTGGACACAGCGCCCCCTAGCGGCAACATAGCAATTTAATTTTGTTATTTTTATTAAGCATTTTATTGAACAGAAAAAAACTCTTTCAAATGACACCCGATTCATTCGAATCGGTTGAAAAAAAAAAAGTTATATAACTTTTGTTCCTAACAAGTTTGTACCTTCCCCCACCTCTTATTTGAAGAGTTAGGGCAAAAAATCCTTAACAAAATTTTTTCGTAATCTCATCAAGATTTCAAAAATCATATTTTTTGTATACCTTTAGTAGGTGTTTTTTGAAGATAATCACAGTATTATGTTTTCGAGTGTTCTTTGCGCCCCCTAGCGGTCAACTTACAAACTTGAAAACTATTTCCAGCAATTTCTCATGGCCTACTTTATTAGAAAAAAAATTTACTTGGAAGCTCTAGGACTAATAGCTCCTGAGATACCTATAGCCGGCGACCTTTCTTATTTGGACACCCGGGTACACTAAAGGCTACGCGGATGATCTTGTCATCGCTGTGGCTGGTACGATATCCAGCACCATCAAAGGGATTATGCAAAGAGCTCTAAAAATGGTAGAAAGATGGTGTAAAAATCACGGGCTTTCTGTAAATCCGGACAATATTAAAATATCACCATTCACAAAGGAGAGGAACGTGGACCTGGAAGGGCTCACTTTCGAGGCTTTTTGCATCCGGTCATATGGTCAAGTATCTAAGACTCATCAATGACTCTAGTCTGACCTGGAAAAATCACGTCAACAGGGTCGTCCAGAGAGCCACTTGCCTTTGGGCCTGTAGAAGATTCATCGGACGTACCTTGGGTTTACAGCCCTACATAGTTCACTGGCTTTACACAGCAGTGAGACTGACCCAGACTTTAACAAGCCGAAGGGTCTCATCTGGTACACAGACGGGTCTCTGACGGGGAAGGGTGCAGGGGCTAGTGTATATATGGGGAGAGACCTATGGCGAGACTTAGCCTTCCACTTGGTCGATACCTTACGGTATACCAGACTGAAATCTACGCCATACAGGCATGTGCTCAGGAGAATCTCCAGAGAGGTTACTCGGGCAAGCATATAGGCTAGGCCTAGGCTCAGACAAGGTCAACTCGAGGCTCACGTTTGACTGTATAACTACCCTCTAGTGGGTTCAACAAGGTCACCTTTATTTCGGTCCCGGGTCACAGGGGCAACGAGGAGGCAGACCAGCTGGCTCGTGAAGGTAGCAAGACTGCCTTTATTGGGCCTCAGTCTGCTCTTGAGGTTGCTTCCTGTCTGTTGAAAGCCAATATTAGGAACCGGTCCAACAACCGGTTCAAAGACGAATGGCTGGAAGCTGGAACAGAAAGGCCTCAGACAGTCAAGGATCTCTATACAAGGTCCTCCAAATTGCAGAGACAAAAAGCCTCCTAAAACTAAGCAGGAGCCAACTGAGAGCCATTACAGACGTCCTGACGGAACACTGGGAGGATTACAGAAGAATTCGAAAAGAGAAATATGTTTGATCTATTTGTTGATATGCTTAACGGTAATAACGTTGGTAATACTGGAAAAGCGGTCGTCAGAGTATGATTTTTTTTGAATAAGTGTATATGAGGATTATTAGTGTTGAAATGAATTCAACGTAAAAAGCTACACCACTGTGTTAAAATAAACTTTTAATTACTTGCTGCATAAATAAATGAGCGGCAGAGTCATCACGAGCCTTATATCGATTGTTGCATATTGACATAATAAATTATAAATTTGGCTAATATATTATTTAGATAAATATGAAGAAATTCTAAGAAAAATTCATGCGGCAGCAAAAGAAGCGCTCGGAATTCAAGACATTATAAACAAACACAATCCTGAATGGTGGTCAGAAGACCTAGCGAGAAGCTAACAAAAGCCAAAAAGCTTACCATAAGTGATTAAAATCGGAAAATACAGAAGATGGAAGAATATATAAACAACTGAATAGGAAGTTTAAGAAAGAGGTGGCAAGGCAAAAAAAACGAAATATATGAGATCGAAAGATATTTGGGAGGTTCAAGGGTGGCACCAGAATGGAAAGCTGTAAAGAACGCGAGGAAAGGTAGAAAGGAAGCAGCGAATATCCACATAATATCTATGGGGAGAATGAACTGAAAATTACAGGAAGCTGCTGACAGAGGAAAGAGAACAATTCAAGGGATAGATTGAGAAGATGAAGTAAATCATGTAGAAGCCATAACGCCAAAACAGGTTAGAACAAATGTACAAAATATGAAAAATGGAAAGTCTTTGGGGCCCAGGAAACATTCTTATCGAACTAATCAAATGTGCGTCAGAGATCGCGATGGAACTTTTAGCAGATTATACAACAATCTGTTACTAAGAAGGCACACTATACCTTCAGACTGGAATATCTCACAGATAAGTTCCATCCACAAAGAAGGAGATCGAAAAACTTGTGGATAATATAGAGAAATAAGGACTAGCTCTTTTGGAAGGTTGTACGGCCGAATTTTAAAGAGAAGAATTGAAATGACATTTTCAAACATAGAAGAGCAGAATGGCTTTTGTGCGGGACATTCGAGCATGAATGGCACTTTCACATTACAATAAATCATAGAAACAAAGAAAGCTCGAAATCTCTCTACACGTTTAATATTTGTAGACCTCGAGAAGGCCTACGATATAGCGCCCTTGAAAAAACCTATCGAAGTTTCAACAAAGACAGACTAATCTCAGTGAAGAATACACAACACCTGCAGATTATAGTAGGTAAAAGTAGGATATCAAGCTTCAGAAAGTTTGGAAATTACAAAAGGACTAAAGCAAGGTTACTTTTTATAATCTACACTGTTTAATATATAGGTACTGAAGAAATAGGTGCTCTGAGTGGGAATATTTGTCCACACTATTCTTTGCAGACGATCAGGTAGTAATAGCTAGCTGTACAGAGGACAATGTATAAAAAACTTAAGGACGAATATGAACAGTGAGGAATGAGAATAAACTAAAGCCAAACAGAATATCTTTGTATTGGAGTGATAATGAAGACCTGGATCTTAGCTTAAGAGGTCTGAAAAAGTGTGAGGAGTATGAATACTTGTGAAGAAAAAAGACAATCTATACGGAGCAATTGTAGAGCCGATATTGACTAATGAAGCTGAATGCTGGCAGCTATCAGAACGAAATAAAAGGCAGGTAGATGCAGAGACGAGTATGTAACTAGACTTACAATTCTGGAGCAGATTCAAAACGTAGAAATTCGAAGAAGTGCTTGGAAAATATATAGAATCACCGAAAGAATAGACACCCAACAGCTCATATAGTACATGTTATGGAAATGATGGATTTCAAAAAAAAAAACATTGAACCGTTCCATGAATGGACCCGTTATCAGTTCAATTTGTTTCTGGTATAAAAGATTCTGCTTGACAAGCACAAGTAACTCAAGCTGGTCATGAAACAACCAGCTCATTTATAACATATATCACGTTTACCACGTATGCCAAGTAGTTTGGCGTGAAACACAGCAAAAAATTGTAAATTCGTATGTAGACGTACACGCGTAAAAACTTATAAAATCAAATGTTTTAATTGTACCTACCTATATTGTGTTAATATGGGACAACGTCAGTCGGCATGTACTGCACGAAATGTGGAACAAAAATGACTCTAGATGATTTGATAATTTAATAACATGTGATTTTTGCAAAAATTCTGGACACTCGTTTGTGTTTAAAGAGATTACGTTTTGAAAAAAAAAGATAAATCTAAACATATAAATACCTGCGGTTCCCATAATTATTCAAACAAAATGATTGCAAACCTTTGTCTTAATAATATTATAATGACGTGCTTTATCAAGTTCGTTTAGATACCGGAATTTTAAATTTCACTTATTCGTGAAAATATTTCTAAGGAAGTTTCGCAGACGTTTATATACTATATTTTGTTTATACTGAAGAAAGGTCTATCAGTGGCGTAGGTTAATTAAGTTTCAAATAAGAAACTTTACTTTTTTAAAAACTTTATTTTAATTAACTAAAGTAAAAGTAAAGTAACATAATATGAAGACTGGTCGAACTAGTTGCTGCTGCAAAACATGAAAGCGAAAGAACAATTGTGCATGGCTGCACCGCGTTTTATAAAAAATAAATGCAAATTAGCAATATTCACTAAAAACGTCAACAATTATTGTGATGTCATCGTGGGCGAGCAATTAGTATGCTTCTTAAGACAATAGATTGATCGACTAATTTACATTAGTTGATATGGGAATCGTTCAATATAACTCCTCCTACCTTAAGATGTTGCAAATTCGGATTGTTTTGATTGATGACCCAAATTTCACAATTCGATTTGCACATTTGTTGAAGTTTTCTTCTTTTTACAAAAATAGTATACTGAAATTAAAAATATGATTACAATGCTTAAACCTATGATTATATAAGTATTAGTATAATTGTAAGAATAGTTAAGTTCTTTCAAAGGTTGAACTTCTAACTTCCTTGCTTCTTCAAAGGCTTCTTGAAGTGTCTCGTGGTTTAATTCCTTGATCTTGAGCGTAGTAATATTTTCTGCTAGATCTGGTAGGTATGTCCATTTTCGATATTTTCAAATCGAAGTTGAAATTTTCAGTTATCCTTTTAAATGTCTGATTGTTTATTGTTATCTGACAAGTATCGAGAGTGATTAGAGTCGGTTTTATCAATATGTCCATGTGACTAATTTTATCACATTTGGTAACAATGGTTTGACTCTTTTTTGGTATGATCAATAGTTGACCATTTGGGAGTTGTTTAGTTGTTGGTTCTTCGTAATGTATTTTTACGAATGGGCACATCAGTAATTAGACTGTAGACACATGGTTCTTCTTGTTTAAGCATTTCTTGGTTACACAAGTATATGTTTTCGACTCTTGGGCATTCTCACTGGATATTATAATATGAGTCCGTAGTAAGTATCAAGTAAGGGAACTTAATTCTAACCGTAAGGTTTTGGATTGGGATAGGATATAATTTATACAAAAGAAAAGGTCTTGGGTCAATAATAGGTGTATAGATTACAAATATTATAAGTTCCTTTTGGATTTTAACTTGTGTTTTCATAGTTTCAAAATATTGAATTACATTGTGAAATGGAATCTGCTGTTGTTTAGGTATATTATGCAGTATTTGATTCAATTCATTATGTTGAAGGATCGTATAATGCATAACTCCCAGCTGTGCAAAATTAATAGCAAGTTGGATATGATCTATTAAATTTTGTATCTTATTACTTTGCATGTTTATGTTGTTCAATATCAAATTGAAGTTTAACATGGTATGAAAATTATGATTTTCATTAGTAATATTATCAATTTTCTCTGCTAAGAGCTTTTGATTAGCTTCAACATATAACAATTGATCATGGAATGTTTTTGTGACTTTCCTTAGTACTTGTGCTTGTTTTTCTAGATCTTTATTAATTGTACCTTGATTTTCATCACCATCTTCTGAATCTAAAGTACCATAGAGCCATTTCTGAGCTGTTCCCATAAAATTGAGAAGTCCTCTTTTGCTTCTTTTATTACCAATTGTCTTAATCGTTTGTTTCATTAAGTCTACTTGTAATTGACTTGTTTCGATGTTTGTTTGGAACAGAGTGGACCATGTTGTTTTATTCAACATTTATGTTAATTTAATTTTTTTTTTGAAAATCATTTATTTCTTTCAAACAATCTATAAATTACAATTTTATAAGTTTCTTAAATCAGTATATAAAAATACTGGTCACAAGAGAAACAAGCTAATCTAATTATACTAAATATACAGTGGTTTTTTTTAAAATATTAATTCTCAATAATAACTTCCATCAAATACAAAAGCTCAATAAAACTAGGTTGTATAATACACGGTGTCCCAGCCGAGAGTGACCCATTTTAGATGTTTATAACTTTTAAACCAGGTGTGCTAGCTACCTGTGGTTTGCGCCATTCGATTTCTCTTGACCTAAAGTTTTTTGTAGTAGGTTGCAAATTTTTCTGCCACTTATACAGGGAGAGTTGAAAACAATCCGTTTTTTAACATCGAAATTCTCCACTATTTTCAATGGAATACCCTGTGTATCACAACGTCAAAAAAAAGAGTCATGTCCAAGGTATCCATGTATCAATAAACATCGTCCTCTAACTTGAAGTTTTAGCCGTAAAAAAATCACAATCGAAATTCTGGTATTTTTCATTAGCATATTTCTAAGGCTTGGAAATTATGTTTGCCTACTAAAAAGTTAATAAAAACTGCATAAAACTATAAAAAAATGCTGTATATGTTAGCCAATTCCGGCAATTCTGTTCTATTCATTTATTCCAGCAATTGACAATCCGAAATTTGTTGGTGAGCTACTCTATATGTTCATCCCTTTTTCATTTAAATCCATGACCAAAATTTGCATATTGTTGTCAACAAAATTGTCAATAATTCTACTATTTAGACTGCGTATTTTGCAACAAAAAATGGAAGAACAACTACACCAATCTATTATTGTTATGAACATAACTTCATTTTACTGAAAAGTGGTCTAAATTTGGAATTGAACAGAAATTTGTGAAGGTCTGTAAATGACATTTCATTTAAACGCCCCTCTAAATTTGTTTGCATAAAGCCATTTAAGATAATTATTCAGGTCTTGATTAACTTGCGCCTCTAACTGCCCTCTATCTGACCCTATATACACCAAAGCCGTATCATCTGCAAATGTAAAATATCTGGCCCCAACATGTGCCAACTTTAGACTGAGTACATAAATGGAGTAAATTAACTCAATGTTGTTTCTAATTTGTGTATTCCTTGAAATATGGTAGTTGTATTGATATGATAAAACGCAGTATTGTTATATGGTCATATAAGTATTACCTAAGGAAATTGGTAAAATTGGGTTTTCCAGCGAGGTCATTGTATAGGCGTGGGCAATTCCTATTACCATGAGGGACGTTAGGACGTTCATTGTCTTTCACCTGAAATAGGATATTGGGTGGTATGAATAAAAACGAAGTACTTGCTACTACTAAAAGTATTAGTATGTACTACGTAGTATTTACTTCACAATGAACCATTGACTTATTTCCGGTAGGTTCGAAATGTAGTACCTACTTCGTTTTGGAGTAAATACTACGTAGAACATACTAATACTTCTAGTAGTAGCAAGTACTTCGTTTTTATTCCCTCTAAAGTGACGTTATGTGATTTTTGACGTAATAGCCAGAGATATGGGAGATTTGTTGGTTAGAATAGAATAAGGGTCCATCCTGCGCAACTGGCCGAATTTGAAGGACCGCCATTTTTATCACTTGTCAAATTAGGTGTTGGAAAAATAGGTCATGAACAACTCATAACTCCAAAAATAAGCAGAAATAACAAAAATAAATCTTTTAAAACACCGCTCTGATAAAAATATCTCAGAAAAAGCACGAAAAATCGCCAAAAACAACAATCTGTAACCGCCCAAAAGTAAGGTTATGTTGTGAAAAATCTGTCAGATTGAATTTGTCAACGTAAAAACTAATGGCGTTTCCGATTGGTACATTTAATGCGCATTGAGTGTTTTTTCATCCTTTTTCATCAACCTGTAGAAGAAAAAGACAGAAATAAAAAATACTGCACTAGATCTACTACACCCTATGCGTTACCATAAAATCGGACGCGCAGTCGTCTAAGCGCATTCTATTTCCCTCACATATCTCTGGTAATAGCTAGCGCCTGCATGTATTAGGCAATCCAAACCACGTGACATTCAAGATGGCGTGGCGGCCACATAAAGGCCAAATTTCATTTTTTAGTCGTTTGCAGTCTACTGTTTGTTCGAAGTTTTACATTTTTATGTGCTTTAAGGTGTTTTTGTGAGGGGTAAATCTGTTAAGTGCAATACGACAAGATATTAGGCATTTTAAGTTGGACCAAACACGTTAACGTAATCTTTAAACGTAAACCCTATTTTTTACTATAGCGTCGAGTGTAGGGTTGCCAGATTGAAATATCTACAAATCGGGTATACCAATCAAAAAGCTGTTAAAAAATCGGGACACTTTTTTTTAAAGGAATAATTTGATATAAAAATAATACTGAACAATAAAATTTCTAATAAAATTTAAAAATAAACTGAGAAATGCGTCCAGCTGACTGTCCAGTTGTTGGTATTCGACTTCAGTTAACTGCTCGATCCTCTTAAATAATGAGAAAAGGGATAAAATCTGGATAAAATGGAAAAAATGAAACAAACCCAAACTAAATTATTTCCAAAAATGTTCACCTTCCTTTAGTAAGAATCGAAATGGACAAAAATTCCATTCTTTTTACCCCAACAGAAAAAACCTCTGGATATCTCTAGACTCCAGAGAGTATATGATATCTCACGAAATAGACTAATTGCTTTTTAGATAAATCTTCTAACAGATCCACCACATACAGTGATCATCAATGACGAATATAGTTCTGAAAAATAAAATCAAGCTCGGAGTTAACAAGTAGGTACAATTCAAAAAGAGTGACCTAGGGCGGGTATTATAAAAATATTTTGTCAGAATAACTAGAAGTTAACTTCTGGAATGACTTAACTTCTCTTGTTATTCCAGGGGCCGGATAATCCAGCCCGGATTCTCGTTTAAGGGAGTAGAGCTTTCCGATAGAACGAATGTTTTTTCCTTGTTAACGTAATCGAAAAGTAAACGAAAATGATAAAGACGAAAAATGTGTTCTCTCGAGGAGATCCACTCCCTGGCTCGAGAATCGGCCCCCTGAAGTAAAGTTTTAGTTATCTGTCTTAGGGCAGGTATAAAACTATTTTGAAAGATAACTAAAAGTTAACTTCTGGAAATACCTACTATGAGAAGTATCTTCATTCCACAAGTTAACTTTAAGTTATATTCTATCAAAATAGTTTTATAATACCCGTCCTAAATAGTTTTATAATACTCGCCTTTATAAGTAGGTACTTTTAATTTTTTCTGTCAAAAGAATTTCGTGGAATCGGGACATTTAGCGTCCCGACGTATAGTCCATCGGGACACGGGACAAAATCTCCAATATCGGGACTGTCCCGTTAAAATCGGGACGTCTGGCAACCCTAGTCGAGTGACCGTCGGTGTTCACAAATCAGTTTAAGTTAAATTTTCACGTAAACGTTAACGGTATATCTCACAATCATGACCTAACCTCTAAATTTTGTTGTGAAAAGGATAAATTAGAAATAATTTCTTGTATTTTGATTATTTTGAATTACATGACAACTTTTTTTTAAGGTTAAAATACATTCGGCAAAGGTCGACACCGGCAATCTGGCTTTCAAGCCCACTCGGTTTAACGAACGTTTACGGATAAGGTACACGCAAAGATCCGCTAAATAACGTGACACGTAACACGCTATTTTTGGTTAAAAGAAACTGCGCATGCGCAGCTGTCAAATCTTACGTTAGCGTTAACGTATTTTGTCTAACTTAAAGTGTCTATTATCATTATGTAGAGCCAATATTCGCAAGAGCTGGGTGCCCAGAAAATTATCCACATCCTTTACCTTACTTGGTTTTCCTATTGTAAAACCATATGAAGGTTTGATTGCCGCTAACCATGCCATTCGTCTTTTTCCTTATGTTTTATTCAAATGAGGAAAATATACTGAAATTGACCCTATAGAAAGACATATTTTGATTGTCCCTTTCTCGGCGCCTCCCACATCCCAGAACAAACAGACACTTATCCGGCATTTTACAACACTAAGGTCTGATTTATCCATCTTCAGATAAACTTGCTGGTAACTATCTGGCAAGATAAATCAACCGTTTTTTGATTCTATTGGTCGGCGAGTAACTGGCCAACCAATGAGATCACAGATTTCGTTTTTATCCGTCAGATTGCATACCTGACAGTTTATTAGAAGGTGAATAAACCGGCCCTAAATACAACAATAATGGGTTAAGTAAAAAGTACCTAGTCAACCAATATTTTATAAGAAATCTAATTCAAACTTGCAAGCAAAACTAGAAACAAAATAACCAAAACACGCATAAAAACACATATTCATAACAAACTTGCTTGGCTACCACGCCATATTGAATTTCTGTTTTGGGTTGGTTAACTTTATAACGAGTTCTTTGGATTTCCTTGATTGATGCAACTAAAATATTTTCGCACAGGTCTTGGATGCTAAATCGCATAGTGAGGATGTGGAAAGACTTGTAACTAAGTATCAGCAATATATTAAAAAGCCTATATCTCAAAGTAGCTTGTCAGTAGATTCTGAAAATGAAACTGCGCAGGCCGAACAACAAAGATGGTACAAAGGTATTAATGCTGAAGCCAATGCTAATAGGTCTGTTCCAACACGTCAAAAACCCTCCCATTAACGGTTTGGAAACCATCGAGGAAACCACTCAGTAAACAAATTTTGGTTTCTACGCACAAATTTTACGCTTTGCGCAGAATCGTGACGGTACATTGTATGGTTTCCTGCTGTGTTGGAACAGACCTATAGATGAGGATGAGGCCAGCGGAGAGTTTGGAGATGGTTCCGAGGAAAAAAATAGCAAGACATTTTAGAATACATGTATTGATAGTGCTATTGCATTTTCATAGGTAGTATATTATGTCAACCATGTATATTATTTTTAGTTTGTTCTGTGTTAAGTTTTAAGTTTTTTTGTTCGTAATAAATGAAGAAATAACTACAAAGATTTTAATTTCCTACTGCATAATATTCTGTTCCTACTGCACATTTTGTGTCCAACTGCACGTTAGAATAACCTCTGTACTATTAGTAGAAACTGAATAGTTGAATTTGGAGGTCCGATAGTTTGGATTGCTCAGAAACAGTTAGTAGCTTCATCATCATCGACAGAGGCTGAATATCGTGCTGCTACAAGTGGAATTCAAGAAGTCTGTTAGATTCGACGAATAATTACAGACCTTGGAATGCGAGAGATGACTACTGAGCCAACTGATTTGCTTATTGATAATGAAGCAGAAGGAAAAGTCACAAAAGATAAAAAGCACATTGAGATTCGTCGCAAGTTCTTAAATGATCATGTTGGGAAGACTGTACCCTGTACCTGTACGCTTAGTTTATCTGAATACAAAAAAAAAGTTGCTGATATATTTACAAAGGCATTGAACGAGAAAATCTTCAAAAGTTTACGTCGAAAACTATTCAAGGAGAAATGTTGAAGAATTTAATCAGTTTATAAGGCAAAATTAAATAAAATGAAAGAAATTACAGAAGGATTTGAAAAAAAAAAAGTGTTTGATGCATTTGTCGATATGCTTAACGGTAATAACGCCAATTCAATAACGGTGGTTATACAATTCACTGTACATTATTTCCATATGACACGAGAAGATTAATAAGTGATAAGCCTTTTGGGATTATCACGCTTAGTGGCAAGCGGTGAAACAAAACTTTTTCTATAATAGAATTTGCTATAAATATTGCCACCAAGCGAGATAATCCCAAGAGGCTTATCACTTATAAAGCCTCTCGTGTCATATAGAAATAATGTACATCGTATTAAAGTTTAGTTCGTTGTATAACCTTTCGATGTTTCAGGTACCTAATACTTTCACCTGACACTCAACGCGTCACCAGCAACACCACTCCTCCTTCGGAGTCGTGGTGTTGCTACGTAACTCGTCAGTGCATGTATTTTTAAAAATAAATAGATGTAAGGATTGTTAAGGTTAAGATGAATTCAATGTTAGAGGCTACACCACTGTGGTAAAATAAACAAGTCCAAATGTTGAGTTGCTGCATAAATAAACGAGCGACAGAGTCATCACGAGAATTATATCGATTGTTGCATGTTGACATAAATTATAAATAATTTATAATTTTGGCTAATACATATATATTATTTAGATAAATTCGTGAAAATATAATATTCGGGTCGTGGACTTAACGCATCAGAAAAATATGAAGAAATTAAAAGAGAAGCGATGCGAAGAGATTGAAAGATGACTGAAAGGTTCAAGGGTGATAGTAGCATAGAAAGCTATAAAGAACATGATCAAAGGTAGGCAGGACGGAGGTACCTAATGTCTACATGATATCTATGGAATAATGAACCGAACACTTAAGCTGTTAATAGAGAAAAGAACAATAGGGAACTTCACAATTTTTTTTTTAATTTTTTAAAATCATTGATTTATGCCTTGAAAAAGTATTCCCCAAATATTATTCCCTAAAACTCAATAATAACTTGGTGAAAAAGGTTTAAAGTTTCGGGCGTATTAAAAGCATTTCAAACGACCTTAAATGCGCGCGAATCTAGTTGCCGTCACGTAGTACTATTTTGCGTCACCTTATCGCCAAACGTTATAATTCATTGTATTTAATTTGGTTGATTTCCACATTTTCCACCGTTATTTGTTTTGTTGTTGTTTTGTTTTGTGGCGAGTTATAAATTTTAAAGTTATAATGGAAAAAACGATTCGCACACAGTTACTTTTGCTACTATAAACATATAACAAATTACAGATTTTCGGATTGGCCTTTGGAATTTCCTTTTTCGGTCATAATTATTAGGTATATCGTTTTATTTATATAATGCTGAGCTAATCACTGAATTTGAGTTACGTAAATCAATTCTAATAATGATAAAATTTTAAAAAAATAGAAAAAACGTGAATAAACACAGCTAACGGGTATTTATTATGTAGAGTTCGAGTAAACGCTCGGAGCTGCTGTTTTGTTCTTTTATCCCTGTTCTTCTCACCATAAGAAAAAAAGACGGAAAATGCTCCAAGCGCTCAGTGTTTCAAGACGAACTCACGGTATGATGGACGGTTGCTGACAGACACTGACAGATCATACTAGATGACGTCACGACCAGTACCAGCGCGTTTTTTCCCGCTGGAAATAATTTGAATTTTTCCGCATTTTTAATTCCTTATTGCGGCCGTTTTAACATAATATATTCTTATGATTTATAGTAATATTTTCATGCTTAAATTTTTTGTGAAGTTCCCTATTCAAAGGACAGATTGAGGAGATTGAGGAAGATGAAGTAAATCATGTAGAAGCCATAACGGCAAAAGAGGTTAGAACAAATGTACAAGATATGAAATTGGGAAGGCTCCGGGGTCAGGAAACATTCCTATCGAGCTAGTCAAATGTGCGTCAGATATCGTGCTGGAAATTCTAGCAGATGTACCTTTTATTAAAAGGGCACACTATACCTGCAGACTGGAATATCTTACACATAAGTTCCATCCACAAGAAAGGAAATCGAATAACTTGTGGAAACTATAGAGGAATAAGTTACTAGTTCTTTGGGAAGGTTGTACGGCCGCATTTTGGAAAGAAGAATTGAAACGGAATTTCCAGATATAGAATAGCAGAATGACTTTCATGCGGGACGTTCATGCATAGATGGCACTTTCACTACACTAAATCATAGAAAAAAGTAAAGCTCGAAATCTGTCTAAACACCTAATATGTAAATGTACACCTCGAGAATGCCTACGAAACAGTCCTTGAAAAAACCTATCGAAATTTTGACAAAGACAGTGTAGTGACGCGGAAATAAACCTCCAAGAAAACAATTAAAGGTTCTGATTATTCTAAACAATTAAAGACCTAGGATCCAACTGCCGAAAATTAATCAAGAATAACAAGGACTTACCAGGAGAGATCATCACTTAGACAGCACAACCAGAAACTTCAATTAAAAAATTATCTGAACATCGATATCCAGAAATTATTGAAAGCCGATACTCTATAATCTATATTGTCTAATACATTGGAGTGTGACCAAAGCAAAAGTTCATGGACCTTTTTTTAAGTGCTTTCAACAATTAACATTCCAAAGGAGCCGAAAAATTTCTAAAAGGATCAATAAATCATGCACGAGCCTATATGATGATACCCACTTAACAAACCACTTAGCGACGCCCTTGATAATTAATTAAAAGGGGACCCAATACACTAATTGATCGGATGATTCAACACGAAAAATCGAGGTCAGAAAGAATAAAGAGATTCAAGACAATGGAGGGAACAATGATATGAAAAGGCAACTTGGCAGGAGGACAAGAGTGTTCGAGAAAACCAGTGTTCGAGAAAGAAGGAGTAAACCGGCAGATTTACGGCGTCAAAGACCAGTGTCGGTTGAGTAATCAAGAAACAAGTAGTAATCGAGAATCGAGAGACCTGTGACCAGAACGTCAGAACTACGGCGTGAAAGAATTGTCGAATTAACTGAGAGTAGAAGCACGACGTGAAATAACAGCGCGAAAATACTTGAGTTTTTTTTTTATTAAGTGTTCATAATTAAAGTAAATTCTTTCGACCAATAAGATTTCCATGTAATTAGGTGTAGCCAGCAGTACCTAAATATATTATTGTTAAAGGTAAAGTAGAGTTTTTTTATGTTCAGCCAGACTTTGTAAAGGCAAGAGTGTAATCGAGTCAAACTGTAAATAAAAATTTTTACTTGGAATCATATAAATTTTCCTTAAAGTTAATTGATGCTTATTAGAAATCTAACAAATTTATTGTGAGATTATTTATTACCGACGCCTGTTAATTAATAACAAGCATTATTTATTTTCATAAAATAACCTTTATTTTAATTGACCACAATATTTCTGGGTTTTACTCTTTACCAGCACATGGGACCCAGTTTAAACTGTGTTTTCACTCAGAAACTAAAGTCACCGCTCGCCAATTGAACATCTTGCCAAGTTTCTGAATTTGGGGTCTCACAACAGACTAATCTCAGTAAAGACAACACAAGACCCGCAGAGTATAGTAGGTAAGAGTAGGATATCAAGCTTCAAAATTACAAAAGGACTAAAGCAAGGTTGCTTTCTATAACTGTTCAAGATATACTGAAGAAATAGGTGCTCTGGATGGGAATATTTGTCTATTCTATTCTTTGCAGAGGATCAGGTAGTAATAGCTAGCTGTGCAGAGGACAATGTATAGAAAACTTAAGGACGAATACGAACAGTGGGGAATGAGAATAAACCAATAAACCAAAGCAAGACAGAATATCTTTGTATTGGAATAACTATAAAGACCTGGATCATAGCTTAAGAGATCTGAAAAAGTGTGAGGAGTATAAATGCATGGGAACAAAAATAGACAATCTACGGAACAATAATTGTACCCGATGTTAAAGTAGGTACGAAGCTGAATACTGGCAGCTATCAGAACGAAATATAGGGTTATCCAAGTTTACCCTGATGAAATAAATTTAAAAAAAAAAGACACGAAAGATTGAGATTGCGATAAAGTTTTTATGGCATTATGAAGTGTGGTTATTGCCATTATGTGTGAATTATAATATTGGAATATCCTCCAGGGGACTCCTGCAAGACGGAATCCTGTGGAGGTAATTTTGGCAATTTTTTGGCACATTTCAGGCATATCCCGGTCATAACTTGACGAATATTGTTTTTCAACGTGTCAATCGTTAGAAGGTTGTTGGCATAAACACGATCTTTCTCATATCGTCACATGAAGTAGTCCAACGGTGTTAGATCACGGGACCGTGTTGGTCAATTGTAACATTTGAAATGTCACAAGAACATATTTAATTGTTCTTAATTAATTTCATATATTTGAACTCATTTAAGATTCTATTTCGTACACCTGGCGACATCTATGATTTCTCTGACTAGTTTCCTGACCTAATACCGAAAATTATATTATCAAAAGGTGGTTTCGATTTGCTCACTCCGGTACTCCGAGTGACTCCATTCGCACTCCCGCCGAACTGAACTAAGGTTCTTCATAAGAAAAACCCGTAGCACTGTCATTTTTATAATTTCGACAGACTTGACAGAAGAAGAAAGACACAACCACAGTTTGATACTTTTGACTTTTCTTTTCGATTTTATAGTTACACTGAAAAGGTCGTCTCTGAGAAATGCAAAAACTTTGGTTTCCATTCTTGGCCATCCAAAAACTTTGGTTTTCATTCTTGGCCATTGAGCCCAAAATTGGATAAGTTTAACTAGCCAGAGGAGTGAGTAGTTGTACCAGCTGGAACGTTTCCTGAAAAATCAAAAGCTTGTTGATTTTTGTGTAAATTTTTGAAAGTGAGGTTAATTATTTGCCGTTGAGGTATGTAAACCCTTTTTCCCTTTGATAAATGAGTCCTTATATTTCTTCATTCCGTTCAGGCAATTTGGGAGAGTATTAAAAATCCACGCCTACACACAGAAAAAACTGCACCACCAAAATTCAAATAAATGGTGTATTTGACCCATATTTGATTGGGAGGAGATGATAGATACACATTTAAGTTAATCATTTATACATAATTCAATCAATTTTATGATTTATTTAACCAATATATAATTAACTCAAGATTAAAAATAGTTGAACCAAATATTTTAAATCTCTATATTATCAAGTAAGTTAAATAAACATATTATGTACAATTGAGTTGAATAGATATTTGCTTCAACCGGGAAAATTTTAAAATTGAATTCTTAATCCAATCAAAAGCTGGGAAAATTGAAAAATAAGTTAATCAAGAGCCGAGAATAATCAAAAATTTAATTTCTAAACCAATTATGAGCCGGGAATATTCGAAATTTGAATTTCAGAGCCAATCAAAAGCCAAGAATAATCAAAATTTGAATTATTCTCATCTTCTCTTACGTTGCGTTTTCAGTAATATTTTTGACGCAAATAAATCTAATGTGCGCATGCTTAGGACTTATGTTACGTCTTTACGTCCATTGTAAAATGGGCTTTAGTTATCACTTAAATAACTTTACCAACATAAGCCAGTACTTACCTACATAAAAATAAAACCTACGAACACAGCTACAAAATCAATACAACACTTTTTGAGGTTAGCAAATAATCGTTTACGTAATGTATGGCCATGCTTAAAAGGACTTTTACGCGGTCAACGTAAGTCGATGCGTTTACGGATGCGGATACGGATACGTTGAAAAATTTTGAATTTGCTTAAAGTGTCTATTGGCCTATATCTTGAAAACGGTAATAGATAAAGAAAAAGAGAAGCCCGTTTGGAGGGTTAGAAGAGGGAAGCAAAACAAGGGACTTTTCAGCTCTCCCCGAACCACCCCTCCAACGGCAGCCACCCTCTAACCTCAAAATTTTAAATGGCCTTACTATAGGTCCAAGGATGATTTGCACTACTACTACAGGATGGCTTATCCTCATAAGGCCGCATGATCTTTTGTCTCACTTGAAATGTCTCACTAGAGAAAAGGGAATTTACCTTCTTCGTCAGTAATGACGTCAGGTCTTAGTTGGTTCTAACTTTATCATTTAAATTAAATCTCGACCCCCATCTCCCTCGCTGTTATTATTTTTTTTATTATTATACACCCTAGATGTCCGCGAACGGAAAGGTAAAAAAGAGGAAGTTATACAGGGTGTGGGACAGTCCCACCCCCACCGGGAAACAAATCGATCTATATATTAAAAACTGTTTGCAGAAATTTTTTGAAAATTTGACAGTATACTAATGTCAATTGGGCCGTCCCGTCTTTCTTTTTTATTGGGTTTTCAAAATGCCTGAATACAATATCAAAGTATGTAACAATAATTTGATCTACCGTTTGTTATTCAATTAGAAAAAAAAAAAAAAAACATTGAATCAGCCGATAAAACGAGTCTATTCAAAACGCGCGCGAAAAGTGACATCACATGACTCTGACCAACAGTAGGCCTTTTCGGAAATGCTAAATGCTGATCCGATTAACCGGATCACCAGCTGATATCCTTTGTCTTTTTTCAATCGTATTCATTGAAGGAAGATAAAATATAATAAACAGCTGGTGATCGGGTTAATCGGATCAGTGTTTCCGAAAGGGCCTAATATCATAGTCAGTAAATCTCTCGTCACAACCAAATCGAACCCTGCGTTTTTATTCTCATCAAATTTTACCGATGGATCCACCATTCTATGGCCGTCATTGTCATTTTCCATTCACTAAACAAAGATAGCTAACTCATTGGTGAAGTCACCGATGAGAATAAAAACGAGAAGTAAGTTTGATTTTCATTTTTCAGGGTTAAGGTCGTTATGGATTATTTGCAAAAATTCCAAACAATCATCAATATATTAACATAATATAAAATAAGAATTACAATAAATACATTCACCCATAGGAGTATAAAACGGGTACAGAAAAAAGAGAGATCGCGAGAAAACGACAATTATTAGAAGCTACAGCATCCAGCCAACAACTGATCTAATTTTTGGTAAATAACAAGAAAACATATAAGCATAGGTACCTATCTGCAGTAAGCCTTAAGTATCAAGCTATTTTTTTATACCTATTTTTTTATGCCTATACCATAACTAGGTACCAAATTCAACAAATGATTATCAAAATGTTTTTATTGAATGGGGTTTGGGTTGGGTGGGCCAATTCACCATTTGCCCGGTGGGCCAAATGACCCCCAGTCCGACACTGTATTTTTCTGAAGTTCTGCTTACATATAACCAATGCTTATTCTGAATACTGTTTCCTATATGCGTTGCGAAGTCTTGAAACCGTTGAAATAGCAGATTTTGTGATAGATATTATTCATCTCGTTGGCACCCCGACTCGTATTTTAGTGATACCAGAACTTCACTGTAAAATTTTCAAAATAACGAACTTGTTTCGGAATGGAAAACAACCAAAAGAAAGCCTTGTGCCTGTGACAATGACGATAAACTTCCAGAAATTCAAAGAATCAAGAGTGCGTCGGAAGATAAGCTTCTCGTTTCTACTGCCCAACACGAGAAATGGAAAGAATTTGTACTTTCACAAATTCTTGCTGCCTGGATGAAAATGCCCTTCAACAAAGATGCACTATCAATAAAATAAAAAATATATAAAATTACAAAGAAATTTCAAGATTGGTGATTATATATTTATTACTAGAGAATCCTGTAGATACTTATGTTTTTCTTCAGTTATATTATCTAAGTATACTTAATTTATTGTGCACTGTAATTGCTATTTTTGTATTATTTTGTTTTTGATAAATCTAATGTGCTAACAAGTTTAAACTACAAAAGTGTCTGTGCATTTCAACTTATTAAAGAAATAATATTCGTTTCGATGCCATAATTTTTAACTGAACAGGCTTACATATGAGTAAGCAGCTTTTACAACCTGAAATAATTTATTTAAAATTTAAAATTGAGATTTAACTTCTTACCACAACCGCGGAATTATTTGTCATTGGTCCAAAGTTTCCAATAGTCAAAGTTAATGGTTTTTGAGCTCTTGCTATCATTATCTGGACCAATTGCTTTCCTTCTTTATTAAGCAGATACCATCTGCTATCATATAAAGCGTCTGCAACAGCTGCACTCTTAAAACAATACAGATTTTGCATTGATTGAGTCGATACTTGGTGAAAATTGAAATTAAAATCCATGGTTACTAGATTTTTGTTAACATTAAAACTGTAGCTGTGGCTTTATAAGTAACATTATAGTTTGATCCATGTATATAAGTAATATGTTTCATCTCAGCATGTGCTGAGATTAATTTAACTTTTTCAGATTTGATAGGTATCCTATTTGACACGTAGGTACCTAGTTATTTATTTGATATAATATTTTCATTCATACTATAATTTACTAATAAGAAAACCAGTGCTGCCACTTCTGATGGAATGAAGTCGATAGATGCTTGGAGAAATAATCGGTAGTTTTCGTTTAAAAATCGGTAGCTAGGCGGTTGAGTCATATGACGTCATTCCGCCACAATTTGCTTAATTATATAAAACCAGTCAATAAATTTAGTCATAATTTTATTATGCAATGTGATTCCTATTTCGATTTTTCGCGAGCATAATCAAACACTGATTATGCTCAGATGTTAGGTGTCAGTTGTGTCATAGTGTCATACTCCCCTAACTCTCTCACCATCCAATTCCTGGCCTACGAGTGACGTCACTACCAGCAGCTAATAGTGATGACGTCACCTGCAGACCGCGATGGAATGCAGATTTAGGCTGTGCTAGTTAGTGAGTTAATTCTTTCGTCGATTCTAAATGTAGAAAAGGTGATTTTCCCACAGTTCCCACAGAAGAAGTTAAGTGTTCTTGATCCTCGAGTATCCCAGAATTTGATAGTGGGGGAGTTAGGGGAGTACATTGAGGGGGAGTATAACACAATTGACTCATAACATCGAGTATGCTTGGTTATCCTTGCGAAAAATTGCCTATAATTTGTAGCGACATTCAATTTCAATAGCAATTTCATAAGTGATCATCAGTGACGTGACATAGGAGACACGATGTCAGATGTCATTAGTTTTTAGATTTTCTTGCGGAATGAGAAATAATTTTATTTTTTATTTTAAATAAAATATATATCTACATATTTGTTGCATTACCGACAAATTGCAGAAAAATCGTGAGAAAATGGTTTAAAATCAGGAGATCGGTAGACTCATTTCAAAATCGGTAGGTCTACCGATAAATCGGTAGAGGTGGCAGCGCTGAAGAAAACAAAGATTGCATACTTGAACCTTAACTTCGTTGCAAGTCCAGCTTAATATAAATATTTGAGCGCAGAGTAGTGTTAAAAAGAAAAATCGCCATGCTATTTCTGATTGTGATAACTCCATCTGAAATAAAATATTAGAAAGAATTTCATCAGTTAATTACAATTTAGATAGAAATTATTGAATCTGTATGACTATATTGTTTTGCTTTCTTCAATTTAGATTTCTTTGTTGATTTTTTAAAAATCCTGCTAGAGGTTGGAAACTATCGATAGTAATTATCGATATATCGATAGTTTGCTACACTATCGAAATATCGATAGGTAGTTCTACTTGGACAATCGATAGCAGTTCTCCTGTCTTTTCTGATGTCAGCAATGTCCAGTATCAAGAAATATCATACATTTCATCTCTTATTAAGGCTCCTAAAGTTAATAGGTTGTCTGATAATGGGTAACTTGATGATGTCATCTGGTCTGGAGTGCGTTGTGGAGATTTGGAATTATGTTGAGGCACCCCAGGACCCAAATGATGCCATAAAAGTTATCAGGCAGCCTACCATCTCTCAAACAACCTTGATGTTTTTTATTTTGATTTTGATGGTATGGTAGTTGAAATCAAAATTAAAAAAGATGAAGATTGGTTATGCGTGTAATTGAACATTGTTATCCACAATATTAACTTTCATTTGGGTATTTTTTTCTCTAGGTCTCGTTGTATTGTAGGGCGTAGGCCGTAGGGGTAGGGCATTTATCTCAGACCTTCATATGCACACTGTAGTTGGAGTTCATTAACATTAACATTTTGGGTTGACCTGACCTGCCAATTGCTGACACCCCAAATACAAACTGGGTACAAAACGTAAACCCTTTTTTTTATCGATAGTTATATCGATACATCGATAGTTTTTATTCGTTACTATCGATATATCGATAGTTAGATTCTTCGATAGTTTCCCACCTCTATCCTGAGCTCACACATTTAAGACTACGTTGGATGAATTTTAATTAAAAAGAGGTAAAAAATAAGATAAAGTCAAAATGAATAAAGTTTAACTCTAATAATAGAGATTCTCTCGATTTATCAATAAAAAAAGCTACAAGGAAACATATTGCAGTGTATAAAGGTACGCACCCATTATTTCCCTTACTGTTTGAATACCTACTCACTTTTAATATGTTCAGGGTTACTGACGCTATATCCAGCGAACTCAAAATATATTCCATCATAATGATATACTTTGTACAACCATTCAAATGTTCAACAAATCTGAAAAACAAAATTTCCACAAATATGATGCCTAGTTTTTTTTTTTTTTTTTCATTACCCGATAATATACTTATGTTCATCAATTAAGTTCTTCAAAATGGATATTTTCTCATTGTATTGTGCATCGCTAACATCGGCAATAAAATCATCAGGTCCTATAAAGTTTCTAAGTTTCACTTGCAAAATTTCCAACTGTGAAGCAGAATAGGTTAGCAATGTTAAAAAAAGCAGGTGAGTCATGGTATTAAAATTAACGCCAAGCCATGCCCATAATGTTTGCAGGCTAAATGTTAGATACAGGTTGCTAAGTTTGTCTTTTGGAAAAATTGTTAAGTACATGAAGATTGGCTCGATGGTCTGATTATGTATTAAGTTCTGGTGTTTTAATTCAACCATGGCAAATGCACCTAAAGGACAAGATACTTAATTACAAAAAAGAAATAAGTTCCTATTAAGTGACGCACCTGTTATTTGAAGAAAGCTTACTGTTACAGCTGTAGCTCCACACAAAGTCAGCGCATAAGCTTTGCAAACGCGAATTTTAGCTCGATAAAGATTATGAATTTCTTCACTTGATGATCTCCACACTTCCTTTTCTTTTTCAATTATATCATTAACCATTTCCATGACGTCATATTTTAAATAAATTAACATTTTCGTACCAATTTTTGTGGCACTAATTACGACGCTAAATGCTTGAAATTTAACCTGATCTGGATAGTCGTTCAAGGACATTCGGATAAGTTCAGCTATTAAAAGAATCCAAAATAAAATATAGCTGAATCTGGCCAAAATCGAATAAACTTGGAAATATAGTTGTATTGTTTTGTTTTCGCTTATTGGCCGCTTCCAAAATCCTGTGTTGATCATGACAATCTTGGACCAACCGATCAACTGTTGATTATTTTCTTGATTCGACATTGTTCTCAATAGACCGCGGACAGAATTTTAAAAAGGCAAATTCAATATTTCCCTTTTTATAGTACCAAAATTAATTGGGATGTTTGAATTTTTTAAGTCGGAATAATTATTGTTTCGATACAAACAAGAAAAAAATGCATATTATCTACAATAGCGTATAATTGAAATATGGAAAAATAGGTCATACTTTCTGTATTGCAATTAAAAATGGGCTTCTCGTAATGAAATATGAATGTTTCTATTTACATAGGTACCTACATATCTTAATACTTAAGTGTTTCGAATTAATTGATGTCTACATTAAACTTAAAATAATTTACATTACAGATTTTCATATTCAGACATGAATTGACAATATCGTGTTTTGAATTCAGGGTTATTTAAGAGTTTCTTTTCAACTAAATAAAATCTTTTTCTATTACGCATGCATCATAATCAACCCTTGCGACTTACAAAACACTCCGCTGCACGTCGTGTTTTGAAATATGTCGCGCGTGCATTAAATTCCCTCTTATACACTTATATCATAATATACTATTATGGTAATATTTAATGAATCCCCGAGCTCATTTATACTATCTTTTAAAGTTAAACTAACAATGAACTTTCTGGAATGATTTTATTTTCGGAACATTCTTCTATTTTCCAGAAACGCTCAATTTGTTCATATGTATATGTCTTGATTGCTGATGGTCAGATTGCAAAATGATTGAGAAAAATTGCATATGGGAATAGGACCGGAAACTATCCAGCTAAGGTATGTTTTTTGCAAAATAGTGTGATTATTAGCAAGAACAAGTTGCACTTCACAAATGAGAGTCCAAAAAATTTCCAATTAACATGTCTATGCAACTACTTTTATTGAATTGTGAATCTGCAAGTAAAATATCTTCTAGAATTTTTAACTGTGATCATTTGAATGAAATCGTTGGCAAGTTTTTAGTGATTAAAAAAACTGCGTCTTTTTTGATGAATGAACTAACTCTAGATGCAATTGTCGCTGTTGTCTGTGAGAAAATAGTAGGTAATTTGGATCCTGTTATGATAAATTCATTATTCACGTAACATGTTCTATCTCTTCTTATTTTCAATATAAACTTGTATTTTTGCCATTTCAGAATCAGCAAAATAATAATTCCTAATTTAAGTAATTTGAAAATATTAAAAGAAAATTTAATTGGTTCAAGATAATATCAGTACTGCCATTTATGCATCATAAGCATAGAATTCAAATATCTATTATTAATTTACCAGTACTGCCATCTAGTACCGAATGAATTTATTTTTTTTAAATTGTGATAGTTTTCCTTAGCTATTTTTATTATTTCTCATTGACAGTCATTGGTATTTTTATTTGAAGAAATTATATTTATCTCACTCTTAGCAAATAGATATATTGCTTTTTTTTTCTCTAACTTCTGATTCTGAAATAATAGACCTATCTCGCATGATTAGAAAAAGAGAGCTTAATTGTAATAAATACAAGTTAGAAAGCAATAAAAGATGACATGCGCGCGCAACTCATAGGCTGCAGTGTAGCCAGATTGTATTGTTGCAGAATAAATGTAGACGATACAAATCGAATATTATAACATTAAAGAAGTGATATAGTGTCAAGTGTTTCTACAATGCCTTATATCAGATAAAAGAAGAGTTTTAAAGTGGATGAACATCGTTTGCACTTTTATTTTGATAAATGTTTCCTCCGGCAACATCGCTCAATGAAATTGCAAAGGAATATGTCAAGTATAATCTTAAACGAAACTGCGGTGAGTTCAAGTAATATGTAAAGAATTAGTTTGCTCTTTGTCAAATTACACGTTACAAAGAAAGAAGGAACAATTCATTCTGAACTGGCCCCTGAATAAGAATATGACGCAAGCCTGTCACAAACTTGCTTCTCATTGGACGCTCACCTGCAGTCTACAAGCGACGCGCGCAGTCCAGGTAATAGGAGATAGGTCTATTATTTTTGGCCTAATGACCTAATTAATTAGTGGTTTTTTGTTTTGAACATAACCTTAATTTAAATTATTATAATTTGTAAACAATTAAAATAATTCTGGTAGATTTTTATCTATTGTCTTTTTTTCCACGTGGTTTTCCATTGTGAAGTGAATATGGTCTTTTATACTAATTGGTTGATCTGGTTAATACGCAGTTAAGTATAAAAAACAAAAGATTGGTATCCTATAGGGTTTGGTTTCTAAAACGTTCTCTTTCTCTGGCAGTGCTCTAGCAGGCTAGTCATTTTTATTTTTAATAATTTTCCCTTCACATTTTTAGATTCTCCCTTATAATTATGCAATTTATTTTGTCATCAGTGTTGAGTTTTTACCTGATAAATCTTATCTTATCTATTTCTGAAAAATAAATAATATACTTTTTATTACGCATGCATCATAATCAACGATTATCGCACGCTGCAGTGTGCATAAAATGATGTTTATGATGCGTCTACCTTTTCAAAGGTTTGCTATAGAAACGTTCGATCTACCTGCATTACCTAGATATTTACCTGCATACCTGCCATTTAAATTATTACTTATCAAAATGAATGAACACTTCAAAAACATTTTTGAGATTATGATGCATTCGTAATAAAAAATAGCGTATGATATGCGTGTATAAGAGGGCATTTGAAGCCCTTGCGACTTACAAAACACTCCGCTGCGCGTCGTGTTTTGAAATATGTCGCGCGTGCTTTAAATGCCCTCTTATACACTTATATCATAATATACTATTGTGTGGGCCTCCATTTTGTGTGATTGGTGGTTCCACGTTTTCTGAGGTAAGTCAATTCAGATTTTTGGGCTAATAAATAGGTACTGCTGCTCTGGTTTTCAGAATCAATTGTTAGTGTGGGAATATTGGATCATTTGCTCTAAATAGAGTACCTAGGTGAAAGCCAAATTTGTGTGTCCATCCCTATCAACTCTTTATTGAATCCAGGCAGAGGCCTGTATAGCCATTTTCTGTTTGACTCCTTCAAGTATTATCTTCTCGAAGAGAAGAGTGTTGAAAAAGGGTGTAATTTTCTAAAATAGAAATCCAGACAGGTCAAAAAAAATTCATTTAAAAAGTTTTGGATTTGATTGATTTCACCCTCAGGTTTATCTTGTAGTACCTATTGTGGCTACCTTAACTTAAAAGGAAAAATGTTGTCTATTTGGGGGAGAATTTAGAGATTTAATTTCTTAATTTTTTTTAATCTGATTTTGTTTTTATTCTTGCCTGTTATTGCTACTACCAGAAAAGCAGCACTCTGCGCATCATGTTTTCAAATAACTAAGTACCTACATCTTTTATTTAAAAATGAAAGAAATTGATGAATTATTGGAGTGTCTGTATTAAGTGTAATTGAGAACTCCTCCCATTCCCTGGCAGTGACTTGATCGATTTTGGAGGATAGAATATAAATTAGGAGTGTATCCCACTGATCAACTGGAAGTTTTAGTGATTCTAATGACCTTAAGTATTGGGTAGTGACTTCTGAGTGAAACTTGAGATTCTTGTGTTAAAATTGGTATGTCCCATAACGGTTTTTATGTGTTTATGAATAATTAATCTTTCAGTTTTATATAACGATCGCATAATAATTTCCAAGCTTTATCATAAATCGTTTCAGACATTTCTAGCGGTGCAATAACGCCTTCAGCATCCCCCTTAAAAGAACCTTTAAGATGCCAAATTTTTTAAATTTTTGATATTACTATTATTATGAACAATTGCTTTAAATGACTCTGAAAATTGAAGCCATTTGTCATATGAACCATGAAAACTTGGTATTGTAATTTGTTGTGAAATAGCGGGGTTTAATGAATGATTAGAAATATTCGTATCTGGAGATTTTTCTGAAATAAGTCTTTTACAAATACCGTGTTTTGTTTGCCATGCTAAAATGAAAAATAAATAAAACAGGTAAGTAGGTAGGTACAGTATTTCACCAAAAGAAGATGTACTAAATTTTGTTCTTTCTGCCTTGATTCCACTTATCACTGCGTATGCTTTATTCTGGATCCGGTTCTAGATTGCTTTGGTTGAGTTCTTGATAAATTTTCTTTATGTTGTTCTCAAAGATGCCAAAAAACTCAACAATATGAAATGGAGTGTCAAAATATGAAATGCCAAAAATATGAATTGTCAATTTTTTTAATTTTTTTGAATAATTCATGCAAAAATTGGTTTTCGCCATTTACGCTGAATTTCAAAAGACCAGAATTGATTTGCAATGTAATGAGACGCGTATTCTTCCTGAATAACGGCCAATATTTGAAACGCTGTTGGTGAATGATTTGATGAGATGAATATTGCTTCTTGATTGTGAATGGAATAAATGATTCAATGGTCTACTTTTAAACTGTTTGGAGGATGATTGAAAATGCGTGTGACGATTTAATAGTTATTTATGTATCAAGGGTTCTAAGTAGATGATTATGCTCTGAGGGCGACAGTCTTACAAAGCCGAGCGCCTCTGGCCCGAGGGTTCGTAAGTCGCCCGAGGGTATATATATATCTATTAGTACCCATGGTGCATACAAACTTTTATGTCATACCAGTTGGTTTTGAATAATAAATATATACAGGGTGTATATTTTAAGTGATACCACTATTGCTATATCCGAAACGGTGAGAGCTACAAGGTCGGTTAAATTAGAAAAAAGTTGCCTTTTTTGATGCCCATTCCAGATTTGTTTAGAGTGTTGCCAAATTCTTTTTAGTTTATGAAATATAGGGTGATTTCCAAAAAACGCTCAAAATTATTTCATCAATTATTTTAAAAACTATTGATATTCGAGACACCATTTAAATTTGAAAGTTTTATAATTTTTTTTGCTCTACAATATGGCATCTTCAAATTTTAAATCCGACATTAACTTCATTTTTTTAAATACGGACCTTGATTTTTTATATAATTTTTGGAAAGGGGATGAAAAGCGCATGAGAATCAAAAAAGGCAACTTTTTCCTAATTTAACCGACCTTGTAGCTCTTACCGTTTCGGATATAGCAATAGTGGTATCACATAAAATATACACGCTGTATATATAGGAAGCCTTCCAAAGAAGAAACGTTAAAAAACCATACCTGGGAAAAAAGTATCACTTCGCAAATTATCATCAGTGTGAAAACATCATAATTTTTTGAGAATTATACAAAAAATAATGTGTATATAAACGTAAATTTATATTTTGTTAACGAAGAATAAGTTAATCGAAAACTGTTTTTTGCGCCTTTATGCCCGCGCGGGCCATAATGTGTACCTTATGCCCGCACGGGCATAAAATAATGAATTATGTAGATGGTATCTAAGGTATAAAAACACAATAATGTATTGGTATGACATAAAATATATTTTGACAATAATTGCTGTTTATAGCAACAAGTTTCTATTGTCTAATGACAATAATAAAACTATGATGAATCCACAGCATCTACCTTGATAAACATCAAATTGAAATAGTAAAAATAAAACATTGGTTGAGGCATTAAGAACTGCACACTCAGGCCTAACCTATGGTGTAGAAACATTGACTCTCACCATGTTCAAAGCATCAGCAGAAAAGTTGGCGACGAATGGAAAGACCCATGCTTGGATTGATTTTGAAAGACCGAGTAAGGAATAATGAGATCCGCGTAAGAACTGGTGTGAACGATATTGTAGAACGTAGCGCAAAACATGGAAATGGGCTCTCCTTGTCCATCGTTGCTTATACTACGAGAACCCGTGACACAAAAGCCTCAGTCATCTATTAGAAGGCCGTTTTTTGGTGGCCCGGTGTGCCAAGTCCTCGGCCAACTAAAAAACGTATTAGTTGGCGGGTTTTGGTGTGCAGAAGCTGAAGGGTGGAAGAATTTTCACTACCACAAAATGAGCCTTTCTAGCTTATGAGTCAGAAGATATTTTTTTGCTTTGAATAAATATTATGGACCTACTGAGGCCTGAACAGGAACGGTTGGCGGACCTTCCCCCTCTCTTCACCATGCCCCACCGCGTTTAAAGTGAGGTTCGCAAGGGAAGTTCCTACCCCACAAGTCAGAAGGACGAAAAAAAGTGGAAATTATACATTTCCACTTCCTCGTTGGTTCTGTACTAGGTTGGCAGCCGGTTGACGCTCTAAGTATTGTTTATTTGAAGATATGTTTTTGCGAAATTGAACTTGTTTTTACCCTCGCTATAGTTTAAAGAATTTGTGAGGATTTTGACAAATTTTTATAAATAAAAAAATAATACACACGTTTATTAACTGATAGATGCGATTTCATCCGCAGGTTACATACATACATATTTTCTACAAGGAGAAAGAAAAAACCACATCAGAATTCCCTATTCTTCGTCTCCTCTTTGTGCGGTGCATCGTAACCTCCCCACTTTTGTCTACCAAACGTTCTACCTATGTAAGTTTGTGTATCTGATTCTCTCTCAGCTTAGTTTATTGAAGGTTTCACTTCTTCTGCTCAAAATCGAGAAACGCCCTCTAGCGACAAAACGGTTGAATAGGTATATCAAATTGGATCACCCTGTATACCTACATAATATCAAAAAATGGAAAATAATTAAAACAAAACGATAAATTGAACAATGGTGTCAGCTTCGAAAATTTTTCTAGAACATTTGTTTTGGAATTTTTTTGGAAAATTCTATTAAAATTATCTAAATATGTTTTTTTTTCCAAATTTTTTGAGTTTTTGAATAGTTTTTCATACTCTATCCGCCCCTGAAAGTATGTTTATGTCCAATTTGAGCCAATTCTGATGATTAATTTTGCTCCAATTGCCCAAAATATTTAACAGCTAACCTGCGGATGAAATCGCATCTATCAGTTAATAAACGTGTGTATTATTTTTTTTATTCATGTAAAATTTGTAAAAGCCCCAACAAATTCTTTAAACTATAGCGAGGGAAAAAGAAACCTTCAATTTCGCAAAAACATATATTTAAATAAACAATAGAGCGCCAACCGGCTGCCAACCTAGCGCAGAACCAACAAGGAAGTGGAAATGTATAATTTCCCCTTTTTTTCGTCGTTCTGCCTTGTGGGGTAGGATCTTCCCTTGCAAACCTGACTTTGAACGTGGTGGGCATGGTGAAGAGAGGGGGAAGGTCCGCCAACCGTTCCTGTTCAGGCCTCAGTAGGTCCATATTATTGATTCAAAGCAAAAAAATAGCTTCTGACTAATAAGGCAGAAAGCCTCATTTTGGGGTAGTGAAAATTCATCCACCCCTCAGCTTCTGCACACCGAAACCTGCCAACCAATACGTTTTTTATTTGGCCCAGGACTTGGCATACCGGGCCACCAAAAAACGGCCTTCTAACAGATGAATGAGGCTTTTGTGTCACGGGCTTTGAATGTGACTTTTTCTTTCTACAAGAGTCACATTCAAAGCTCTACTTGGAATAAATATCCCTTAAGCTATAGCGGTGCAAATGGCCGTTAGACTATCAGAACGTTTGCTTGCATTCATATTATTATCATTCAGTAAGCAGGATCCTGCTTCCTGAATGATAATAATATAAATTCAAGCAAACGTTCTAAGCAACGATGGACAAGGAGAGCCTTCCCAAATAACTACAGGCGTTAAACAGGGCTTTGTTATTGCATCCGCTTTATTTGATCTAATTTTTTTAATTTTAATCATCTATTTATTTATAGGATCCATACTTCACCTTATCGAGGGTCACCTGTCGTTATGAAATAGGAATGGAAACAAGTTTGCTAGATACTCATTAAAAATAAATCTTATGAAATATTTTAAACTAAATAATATAAAAACTTCAGATGTATCTTATCTAAAAATGTGATAAGGATAATGGTAATCAAACTAAAATTTTAATATGTCAGTCAGGGTTTACTTCTCAACATGGTAAAATCTAAAAAATACGTTTTGGTGAAACGCTCTGTAGGAGTTCCAAAACCTACCGATTTTAAGTTGGAAGAAGAAGAACTGCCTCCGATTGAAGAAAATGGTAAAGATGGAGTTATGTTAAAAAATTAATAATGATTTAAATCAAATATTTTATATAGAATTTTTAGCTGAAGCCGTTTTCTTAAGTGTCGATCCCTATATGAGGGCGTCCATGCCAAACCTTTCCTTAGGAATTACAATGATCGGATCACAAGTAGCAAAGTAAGTGTAGGAATAATAATTATGTTAAAATATAAGAAAATTGTACGAATACCTACAAATTTTTTTCTAGAATTATAGAAAGTAAAAATCCCAAATATCCAGTCGGAAAATACATTGTAGGACAATTCGGTTGGAGAACACATACTATAACTAAATTAGACTCAGATCCACTTACCAAGATCCCGTTAGTAATACTACCAGATTTAGGAGATTTGCCAGCATCATTGGGTCTAGGTATATTGGGAAGGCCAGGGTACGTTAGCTACCAATAAAAAAATCAGTAATACATAATTTTTTTTAGAAACTCTGCATATTTTGGATTTTTAGAGTTATGTGATCCCAAAAATGGTGAAACGGTTGTAGTAAGTGGAGCCGCAGGAGCCGTTGGAAGTCACGTAGGTCAAATTGCAAAAATTAAAGGTAAATCATCATTTTTTGAGATATTTATGAAGCCCATAGAAATGCTCCATTAGGATGCAAGGTTATTGGAATTGCTGGTTCCAACGAAAAAGGCAAATGGTTACTTGAAGAACTAGGATTTGACTATTTTATTAATTACAAAACAGAAAACGTAGAAGAAGAATTGAAGAAAGCTGCTCTAGAAGGAGTCGATTGCTATTTTGATAATGTAAATATTTTTTTCTAAACTACATTATAAAAATGTATTTTTTTGAAGGTTGGTGGAGAGATTAGTACTATTGTAATGAACCAAATGAAAACTTATGGAAGAGTATCGGTTTGCGGAAGCATTTCTGGATATAATGCGACAGAAATACCTAAAAGTAATAGTTAATTTTATGGATTTTCAACTCCTAACATACTTTAATTTATTTCAGTTAGTGCTCCTCAATACGCTATAGTTTCAAAACAATTGAGACTCGAAGGGTTTTTAGTGAAACGATGGGCGGACAGATGGATGGAGGGCATCGAACAAAATTTGGCATGGATTAAACAAGGCAAAATTAAATACAATGAAAAAGTCACAGAGGGATTCGAAAATATGTTCGACGCATTTGTTGATATGCTTAACGGTGGTAATACTGGAAAAGCGGTTGTCAGAGCGTGATTTAAAAAAAATAAATATAGATATTGGGATGTGAATTATTTTTAATTTTAATGCAGAAATTAATTAATTTGAAACACTTGTGTTAAGATACCTATGTCATCATCATCATCATAGGCAATTACTTGATACCGAGTATGATTATCTTCTATTCCATTCCTATTGTCGTCGATTGTGCGTTTCCTGATGGCTATATAAACCAATTCTAGATCCCCACACCACAGTCGTCCACAGTCTTGGTACACCCAACCTATGACAGCATTGTCTCTTCCCTCAGCTTCTTTCTGCGTTTCCTCTTTTCGGTCTTATTTCTGCCTCGCTGTTCTTCAAAAATGAACTACTGGACGCCAAGAGGGCCTATAATTTACAGTCGTCTCCCAGTTGTTGGTATCGATGCGGCACTCTACCATATTCTTCCTAAGAACATCTTTGTTGCGTGTTCTGATTCAGTATTTCCTCTTTCAATTGACTGTGAAGAATCTGTCGTGAAAGATGTGTTTTGGGCATGCGCACGAGGTGACTTGTCCAGCAAAGTTGGAGCTTAATGATGAGGGTTTCCATGCTAGTTGTTTTGGCCTCCTTTCAAACACTAATGTTCGTTTGTCGGTCCTGCCATTTAATCCGTAAGATCCTTCTTAGGCAGCGATTGTGGTATTTTTCACTTTTTATGTCTTCTGTTGATGGTCCATGTTTCGCAGCCATATGTAAGTGTTGGTACATCTGCATTGTAGACGCGAAGTTTGATTTCAGCCGCAGCGCTGATGTCGTGATTGTTGAACACTCTCTCTAGAAGTCACCTGAACGCCGTACTTGCACACTTTAAGCTATGTTGGATTTCAGCGTCAATGGTTGTAACATTTTCAATTTCTTGGCTAATAAGCTACCTTGTTTTGCTTTAGTAGATATGATTCCATATATAACTACAATGAAATAAATGAATAAACAACTATCTTTTCTGTGCCCAGATTTTGTTACCTTGAGTACTGCCTTCTACTGAAAGTTTTTTTTGGTGCAGGTTTGCAAGTTTTGTTAATTGATCTAGGAAGGTTTGATTCAGTACGGCAGGGCCCGCTGTTATTGATTAGAATCTTAGGAAAGGGAGTTAGTACCATCATCATATATCTGTTTGCAAATCCAATCAATAATCTGAGGTTATGATAATAATTGTTGTTTACTCTTTGACTTTTCATTTCCATCATGTCATTGAACAGCTGTTTTGTCTAGGCGTTTTCTTTAGACCTGTTCTACCTTTTGATATATGTTCTATAGGCACTTTTCAACATTCACCAGTCATTTTTTACACAACCGATTCTCAGTTCGTACTTTTGGGGTGAAACTGAACACGTCCTTTTCTATAATTTTCTTCAATGTCAAAATTAGAAGTTTGACAGATGAAAGTCTTCTTCCGAAATCTAAATTCTAAATGAAGAATCTGCGCTTTTGATCTGCGACCTCACGCTGAGTAGTCGTCCAGTCTCGGGCCTCGGCCCTAATTATTTTTGGGGCGAGACTTTTTGGAATTTTGTGCCAGGGAGCTCAAGTTTTAGACTAATTTCTTGCTGATAATTGTCTAGAGTCGTCCCTTGGTCATTTTTGGATTCTGTTTCGGTAAGTTTGAGATTTTCTTCAGGAAATATTAACCTACAACACGTGTTCCATTTTTTTTAATAGGACTGTTCCGAGCAGCATTTGGAAGTTTAAGACTTCACCTTTGGTCTAGCTAGAGTATCCCTCAATTTGAGGTAAGATTATTTCTAATATTTGGGGCTCGATTTGTTTTTTTATACGAACATCGTTATAGGGTCCTAGTCTCAGGCTATAGTTGGACAATCCTAGTCTCAGGCTATAGTTGGACAGTCCTACTCTTAGCCTATAGTTGGACAATCCTAGTCTCAGGCTATAGTTGGACAATCCTACTCTTAGGCTATAGTTGGACAATCCTAGTCTCAGGCTATAGTTGGACAATCCTAGTTTCAGGCTATAGTTGGACAATCCTAGTGCTAGGCTGTAACTAGATTGTCTTAGGCTATAGTTGGACAGTTGCTAAGCTGTATTTAGAGAGATTCTAGACTGGATCTAGATTGCTCTCAGTTGGGGTTTTGGTAGCCTTTCCTCAGCAACTCTATTGGTACCACTCTGCTAGAACCACATTGGGTTCTACGTTAAACAGATACAACGTGGATAGGACTCATGACTCACTTACCATACCTTAGCCTATCTATAGTGAGACCAAACCTGTAGATAATCTCACTTTGGAAACTTCTGGATTTTCACATACATTTCACTTGTAAATCCATATATTCATTATTTACATTTTTTTTATTTATTCAAATATTCACAAATTAGGTACAAGCCTAATCCTAAACACCTTTTTTAATAACTTCGTGGCGCAATAGTTAAGTCCTAATTACTTGGTGGCTACACTTTTTGGCGCCTTATTATTATTGTTATTATTTTTTAATAAAGAAAGCCAGATACATTATTGTACCTAATTACAATTGTTTACAGCTTTTAAATTAACTATTTTTGGATTGCGGTTTTAATGATTTTGTCTTTTGTCTCGACTTTTTGTTTGCATGTTTTTCATAAACTTCAATTTGTTTCCTAATTTCTTCACAATGTGCTTCTAGTTTTGATATTGTTTCACTTCTCTTTGATTTATTTCTTTTCGCATTTTAAGTCAATTTCGTTATCTTGTGTAGTTTTTGTATGTTTTGTTGTTTGTTTTATTGATGTCTTCTTTAAGTTTTCAATTTATTGTCAGTCTTTATTTGTTGAAACAAGCTTGATGATTTCTTGGCTGATTTTTTTTTTGTTAGCTTTAATGCTTTGTTTAGTTTGTTGATTTTTTTCTGAAGAATTTTGAGTTTTTTCAAGTTCTATTTTATACTTTTTGAAGGCTTTTTTGAGTTTTGTCTTTCCATTTTCGCCGTTTGCCAAAGTTTCTGTTTATTATTTATTTGAGGTTTCTTCCAGAATTTTAGCTCCAAATTGCTCTTCTAATTATTGTTTTCTTATTGTTTCGACATTAGTTTTAGCTTCATTGAGTTTTCCTTTATACGGTTTTTTTTTTAATGCTTCATCTACAAGTTTTTCTACAAGGTTTATTTCTTGATTCACCCTTTCAAATTTTTCATTTAATTTGTATTATTTTTATTTTGCCTATGTCTGGAATCACTATATTAGCTATTAACCTAGAACTTGATTTATAAAATGATTGCATTTAGACTTTGCTATTGCAAACACGCGCTTATGCGCTTTAATCTTTATGATAAGATCTTCAAAAATTTATAATTTAATGATAAGATACTAGAAAAACATAATTATTCCTATATAATTTTATAAACTGCATAGGTTAGATACTTATAAAATATTGCTTTACAATTCCTGTTCAAAATTTACGGAAAATTTCATGGACTGTCTTTTGTATTACAAAAACAAGACCAAGAGAAGTACAAAGAACTGTCTCAAAAATATGTTAATGTATTTCCTGGAATAGTTGATTTTATGGGTGCAGACATGTGTGAATGTTTCGACGAAGCTGTGAAAGCTCTGAGCCCAAAATCGCTGATATACGATGAAGTTAAAGACTATACGAAGTATTTTAAGGCAACTTATTTGAAGGCCTGCGAGTATTCTGGTAAATTCAAGTGTTTAACACACGGGGATTGTTGGTCGAATAATATGTTGTTCAAATATTCGGTAAATAGTTAACATCTATGTATAATTTTTTTTGAATGTGTATTGAATATGATATTCTTTTCTAGCAAACTGGTAAACTTGAAGACATCAAACTGATCGACTTCCAACTTACAAGAGAAAGCTCACCAATACACGACCTTTCCTATTTCTTTTATTGTGGAGCGTCAAAAAACGATTTTGCCAATCTGGAAAGTTACCTTAAAATTTATCACGAATCATTATCCAACGTGATGAGGCAATGCGGTGAAGATGCGAACATTTTATTTCCGTATAAGGATCTTGTTAGGGAATGGAAAGAAAACGCTTTGCTTGGGGTTTTTTGGGGTATTCATTTATGGTACATAAAATTATTACCGAAAGAAGAGTACGAGCAGGTTTTGAAGGGTACCGACAAAATGACACCTGCAGAAGTGCAGGACTTTTTTAAGCAGCTCATGCGCAAAACTATTGCTAGCGATGCTTACAAGGAAAGAGCCAGTGCTATATTAATTCACGCATATGAATTTGGAGTGATTACAAAAGGGAAGATTGTAAGAGAGAACTAAATACCTAGTTGTTATTTAATCAATTTATTTATTATACAGGGTGTCCCAGCCGAGAGTGACCCATTTTAAAAGCTTATAACTTTTAAACCAGGTGAGCTAGCTACTTGCGGTTTGTGCCATTCGATTTCTCTTGGTCTGAAATTTTTTCCAGTAGGTTTCAAATTTTTTTGAAACTAATACAGGGCGAGTAAAAAAAAATCCGTTTTTCAACATCGAAATTCTCCACTATTTCTAATGGAACATCCTGTATATCACAACGTCAAAAAAAAGATTAATGTTTAAGGTTTCCATGTACCAATAGACATCGTCCCTAAAACTTGAAGTTTTAGCCAAAAAAAAAAAAAACAAAATCGAAATTTTGGTATTTTTGCAGACGCATGCAACTTCATGTTGTAGGAACTTGATATCACTATGGCAAACAATTTTGTAACTGTCTAGTTAGATATCAATTAAGTTGAGATACATTTTCCAAGATTTAACGAGTTCCAAAATATTTTCTCTGGAACTCATTAAATAGAGATACCCCAACAGTAACAGTTTGGTGTGCAATCTCTATTGAGAAAAAATACAGACCATTTTCATTGATGAACCAACAATAACAGAAACTGTATACTGTTCTTTTTCCCATAGTTGAGACAGGAGGTTATCTTGAATGATATCTATTTTCAGCAGGATGATGCACCCACCTCATTATTCATTAATAGCAAGGGAATCACTAGATATGATATTTGGGGAAAGACGGATAAGGAGAGCTGGCCGCTGGCCTATAGAATGGACACCTTACTCTCTTGACTTGAGAGTTCTAGACTCTTTTCTCTGGCCTTATGTCAAGGAAAGATGCGGCAATACTTTGCTAAAATAGCCTGAAAGATCTTAAGTGGAACATTTTTAATGTCATTGAAGCGATTCTCCAGGAAATGTTACACAATTCATTCAACCATTTATTGATCTACAAATGCCTGGAACAGAATGGCTAACATATACATATAGGTACCTACAGCTTTTTGTATAGTTTTATGCAGTTGTTATTAACTTTTTATTAGGCAAACATAAGGTTTGAAGCTTGAAAATAGGTGTTTGCAAAAATACAAAGATTTCGAATTCGATTTTTTACGGCTAAAACTTCAAGTTTTAGGGACGATGTCTATTAGTACATGGATACCTTAAACATGAATCTATTTTTTGACGTTGCAATATACAGGGCGTTCCATTGAAAATAGTGGAAAATTTCGGTGTTGAAAAATGGATTTTTTTTTACTCGCCCTGTCTAAGTTTAAAAAAAAAATGAAACCTACTAGAAAAAACTTTAGACCAAGAGAAATCGAATGGCGCAAACCGCAGGTAGCTAGCTCACCTGGTTTAAAAGTTATAAGCATTTAAAATGGGTCACTCTCGGCTGGGACACCCTGTATTTATTATTATTTTACCAAAAATATTATAAAAATGTTCGTAACTAATTGATATTTATTTTTTATTTTGATATTTTCGGCCTTGATGGTTTCGCGTTATTTAATAATAAATAAATACTTTCACGTGGATTCCAATGCAGATCTTTATCTTTGATTCACTATCTGGTTAAAGGGGGTGTGCGCCAAAAAAACAACTTCATCTTAAAAAAAAGAGAAAAAAAATCTAAGAATAACAGTAAAAACCGCACCCCTCTATGACAAATAATACCGAAGATATGGCTCTATGAAGGTACCGTATCTCACCCTATGACGTCACGAAAGCTCAAGCGACGCACGATAAAGTGAAGTAAATTGAATTTACATATGTTTTTCCTGTGTCACCTTCAATCATCTAAACAAAAACCACTCACGCGTGCCGGTAACAATCAAATTATCAATGCGGATCGCGGCTGGACGAAGCTCTCGTGACGTCACACACACTTTAAAGCGGTATATCTCAGCGATGGTTTATCGTAGAATAACGAGGTTTGAACAGTTATTCTTAGATTTTTTAACACTATAACTTTAATTTTTGGCGCACACCCCCTTTAAGTCGAAGGAAGTCTTGTCAGAAGCTCCCCTATGTCTAACAAGCACCCCAGCAACACCTCCCTGATTTCAAATATGGTCTCTACTATGCTGACCAGCTGGTAAAGCGCTGTTTCTGTTGACATCCCTATCCGATATGCATACTGGTCTGGGTGCTAACACACCGTCCCTTTTGTGACTATCCACGTGTTTTTCCAGTGTCTCAAGCTCAAATGACGTTAGACTAATGGGTCTTAGTGACTGTCTTATTTTTCCAGGCTTTAATATGAATCCTAATGTGTCTCCAAGTCTAGGATAGTTCTTAGAATGTTGCAATCGTTCTTGGACGCTCTTCGAGGCCTAGGTTTATTTCATCTTGAGTGGAATGATTGTTGTCTTCGGGTCCCTTGAGAGAGTTCGTTGTAGTCTAGCAGAATCTTGAATATTTCCTATATTCTCGCAGTACTTCCTCTTGGATCCTCTCAAGTTTTTTGAAGTTGTTCAACATGGTTCTACGTGTATTTCGCTGACCGCAATAAGACACGTTGATACTAGACCAAATAAAGCTTCAGTACCTAATTACAAATATTTTTTGAAGGAATTATAGCAGAATGTGTAATTTAGGTCAGCATTTAAATGTTAGTAATCTCACGGATATTGTTCTTCTTCTTCAGCCTTATATCTTTGATTTATTTCACCTGTGATCTTGTAAGGTGTCCTCCAATTTAATTTTCGTTTTAATCAAAGTGCTGGGGTCTTTAATACTTCAGGATGCATTGAAATATTTCAGAATCTTCTTTGTTCTTCATGCAATTTCCGCTGTTTCGTTGCTTTTCAAGTTCCAGTATCTGTCTCTAGGTAGATCTTGTAGTGACCCGTAATTTACAATGTCTTAGAAAAATGCAACAACAATTAATTTAAATATAATCGAATAATCAAAAATGGAATCTCCAGTATTTCAAATCAGTAGATATCAATAAATTGAAAATGAAACAAATAGGCATTGACCAAAATTAACTAAAATAACTATAAAATTCGTTCAATTTTTAATAGCCAGTCATCAGGCGTGTGTCATCAAGTTAGTTGAACTCATAAATCAAAACCCGGAAAAGATTAAATACAAGGTTAGGTAACTAATTAAATTAGGCCCCAAAATGACAGAAATTTCAAAAGATCGTATAATTTATTGCCGGCACGAGTCGGCTTTTCTTTGATTTAATTTTTTCCCAATTCGTTGACCCCTAATAATCATACACAGATTTCGACATCATCCGATAAGCAAGTTATATTTTTTGGAATAATTTCTTAGTCGACCAATAGAATCGAATTTACAGATGGTCAACGACCGCCCATATTGTCGATTGGGGTGGGTAAATAATAGTATAAAAGGGGCGAGTCTTAAGTCAGTCTTCAGTTCAGATCAGAGTCTTGAGACTACAGGTAGATTAATGAGTTATTCCGGATAAAATTCGCGAAGGGTTTCTTTTATTTTGTTGCCTCTGGAAAACGCGTTAAATCGAACTTTGAAAAACTAACGGAAAATTGTGAAAGAAAGAACATTTAAATTCGTTCAACATTGTGTGCGAGCTCTAAATAATCAAAAGAAATTAGAAAAATTAAGTGATTTTAAGGGCGATATTTAAATGTAAGTACTCTAGTGACATGCCTATTTGCCTTCATCAATGAATAAAATGATTATGAAGTAAGTGAATTGACTATGGAACATTATTGCATATATGTTATTTATTATCTTGAGTGAAATGACTTTTGAATATTTTTGTGCTTAGTATAGATAGAGAAATTTAATTCAAATGACTGTTAATTGAAATGAATTTTACTGAAGAGTTTGGATAATCAAATTGACTGTTTTGTTCCGTTTAGTGAATGATTAGTAAGATATTTTGGTTTCTAATCAAATGAAATATGATAGTATTTACTCTGGCTAAGTACATGATTTTGGGTATAAGTATTGTCCAACATTTGGCAGTAAGCGAGTTCAGGGATTTTATCCTAACGTAATAGGGCTATAGGCTATAGGAAAGTGTTATTAAAGTACAAGGCTTTTTGATTGCATCATTTGATTTACAAGCTCAGAAACAGTGTAGAGGTGGCTGTACGATTGCATCAATTTAGAATTGTTTAGTTTTGTTTAGAAAGGTGTTGGATTAGGCTTTAGAAAATTTGTTCCATTGTAATTGGATGAAAATCTGTTTATTTTCTCATTAATACGACCGCTCGCAATTTACCATCTAACCTAAATAATAGAGTAGGTACTTGGCGCGGATGCTACAATCTATTCACTGACTTTTCCCAAAGAATTTCCAATGGATACTCGTCTTCTTCGGCGTTATTTGTCAGTTTTGTTTTCCTGATTTATGAATCCCAAAAATGCTTGAATACAAATGGACAACATTTATGCTGTAACAGATTTTGACAGTCTTTTGTGAAATAATAATATAATAAAATCAAAAACCAAATTCAATTTGAAATGAATTTATTTAGAAAAAAAAAGGAAAACCAAAAATTATCACCTCTTATAAGAATGTACAAGTATCTTTTGATCATTTGGTTTTAACTTTAAGATTCTTTTTAATCTTAAAACAACCTACCAAAAACTTTATTAATTTTACAAATAAAATTATTACAATAATCGGTATTCCAACTAAAACAGCACCAATATCTAAAAGGTAGTACTGATATAAAGGTAGAGTTTTTGAGGCACTTTGCAAATGGCGCGTTCCGTTATTTCTGATAACATACTCTATCCAGTATATGGCAGTATCCATAGCGGTAAAGGATCGGTCTTTGAAGAGTTCTGAGATTTTTTGGGCATTTTGTTTGTAGCTAAAAAAAAAAACGAGCAGTGATTATAAATATTTGCATTCAAAATTAATTTCTTACGTTGCATTATTTAGCAATTTCTTTGTTGCTTCTAATATAGATTTTTTGGATATATCATCATAATCTATTGCTAAAGCTAATCCCATAGATTCAGCTTTTTTGATGTTAGAGTGTTGGTCAGCATACAATGGGATTCCGAGTATTGGAACAGCACAAAAGATTGCTTCTTGAGTTCCCATCATTCCTCCATGAGAGATGAAGAGTTTCACCCTTGGATCGCCTAATAATGGTAAATAGTTATATTTGTTTGATTCTGAATAATCATCTTCTCACATAAAATGGCCAATTGTGGAAACCAATCCTCAAAATGTATATTATCCGGATATTTCAATTTTCCAGGTAAATTTGTTCTATTAGCTTTCCAAAGTACCTTGTATGGTAATTCTGCAAAGGCATCGAACATGGTTTGTATTGTTTCTTTGGGAAGCGTTTCTGTTAGAACTTGCGAACCCATGGTAAAGTAAATGATTCCTCTTGTGTTGGTGTTTAGAACGTCATTGAAGTACTGGAAAAATGAGGCAACATTGATTGGTTTGTATCTATACATATATGAAACGCAAAATATTTCTTTGTGTCGAGAAGGTTCAACTACTTCTAGATGAGGTAGAAACATAAAATTTGGAACAATTATAGAAGTTTGTAATCTCATTGGAAAAAAATTATCACATTGTGAAAATTTCATCCATAAACCCCCTTAGAGAGGGATGATATGCTAATTATTCGTTTTTCTCCAGTTTTATACTATAAAACAGTGTTGTCAGATGTCAAATTCAAAATTATCAGGATTTGAGAACAAATATATCAGATTCCAAGAAAAATTATCAATAGTAATATAACTAGTGCAATGGAAATTATTGATAATTTTTGGGAAATTTGCCCGAATGCATTTTTAGTTGAAAAAGAGCACGAGAGCATATATTTCCATTGCAGGAGTTGTATTTAATGAGAGAATTTCATAAATCAAAAATTTGAATTTTTTGTCAAAAAATGTCAAAACACCAGTTCTCGCACCAGTTACACTAGTGCAAATTATCAGATAATTGCAATCTGATTGGTTCAAATCAACAATCAAAACATGTCAATTCATTGTTGGAATACCAGTTTTGACAGATGTATGAAATTCTCAGAAAAAGTTTCTGTCAACTTTTTTGACTTTTTATCCTCTGTTTTCATTTTTCGGGTTCTAGCTGGGACTCTAGCAATTATAGTTCTCAATAAGAGCTTCAAAAAACGTTATTCAAGACTTCGAGCCCAAGAGCTTCGTTTTCAAGATAATCGGCTTTGAAGCTTTTGCAAAATTTCAGACAAAGTTTTAACTTTGAGACTCAATATCTTCAAAAGTATTTAAGATATAGAATTGAATCTTATCTTATCTTGAAGATTATTTAATTCTGATTCAGAATATATAATTTTACATCATATTTATTATAATAATAACCGAGTAATCAGCAATTTTGTGAAAGAATATTAGATTATTGAAATTTTTTGAGCCAATTTTTGGGTAAATATCGTTTTTATTTTTTTACAAGCCTTAAAACCCTTAAAACAAAGTTACGTAAATGCTTTTCCACTAATTTTCACCTCTTCTTTCGATTGATGAAGTCAAAAATTGCAAAATGCAAAAATTTAAAAAATTCGAACTTTTCCAAAGGGGAAATTGGATTTTCAAATATTTCAAATGCTTTTATTTTGGAAACCAGTGAAGTTATTGGCATAAATCTTTTGCCCAATTGTAGCTCTTAATAAGGGCTACAAAAAAGGTTATTTAAGACTCCGAGCCCAAGGGCTTCGTTTTCAAGATAATCCGCCTGGAAGCTTTTGCAAAATTTGAGGTAAAGTTTCAACTTTGAGCCTTAATATCTTCAGATGTATTTAAGATTTAGAATTGAAACTTATTTTATCTTGAAGATAATTTAATCTGATTCAGAATATATAATTTTAGATCATATTTGTTATAATAATAACCGAGTAATCAGCAATTTTGTGAAAGAATATCAGATTATTGAAATTTTTTGAGCCCAAAAATTACAAAAATCGTTTTTATTTTTTAATAAGGCTTTAAAACCCCAAAAGGAAAAATTCCGAAATTGCTTTTCTACTAATCTTAACCTATTCTTTCGATTGGCGAACTCAAAAATTGCAAAATTCATAAAATTTAAAAATTCGAATTTTTCCAAAGGGTTAGGTAGGTATGCATGGAAATTTGATTTTCAAATAATTCAAAGGGCCATATTTTGAAAACCAGTGAAGCTATTGGCATGAATCTTTTACCCAATTGTATCTCTCAATAAGGGCTACAAAAAAGGTTATTTAAGACTCCGAGCCCAAGGGCTTCGTTTTCAAGATAATCCGCCTGGAAGCTTTTGCAAAATTTGAGGTAAAGTTTCAACTTTGAGCCTCAATATCTTCACAAGTATTTAAGATATAGAATTGAATCTTATTTTATCTTGAAGATAATTTAATTCTGATTCAGAATATATAATTTTAGATCATATTTGTTATAATAATAACCGAGTAATCAGCAATTTTCTGAAAGAGAGAGATCAGATTATTGAAATTTTTTGAGCCCAAAAATTGCAAAAATCGTTTTTATTTTTTTACAAGGCTTTAAAACTCTAAAAACAAAGTTGCAAAAATGCTTTTTCACTAATTTTGATCTCCACTTTTGATTGGTAAAGTCAAACATTGCAAAATTTAAAAATTCGAATTTTTCCAAAGGACATGGGAATTTCAAATATTTCAAAGGCCATATTTTGGAAACCAGTAAAGTTATTGGCATGAAACTTTGGCTCAATCTGGGACTAGGGTTTGGTGCTCGCACCAGTACATCAAAACACTCAAAACCAACAACCACCTTCAATTTTTTAATAAATTTTTAATTTTTAAATAGAAATTTGAAAAATCTATATTAAAATTATTGTAGTTTCAATAAATTATGGTAGATTAGCTTGTCATTATCGACTATTGAATCGTAGTCAAAATTATGGTAATAATTATCGGGTCATTGGCAACACTGCTATAAAACCTCACCTTACGGGTAGTGTTAAGTCTCAGCTTTCGAACAGAAAGTTTATCATTAATTTCAAATTCGACCTCTGTAATCCCTTAAAAATTCCTATTGATAATCGCTTATGATGAAGAATTACAATCAAATCAATTTTGAGTGGTATGAAATTCACCAAGTCACCTAGTTTTTGGTAAAATGGATCTGAAGGAAGGTGAAAGCAACATGCTGCTTGAATTTATGAAGCAATTTACCTCATCAACAGCGTTTGCTCCTGGAATATGTAATCCACCAACCTCGATGACAGTCGGTACTAGTGGTCTTGAAGTATGAATACTGAAATGGCTGTTGATGAGTTGCAAACTGGTATTGTAGGCCAAATCATCCAGATGCGGCATGTTTTCTCCAAAAAAGTTTTTCGCCAAAAGGTTTGACGGTCTGGTACTGTACCAGTAGTACCTAAAAAATGCACCTCGAGTAGTGTGAGTTTTAATAACTTTTAATCCTCTTACATTATTTTCGCCATTGAAACACACCAAATATTCCAAATCCTATCATAAATGTTCATTGTATCTCCACTTCGTGCCAAATAACTGGGAATATATGAAGGATTATCAGGAAGACCAAATCTATCCGAAGCCCAAGGCAAAACCAAGCTGGTACTTAAAACCACAGATGGCGTTCCGAAATGCCACGCCCAACCCAACATGCAATCACTCCCAAATAGTTCTGTTATAACGAGGTCGTACTTTGTGGTACTGTTTTTGAGATTTTGAAGTTGGGAAGTTTCGAAGGCGTTTTTGCATATGTCAACTCCATTGGTAGTTGAGAGTTCTTTTATCCAATGAAGTCCCTGAAAGTTTCTAGCGGATTGTACTGAAACGTTGTTTGTTGGTATTGGAACGCTGCCTCTAATAGGTATATCATTGTATCTGGAATTTGAAGGAAATTTTAATTGTGTTTATGTGAAATAGAGAATTAATATTTTTCTAATTCAAAAGAAATTTTATTCTCACCTTTCAATGGGCATCATTGAAGAGAAATGACTGACCACATCCAAATTGTGCTCTCTATCAGTTAGTTCTCTCAATAGCGAGCCAAACATTATAAAATGGCTTAAACCAGGATACGGAAGTATCACTAAAATATTCGCTGCATGACATTGTTTTAAAATTAATAATGAAACACTTAACACAATAACTGGTATTTTCAACATTATATTACTGAGTCTATAAATGAAATGATTTCAAATTCAAAACTAGAAATGATAATTGTTGATTAGGTAACTTTTCGAGTGGCTGTTAACTCTTGAAAAAAATATCTGATTATGATAAAAACTAGATTTCTGAAAACTATTCGAGATCATGTTTTCTTTTAAATAAATCTATAAAAATATTATAGAAATAAAGATTTAAAGATTATATTTCCCTACTGAATTTAATCGTTACAGGTGAATCTATAAGTTTTTTGGTCTTTTAACGGAATGGTTTTAGTCCAGAATTCGAAAAAAGGATATTTTTCAAAAATTTGGTTAGAAGACCACACATTTTCTTTGGGCGAGGTAAATTTGAATTGTTCTCACAGGGATGTAGTTTCACACATAAACTTTATTTTTTGATTTCAATGCTGAACTATTTATTTTACGTTTGAGAGATTGTTTAAGATATTTTTGACAAATAGAACACAAGAGAACAGTTTTCAATATTATCCATAATACCATGCCAATAGATTGCATGGGCAATCTTCATGTTAGAGGGCTGAAGCTATCTCACTAACCAAGATGTCTTGCCAACGTGGTGTTTCATGGCAAAACCCCTTTAAAATGACATCCCTTTGATCTTGCGGAGTCGTAGTATTTTTCAATTGTAAACTTTCCAAAATCTCTTCTATTCCTTCTCTATCAATATTTCTTATCTGAATTGTGTCATTTCCTTTATTACTTTTTTCGATGTCGGCTTCAACTACTTCGGCAATTATAGATTTACCTTTTATGGTAAATTTTTTCTCGGTTACGTTCAATAATCTCACTGGGACGTCTTTCTTTTTCTCACATAAAACTCGTGCAACTAACAATCCTGATAAAACATCATCACGCGGTTCGATAACGACGAATTGGGTTTTAACCCTTGATGCTCCTCTATGTTGCAAAACATACTGCCTGACTCATCGGCGGTATCGTTATCTCTTCTCGTAGAGAAACTAGAAACTTTTCTTCATTAGGTTCCAAAGGCTTTCCTGGAATTTCTGAGAAACTTTCCGTAATTCCTTTCTCTTTTTCTTGAGTCGGGAGAGAATTAAGGGACTGTCGGGAACTAGCTAGCTTCCCCGATGAAGTCATAACATGATTTTTAGATTTTTCACCCGATTGATTGGTATTAGTTTCACAGCGACTGCATATCGCTTTAAAACTTGGATCCTCCGTCATATGCAGTGACGTCGAACCTTGTTTTCCAAAATCTGTCGCGTACTAAATCGTTATTTCCCTTGCTTTCTCGCGTTCGTAACTCAAATCTCTTTTCTCAACATACTTCCTCGTTTAGCTCATTTTCTAAGTTTTTAACTTTTTCTCTTAATTCTTTCTCCACTGTTTGTACCAAATAATTCTGGTCTTGGCAATTTTCTTCATACAAAGGTATTTCCTTTTCGAAAGCGTACATGCAATTATTTTGCCAATCTACTTTTATACCATATTGGCGCAGGAAATCTATTCCCAAAAGTAGATCCGCTCGTAATGAGTCCGAATTCGCAACCACAAAATTGTGATTCACCAAGATATTTTCTTCAAACATCATAGGTATATTTGCCATTCCTTTCACTGGTATTCTATTATCTTGAATGTCCACTAAATTTATGTTACATTTTTCCTTCCTGAACCCCTGGGCAATTTCGGGTTTAACTAGGGATACTACAGCTCCAGAATCTAGTAAGACTAGGTACGACTTATCATTAACCCTAATCCTTACTACGTTACAAGTTTCCGGGGCTCTCACCTTAGATCATGTGTATATCCCTACCCACGTTTCCTCACTTATTCCCAATTTGCCTCGTTGCTGGCAGCCAAGTCTCGGGGTTGAAATGAGGTGGCTGCGTTGTAGTTTAACGAATTCTCATTTCCGTTTCTGTCATTGGTTTTTTCGCGGCAGTTTCTGGCATAATGTCCTTCTTTGTTACATTTGTAATATAAAATCCTTCCTCTAAATCCCCAATTTCCTTGTCCATTGTTAGTTGGCCCATTATTCCGACAGTTAGCTTGCAAGTGTCTTTGTTTGTTGCATTTGAAACATTTCCGTTGTTCCGTTCGCTGGTTCCACTGGTTTCTGTTTTCCGGCAATTTTTCTTTGAAGTGTCCCTGATTTACCATAAGTCAATCTTTATTTCTAGTACGCAGGCAATTTTCTATAGATTTTTCTCTTTCAGGAATTTCAAGTGTTTCATCCAAACTTCCTGGATTTCCCGAAAGTACTATCTGCTTTATGGGCATGAATAATCCTAGACTGAACTGAGTGGCAATATCGGCTTTTAATTTCTCTTCTATTATCTTATCTGTATTTGCAATGCCGCTGATTAGTGATTGTTCGGTTTCCTATTATTTTCAGCCTCGTAAGAAACTGACGACAGCTTTCGTCTGTGCGTTGTTTGCAATCGATAAACTGTCTCATTGCTGTTCCGGCCACATAATACTTGCTGAATTGTTTTCGCAAACTATCAGTAAAATGTGTCCAGCTGGTTGTTGTTTTGTGTGTCGGTTCTAAGTCGATATACTGCTTGGCTTTGAATCGTAGCTTTAACCAAGTTACGGAAATTTTCTGTTGTTCAGTCCAGTCCGCGATAATACTAGTTTCTTTAATTATTCCTAGAAATTCTCCTATACTTGTGGTTCCGTCATAAGAAGGTATAGAATCTAATCCCACTGCGAGATTTGGTATTGTAATGTTGGTGGTCGTCACGTCGGTCATGTTTCAAAATTTACGATTTCTTTTAATCCGTAATTAAGTGAATATGTAACCCTACAGCTGCTCTTATTTTGAACTCGATTGACCCTATTGTTTCTATAATTGTGTTTCTTTCTCGGTACCTACGCAAATATTAGACCCCACACTTGACACCATTTGTGAGACCCCAATTCAGAAACTTATATGATATTAAATTGGCGAGCGGCGGCTTTTGTTTCTGAGTGGAGACACAGATTTATATGGGTCCTATTTGCGGGTGTGAGAGTAAAACACAACTGTGGACTGTTATTTTAATATGATTTCATTTAAAATAAATTTATCGGGCGCCGGCCCGAAAGGCTTGAAATAGAAACACCAAAATTTTTTCTCTGACTTATTTAAAATTTGACTCTTTCTCACAAATACCTCAATTCTATTATAAAAATTCCAATAGGTAAGTTTCGTACCAAAAGTTTGCCTTATCAAAAATAATGTTAAATTAGAAAGTTCAAATTTTTTTCAATTATCAATGACGAAATTCCCAATTCAAAATGTTATAATAATAACAAAAGTTCTTTTACAAAATTTAGCTTCAAATTTTTTTATTTTACCAACAAACCATGAAATATCATCTTAAAAATGTTTTAATTCCTTTTGGGATAATTATTTAATTTTCGTAAATTTATCAATTCATTAACTTTTTGTCGAGCTTTTTGTCCTATTTTATAAAAAGTACAAATTTCCTTTTTTTTTTTACAGTGTAAATGTACTTACAAGATGTATTTATTACCTACTTTTAAATTCTACTGGCACACACGTAATTACTGAAACGTTATTTTTACGACTTGACTTTATGAACCTGAAATTTTGGCACTGCCTCCTTAAAACTTTTCGTACTATCTTCGACTTTGGACTCTGCTTGCTGCGACTGACACTTGACTAACCATTCTGGACTGACTGTTCTCGACTGACACTTTTGACCGTTCTTGACTGATACTTCTTCTGAACCGACACTGCTATTTTTATCGCAATTCAGGCTTTTTATATAAAAATTGTCTCCTTCCTTCCTTTGTTCTTTCGGCTTAATTTCTCACCAAATTTTATGAGTGCTTTGACATCAAGATGTCATTTCGGCCCACTTTTTAGTGGAATGCGGTACCGTTTCTTTGTCGGCATACAGCACGCGCCTGATTTATGGTACTTTCCCGGAATTTGGGTTCAGTGACAGATGGCGTCATGTTAGTAAAGTGCCGCGTTTCAGGGACACATTCTAATTGAATAATCTATTTTTGAGTGGCCCCACTTATTCGGATTTTTGAGAAGGGATTTCAGTTTCTGTTGTTTCTTTATTCGATGGTCAGATCATTAAGAAGTTCCGGCTGTAACTGGTTGAGTGTTGATGTCTCCTGGGGAGTTTAATTTTCGTTACGTTGTAGTTGATTTTGATTTCATTTTTCCAGTTTGATTTATGTTTTGTTTGTTGTTTGTTTCATTTTCAACAAAATAACCAGATCTATCAACAATTAAATATTTAAAGAACTGGAGTAAAACACACAGTCTATCTTTATTTTACAAAAATAATCAGTTGGAAGGGGGGTTGTACATGTTTCGGATCTATCATAGATCCATCATCAGCATAAGTTCAAATGGCATAGGGAAAATATGGTCATATACGACATGCCTAAGTATAATAATTATACATAAAAATATAAGTGTTCATGCTGTTATCAGCATGAAGTTGGTGGCTAAAGCCGCATCCAACACAGAACACATTTACAAAACAAAGGTGAAGATTGAAAAAATTATTTTAATAACATTAGAAAATAGGACTGCCGTACAAACACAGAATATGCCTATTGCTAACACTCGATTTCTTGAGAAAATTTGAATTTTTAGTTATATCATCGTAATTGCGCCCCCTAGCGGTCATCTTAGAAACTTGAAAATAATTTCCATCAATTTCTATCAGCCGATTTATTGCAAAAAAAAATCCCGAAGCCGAGTAAGGTCTTTGGTTTCCATAATATCGTACCTTGCCAATCTTAGTGGGACACCCTGTCTGTATACAGGGTGTTTCCGAAAGAGTATCACAAACTTCAAGGGCAGATACTATTTATGAAAATAAGTGGAAAAGTTCCTATGGATATAGGTACAAAATCTACCGAGTGATATTTTTTTCTGCACAAAAACAACCGACTGGGTACGCCCCTGGAAATTCTTGATCAAATCTAATTGGTCCAGTAGATGTCTGATAATGGTTGAAATAAACCGAGATAATTTCATTAAAATCGGCTAAAGCTCTTTTGGGCTATGAATAAAAAACTATTTTTTTTTTTGAAAAACTTAACACCCTGTATCTTGGAAACAAAGCGTTTCCGGACCTATATACATGGGAACTTTTTTAATTATTTTCATGAATACTATCTGACCTTGAAGTTTGTAACATCCTTTTGGGAACCCCCTGTATACAGATATTTGTTGAAATGGTCAACTGCTCTATTGCTAACAGTTCCTTTCTTGTAACGCAGTAATTTCTCTCGGGCTTAGTAAGCACTCTATTGAAGTATTCAATGATCCTTTCTTGATATTTTGTATTTGCGACAGAATAGCTCCGCGTCTGTGTCCACAAGAAATTTTCCTTGTACTCGTGAGTAGTCTAATATAGGACTGAAACATAAAGCTGCTTTCAGTTTCCCAGTAGCTACGTCACAGTCGGTGGTCCAATGGGGTACTTGCATGAAAAATTAAATTGATAACTGTTTTACTCATTGGAAACTGTAGGAAATCGAAAAAAAATCGATGTGTTTTTTATTTTTATTTTGTCCAAATACGATTATTTCGGAAGTTATACAAATATTAACTTTTGTATATATAGATATACTGAGCATGTGCGACGTCATAAAGTATTATACCTTATGACGTCATAAACAGATTTCAAAGCGTTGTATCTCCGTCAATTTTTGACTAACACGAAAAAGAAAAAACACGTGTCGACTTATTTTTCATTGTCTAACGAAATCGGCAATAAAAAAAACTTATGCAAGGGGCCCATTGGGTATAATATAAGATTAAATAATTATGTGGGCTGTTTTAATAATTAAGAAATTTTGAAATAATAAAATATGTATTGTTATATGATTTAATTGCGATCTTGCATTAGCAATATTGCTTAGTAACAACCGTTTACTATAAAATAAGAATAAAAATCAACACAACTTAAAGTGAAAACGGCAAAATTGCATTAACAATAGCAAAGAAGTTTCCCATCAGAACGTATCAAATTCACACAGACTTTTTGTACATCCGCAAATTGTCTAAAGTATAAAAAAATGTTCTAGCAGCAGTTAATTAGCATTATGATAATGACTTACCATAGCATTAATTAGCCGGTTACAATATATCTGTATTTTATTTACCTAAAATTGTTGTGTAAAATCATTTGCGTATAAGTTGTCGATGTATTAGGTCAGGTGTATCTGTTTTTAGTGGACAGCCTTGAATTTTGCACAGAACGAACATCGAAGCGATCTTTATCCTTGCGTGCAAGATCGCGATACTTTATATGTGTAATAGTTTATCGATCGAAGTGCTTCTTTGATATCGCGAAAGACAATATGTGTACGATTTTGTTTAAAGTGTTTGTTGGTGTTCTTTTATTTAAAATCACCGGTAGGTACCTACACATTTTTACACCATTTCTAGTCATATATTTTCTTAATTAGAAATTATTCAAAGATTTTCAGTATATAGTTAATTTAAGTTCAGCACAAATTTTCCTTTTTCCAGGTATACTCTTTTCAAGCACTAGACACTACATTCAAAAACTTTTGGTAAATGTCTAACATCTAGTTCTTTTTCAGTCTAGATTCGATAGGGTATTATTTCATTCAAATTTATCCTAATATTTTTATTAGGGATATTGATTTAAAGCATCTGTCAAAAATCAAAGTGAGAGTCCAAATTTGAACTTGTTGCAGTGTCTATTTTGTTCAGGATTGTATTACAGTCAATCTTCTAGTGATAAAACATTTCTTTCGGGTGATCATTAATGTTTATATTATTTAATTCTGTTTCATTATCTGAATGCATTTTACTGTTTTTCTTTTCTTCAAAAAATTGCATCGTTTTGACTTCACACCATCTTGAGAAATCATCATCAGACATCTGTGTCTACCAGGTCAAACATCTTACTTTTCCTCTTGAAAACTTTAGAGATATCTTATACCTACTTTTGTAGTATACTTACTTTACAATCTAATTCTACTATTTTTGTTTCAATTATTTCTAGTCCAATCAGTCAGTCAGAGTTGTTAAAGATACTTCAAAAAAGTATCTAGTCACTGCAGCAAAGTAGAAGTAACTTTTTCGCAAAATTATCTTTAATATTAAATACGAGTACAAAAAATGGTAGTTTTTTTTTTAAATAAAAGTTGTTGATTCTAGGTTTAAAAATAAAACAAAGGCACATTTTATCAACCAGTTATTCTATTGCTAGTCACATTTTTTTCTTAATTGTTACGCGAATAGGAATAAGGATATAAATTACAACTATGTAAGATTTACGTGAATTAAAGTCACATTTATGTGATAATAACTATTATTATAGAAGGTACGTGTGTATCAGCCAAATGGCATAAATTCGATAATAAATAAATAGGGAACTTTCCCAAAAAAACACTCGGTTACCTATGTCGATTTTGTTATACAGGGTGTTCTAAGAACAACTCTGTACGATTATCAACTTTTGTTTAATATTTAGTATCTCCTATTTCTGGATTCTTCGGAAAATTCTAAACATATTTCACCAAACCAAAAATAACAAAACTTAATATGATTTATATCAATGTGATAAATTTTGCATCTACTTTGCAATAACATACTATATTTTAGAAGTTACCTAAATACTAACTACTAACAAGATATCCAACTATACTGTAGATACTGTATGAAAGAAATTATTTCAAACCAGAAAATTATGAAATCAGAAAATGATTATTTTAAAATATTTACTAAAATCAGTACGAATTACACCAACGAATGAAAATAAACCAAACAGCCTGAATTTCTAGATGACTTGAAAAAAGGAGAAAAAGATTTTTTTTTTTTTTAACATCTTTATTTCACAACAATTGATATAATATAAGTGTTGGAACTTAAAAATTTACTAAATCCCCTTTTGAGAATATCCTTATTGTTGTCCAAATTTTCTGTGATGATTTCCAGAATATTTGTTGAAACTGTTCTTTTTCTTTTCTTTCAATTTCCTGCTTGTCTGAGCACTGACCCTCTTTACTTGGATAAAATTTTCCATTGAATATTCATATTCGAAGTTTATTCATAGTAGTTTTCCTTTTATTTAAAAACTCCTGACATTCTTTATCCCACCATGTGACCGGCTCTTTATGCTGCCTTTTTTCAGCTTTTTTTTTCGGTATTGTTTTTACAGCAACTTCTAGCATATCTTCTTCTAGATCAGAATATGATTATGGGCAGTTTTCCCAACTAACAATTCGTCATGGTATCTTTCCCAATTTACCTTTCTTGTATTTCTTTTAGGTGTACTTCTTTGTATTGACTCAATCTCGGTATGTTTCAAGGAAATTAATATTGGATAATGGTCACTGTTGCCGCAGTATTCTGAAATTTTTCATTCCATTACCGTGACCATGGGGTTAGATACCGGAGAAATATCTGGAACTGATTTGTTTTGGCCCGGTATTGTTACTCTAGTTCTGGAACCATCATTTAGTAAAACTAGAGAAGTTTCATTTAGTATATTATTTATGAACTTTTCATTAAAATTTGCCACTGAACTTCCCCATAGGGGATGTTGGCCGTTGAAATCTCCTAGTAATAATTTTGGTTCGGGTATATGGGTATATTGACGATAAGATCCTTGATCCAGTTGTCTCTAATTTTTGTTGATGGTGGGACATAGAAGTTGAGGATTGACAGGTTTGGTTTCATGGTTTTTATTGCTTGCACTTGAAGGTTTCTTGTAAAGTCATAATTTGAGAAATTCGATGAGATCCTTTTATCAGACATGCAATACCTCTGTTACTATCTTGTCTATCTTGTGTACAAGTTTTGTAATAGCCAATCCTTAAATTTTAATCTTTTTTCAGCCATGTTTCATCCAAAGTTATAATTTCTGCTTTTTGTTCTTATATTAGAATTTTCAAGTTGCCTATGTTTGAATTGATTGATCTTCTATTCCATTTTATAATTTTCATTATTCTATCTGATGGTGTGTTGTTCATGGGATTTTCGATTTGTTGATTCCTGGTTTTCATGTCTCAATCATCCACATTTATATGTTTTACTGGCGGAGATAAAAATCTTCTTTTCTTCTAAACAAACACTTTGCTGCTATAAGCAGGTTTGCTTTCTATTATTTGTTTTTTCTGCCTACCTAGGAATATCTGTCTATTTTGACTGATTTTTATAAAACCTGGGATTTTTGATTATTTATTTCGGTTGTTTATTCTGTTTAGGCGACAAACATCATCTATTTGTTTTTGGTACTATATCACTGGCTTCTAAGTATATGATATACTATCTAGAGACATATATTGTCTTCTCTGTAATTGACGATTATATTTTGGGCAGTTCCTTGAAATCGATTTATATTCTACACTTCCACAGCTGTTACATTGCATTGTATTTTCTTGTGTGCTGCTTTGCTACATTTTCGGCATTTTCCTTGATCACGACATTGCTTCCTAGTGTTTCCATACAAGTGAGCAATTATAGCATTGCGTTACAGGCATAGTGTAGTAGTACTGGTACCTTTAGTCCATAGATGCTCACGGATCTGGGTGAAATTTTTCCTTTGAATGTGAATAGACACGTTCCCGTTTTTATACAGGGTGAGTTACCAAGCGCGCGGTGGTCCATATCTCCTATACTAACGGAGATCGAAGAAAAAACTACACACAAAACTTGTAGATAAACATGAGTACTATACATTCCTAAATTATTTTCCAGTATATAGGGTGGCCCAATAACTAGTAGTGACACAAAGTTATGATTTTTTAAATGACTTCCCCTGTATACTATAATATTTCTGGATTCTGCGGCAAATTTTAGACACATTTCATGTACAATATCATATACTTATCTTGAACTGTTTCAGAAATATTGACAGTTGAAAATTGACTTTTTTGCATCTTTGACAGACTGTGAAACCTAAACGGTTAATTTGACAAGAAAACGGATTTCACATTCCTATCTTAGTTTTTCATAAACTATCATTTCACACCAACCTTGAATTTAATCCACGATTGTAAATTCCGCCTAAATTATTAATCTTCGGTTAAATTCAAAGTTAGTGTCAAATGATAGCTTATGAAAATCTAAGTCAGGAATGTAAAATCCGTTTTCCTCTAAAATTAACCGTTTAGGTTTCACAGTCTGTCAAACATGCAAAAAAATCAATTTCCAACTGTCAATATTTCCGAAACATTTGAAGATAGGTATATGACATTGTATGTACGTGAAATGTGTCTAGAATTTTCCGCAGAATCCAGAAATCTCATAATATACAGGAAGAATCATTTAAAAAAACCGTAGCCTTGTGTCACCACTACTTATTGGGCCACCCTGTATACTAGAAAATAATTTAGGAATGTAGTACTCATGTTTATCTACAAGTTTTGTATTTAGTTTTTTTTCCGATCTCCGTTAGTATAGGAGATATGGAAGACCGCGCGCTTAGTAACACCCTGTATATTGTATATTCAATTTCTCCTCGTTCATTTGTTATTCTACGAGTAAATCTCTTTATGTTTAATACTCGGGCCATTTAAACACTAGAATTTTTATTAATTTCTTCTAGTTCAAATTCTTTACATATTCCACTCACTATTCCTTTAAACAGGCGACCAGGTATTCAGGAATGTACATAGTATATTCTCTATCCATTAATTGTTGATTCTCAAGTGACCTGTTTTGTTGCCCTTGGCGTTTCAAATTGTATGAAAACTTTATTTTCTCCTTTTTTCATTGGGCTGTTGACATTTTCTTATTTCAAATAATATATTATTGGATGTAGATGCCCTATATTGTTTTCCTGGGAACTCTGAACTACTACCTGAAATGAGCCTAATGCATTCTCGTCATATTTATATTGCTTCTTCAATTTATATTCTGGTTTATTATTATCTGATGTTATCTTCTCATCTATTTATATTAATGTCTAAAGGGGAGTCGTTTGATGATCCATTTGAAAAAACAAAGTTTCTGGTACCTATTTCCCGAAAAACGAAAGATCTGAAAACCATGTAAATACTACTATATTATCATCAGCCATATTACAATACTCTCTCAAACCAAAATTCATAACAATCGAGCAAGCCGTTTTCGAGATAATTGAGACGTTCCATACTTAGAACTCACTCTGTATATTTACCAACTAATAAATGAGTATTGCTGTTTCAACATATTCAACAAATTTAATGGCATTTGATTGTAAATAAAATAATACCCATATAATTATTTTTAAAATGTTAACTTACCATCAGTTGAAGTTAACCTCGACATGTTGCGTCCCAGTTAAGAAATTATTGAAACAACATGCTCATTAAAGTGTTTTTCATCATAACTAGGTAAAATAGAATACAAATTCAGCAACTTCTCAACAAAATGAAAAAAACACAAATTATCATTGTTTTGCCCAATTGATACATCGTACGACATAGTGAAAAAGACTTGGATAATCATTGGTTTTATCTTACGAGATGATTAATAGGATTTTGAACCTTCTACAGTCTCTTTAATCCCGGAGAAATTTGGTGGATACAATGTACAATCTACAAAAGGTTGATTGATACGAAAAAAAAACCTTTCTTTTGAACAACTCCTGAAATCTGAAGGAAGAGACAAATACTGGATCTAAAGTCGTCTGATGTATGTACTAAAAAGTAAAAACCACTCATGGTGTGTCGGAGAATAAATCTGAAAAAAAAGAGAGATGTGTTTTTGAGTTTTTAAATATCCCTTAAAAATTTCAACCTACCGAGGGTTTGTTATGATAAAACCTCTATACTATTTGAAGTTGATATTTTCTACTTTTATATAGTAGGTACCTAATTTTATCACTATCTTCATTTCTTCTAACTTGTAACTATTTACCTTTTCTTCTAGATAGGGACCTAAAAATAAAATTCTTGATTCAACTTAGCCAAAAAAGCCAATTTTTGATTTAATAACATTTAGATATTTACTATGCATAGATTTTTCCATTATTGCTATGATTTTTTCTAAGAGATTCAACTCACAACTTTCAATCATTACTATTTCTCTAAGTTTTGAGCAGAACAATGAAATACTTTGAAATTATGTAATTGAAATATATTATGTCACAGAAAATGTTTGCTAATTGATTGAGTAGCATAAAAGTTTACATAATTTTGTAATGTTTATTAATTTAATCAATTTGGAAGATGCCCATAGTTTGTAAAAACATCACCTTACCTTGTTATGTCAAGGATTTCAAAGAAATAAGAATATTTTCACTATCGAAAAATAAAGTGCAGCACACAATAACATCATTAATTTAGCTGCTTCGTATTAGTTTATAAATATTTAAAGCGATAAAATAAATTATTATCATTTTTCAGCGATAACTATATCAAAAAAATCTAACAAAGCATTATACACACAAATGCATATTGTGTACAATAAAAATAAGATAGAATGTAATAGGTTATTGAAATTGAAAATAAATAAATAGGTATTGATTTTTACGTAATTATTGTTAGGTAATTACGCAGCTGTCAATAGCCCAAGGCAACATGAGTTATTTGAATACCCAAATACAGGTATTCATTTGAATTTTTACAAATTTAAAGCTGAAATTATATAAGATAAAATAGTCAAGACAAGAAATAAGGACAATTATGTATTGAAAATAAATTGACATGTTAGAAACATTTTCAGAACATCTTTCTAACATTACCATCACATCACAACTTGACTATTCTAAAACATTTTAGAAACATTTTTATTTTAATATTGTTATGTTGTATTCAAAAGTCCTGAATTACTGATCTGAAATAATCCAATCCCAGTAATGCATAATCCAACATAAAAATAAAAAAAAATCAGTCTAAAGTTTTTCAATTATTCCAGAACAAGTGCCAGTGAACAATGAATTGATATTCGATTTTGAAGATGATTGGAACTATAAGATGCAGCCAGATACTTCTCCCATGCTGAATAAATCCCAGAATCAATTCCATCAACCATTTTATACGTTTGTCAAAGTAAGTGAAATAGGAATAGTATATTGTTGTATTAGGAGTAGAAGCTTTACGAACGTAGTGAGGCTTGCAATACTGTTGAAGCACAAAAAAGTGCTTCTACTTCGTATGCAACACGCTATTTTTTCTCCAAACGAATGGGGTAAGCTCAGGGGTAACTGGATGGTTGAGCGGCAGTAAAAGTACGAGCGGCACTAAAAGTACTTTTGCTGTCGCTCCAGCGGCACTAAAAGTACTTCTACTGCCGCTGCGGTTGCCTAGCAGATAGAAATTAAATTTCTACCACCTCGACAGGTGTTAACCCGCTGGATTTGCCTACCAGCATAGAAATTTAATTTCTAACATCTTGACAGGTGCTGACAAAGTGACGTTTTTTTGACGTTTGGAGAAAATAGTTACTTGTTTCACTAGGCAGAAAAGTACAAGATTTAATGCCGCGGCTGGTGTTTCATAGCCGAGGCTAGGAAACCAGCCGAGGCATTAAATCTGCTTTTCTGCCATGTAAAACATATAATTTTTTCTCCGAATGTTCAAATTCACGCATGGACATCTTTTTTATATTTATTTCATTCATTATTATTATCCAAATAATTAAATTATTTTGACATTTGTCATTGTCACCATCAATTTCAAATACCAAATTGAGTGAAATTATTACCTGGAACGTTGTGACACTGTCACTTTTAATGCCTAGGCAGTAAAAGTCCACTTTTACTGCCTAGGCACTAAAAATACAACTTTTGATCCTGTCAAGTGTCATTAAAAGCCTGGTTTTACTGTCATTCGGAGGAAAATTAAATTTCTACCACCTCGACAGGTCTTAACCTGCTAAATTTGCCTACCAGCATAGAAATTAAATTTCTGACATCTTGACAGGGGTTAACAAAGTGACAATTTTTTGACGTTTGGAGAAAAAAATATATAAAGGTAAATTAAGTACGTTATTATTGATTTTTGTCTATGATTACTTGGTAATAATTTTGTATCCAACACGTGCTAGTCAGTTATAAGTGTCAAATTTGTACCAATTTAGACATGTAAACTAGCAAATAACACACTAGTGTGTTATAAACCATAACTCACTAGTGGGTTATGGTTTATAACTTACTATATTATTAGCCTTTCCAAAACACTTGACTTTAACAAGCAAACAAAGGGTTTCTGTGCCTCTTGGCGGACATTTTAATTTAAGTTTGACAGTACCTTGAATAGTCATTTCATTGTAGCAAAGATAATCCTACTCCGAGTAGGATTTTCTTTGATTATAGTCAGCCTATCCATAACATGATACTTTGACAAGCAAATAAAGGGTTTAAGTAAAAATTTATGAATCTTGCTTTAAAGAAGAATCATTCCCAAAAAATACCTGTTAGTTTTTTCAGTTCTTGTATGATTTCTATCAGTTGTTGGATAAAACATTGTATGCTACTCGTGTGTTATGTTGTCTAAGTCACATGAGAAATTGTAAATATAATTTTTTCTCGCGTGATTTATCTTTAACATAACACACTAGTACCATAAATAACTAGTAATTTACAAAAAAAAATCGATTTATTGCAGGATTTAAAGGTAGAAGGGATTGGTAGAATTGCTACACTACCAAACAGTTTACCTCAATCTAGAGGCATGAAAATTACCGGAGACATTATGAGATCAAAAATGTCTTGTAGTGTGTGCAATTTGGGTAAGTACTCACTTGCTCAAAGTTACCCTTTTTAAATATAATTCCAAAACTTCAACTATTTATAATCATTTAATATTTAATTATTGCATCAACATGTTTGTTTAATTTTTTGCAGGAGCAGGTCTTCTTTATAGGGAAATAAAAAGTGGAATCCCATTTGACGAGATCAAAGCAAAATTCGTTCAAATTTGTGTCGCATTCAAAGTGGAAAGTTTGAACGTATGTAGTGGTATTTTTGACACGTACGGTCCAGAAGTTTTGCCAGTTTTTAAAATTTTATCAATCGGTAAGTGTAATAATAATGTTTTATTCATAAATCACATAAAAGTAGAAGATTGTGTTATTTGTTTGAAATATAATTTTTCCAAACTTGATAATAATAAATTCTACTTTATTGGCTCATTATAGGACCCTCAGAGATTTGTAAATTAGTATTTGGCGAATCTTGTACCGGATCAGAAGTTGCGTCGCATGAATGGAATATAGATTTTCCAGATACTCCGAAGCCTCCTGTGCAAATTGAGCCTTTACCAAAGGTAAATCATAGATATATATTTTTTGCAATAAATTTAATTATATCTACAATATAGGAAATAACAATAACTAATCAATAAACATTTCCCTATGGCATATAAGTTAGTTATTGATACACTCTATCATACGGAACAAATAAAAATAACCTTCTTCAACTATTGATAATGATCATTTTATATGCACGGTGGCTAGTTTAATAATAATAATAAAAATATTTAAAATTCAACAATGCACATACATGTACATATAATTTCAAACAAAGAATTCCGAATATACAATAAATAGTAATTGTATGTTATTTGTTTAATAATACAAAATGATTACACCACAATCGACATTGTTTTGATGATAGTTTTCATCGTCGAACTGACATTCAACGGAAATATATTAAGTAGGTATTGTAAATTACAGTTTGTAGAATTTAGTAATTATCAAGTTTTACAAAAGTTTAGATTTATAAGTACCTAAAATCTGTAAGAAATAGCTGGGTTTTTGTGCACCATAAATTTTTACAAATAGGTACCATTTTAAATTAGAAATAATATTATTGTCGCAGGGAAGGAAATTGTAAACAGACATTAGAAATTCCCAAATGGATTTATAATGATGAAAAATATATAGTTTTTTGTCTAATTTCTGTGAATAAGAACCATACCAGGCTGATAGAAATTATGTAAATAATCTTTTTTAATAATCAAAAAGTATTATTGTTATTTTGTTTTATTGAAGTTATTCACATTCAAATTGTTGTAACTAGGCTAGACTCATCTAGAAAACTATTTATGTGGACAATAAAATTACATGATATTTTATATAATATAATTTTTGTGTTAATGATTGAACATTACATCGATCCTCTACTTTTTAGATTGGTAAGCCGGCTTTCAAAGTTTTACAAATATCCGATACTCATTACGATCTGGACTATGTGGAAGGTGCAAGTGCCAACTGTGAAGAACCGATATGTTGCAGAACGTATAGCACACCTAGAGAAAAGGAAGATTTAGTTCCGGCTGGCAGGTGATTTTTAATAAAATTATTTTATTATTGGATATTTTATACGATTTATTAGGTGGGGTTCCTATGAAAAATGCGACGCCCCAAAAGTTTTGTTGGAAAATATGCTGCAAAACATTGCCATGCAACATCCTGTAAGTATTATTATTTTGGATTATTTGTTTAAATCAATCTTTCAACGAAGTCATATTAGGTTTAATAGTGAATTTATCGATTGCTTGTTAGTCCAATTTCATCCCAACTTTTCCAATAGGCTTCCACTTTCAAAAGTTTGAAAGTGACATTTTTTTGAATTTTACTTTCCTTCCGGGTGGCAAGTGCTCACTTTTTCCCCGGGTGGAAAGTAAGCCCTCATTTCCTAAAATGTTAAGCAGAAGTCCTGCATGTCAAACTTTTTTTAGATAAGTCAGAGCTTGTCGACAAAATTTTTTAATTTTTATTTAGCATTTGCATAACTTTCTATTGGCTTACACAATCCCGAATAAAATAATTTCTTACATCGATATTCTTCGTTCGTTTAGTTTCCAAAGTATTGGCCATCTTTATGCAGGATTGGTTGTCTTCAAATATTTGCATAGGAAAATCATTACGGTTTAAGATTTCACTTAACAATTTTGCAACAAAAATGCATTCCGGCAAACAATCAGTGAGTGCAACATACTCTGCTTCTGCACTGCTGAGAGAAACAGTGGACTGTTTTCTGGATTTCCGATAAACAAAATTATCAAAAACCTTTATTGCAAAACCTGAAATGCTTTTTCTATATTCAATAGAATTTGCAAAATTTGCATCTACGTAAGCAGTAGGTAATCAGACTTTGACTATATTTCCAATGTTGCGTAGAAAACCCGTTTTGAAATTGGCTAAAATATGAAATGCTATAGCTGGTCTAGTTCTCATCATGATCAAACATCCTATTAATTCACGATAAGGGATGTTTGACTGTTGTTCTTCACAATTGTTGCTGCATACTAACACTTGAAACTTTGCAATCTGACATACTTATTGAATTCGAACAAAATTTTCTGAATCAATTCTCTCTGATTCATAAACAAACCAGTTTTTGTTTTCTGAACTATTAAGCCCAAGAATTTTGCATTAAAGTTTTTTTGTGATTTTGGTGACAGATCTCTCATTTGAAATTTTTTTATGATGTTATTCTTGCTTCATGCTTCAAATCAGATATACAAAATAATGTCCGTGTGTCATCAAAATGCTCCACCAATATTATATCAGAGTCAAAATATAAGCACGGATCGAATGTTGATCTTTGAAAGTTCAAAGTTAGAAAAAAGTTATGCAACTTCTCGTACCAACATTTTGGTACTTCCCGCAAACCGTAAAGTGTGGACTCTTTCTGACAAATCACCGTTCAGAAAAGTGCACTTCATGTCAAGCTGGTTAATCAAGTAGGTAGTTTTTCCACTGATAAAAAAAACAACAGTCTAAAAGTCAGCATACTCGCCACCGGGGAATATACTTCTAAGTTAAGCTAACTGGATTTTGATGGCTTCAAACCACCGGCCACTTATCGTGCTTTTTGAACAACTTTACCGTAACTTAGCTTCTTTCCACCCTTTTCCCCTTGATATAGTTTCAGAGTAAGTTTGGGGTATGTCGCTGTCCAGATTTTCAATGAATAAAGCTGCCATTAAGCTTTCATCTAAGTCCATAATTATCCAACCTTCGAGATCTTCTGATTTGTCTTCCCTCTCTAATCGGGTTATCATTTTCTATTTATGAGATTTTTTCAGTATCTTCCCATTCATTTTGTTCTTATATCTCATTTTCTATGACTGCTTGCTCGTTTTCGCATTTATCTGACTGTCATTTTCTATGATCATTCTCTCTGGTCCAATTTCTTGTCTTTATTCAGACTGTTCTCCTGTCTTTTAACTCTTCATCAGAGAACACATCTCTAGCTGTCACTATTTTCTGCTTCTCAGAATTCCACAATTTACACCCGTTCTCTGTATATCTCATCATTAACATTTTCTTGCTGCAAACACCTAATTTTTCTTGGCTCTGTGAAGTATGCAGGCACACTTGAAGCACAAAAGTTAAATTTTAAGTAATCATTCAGCGCTTCGTTAGTGCTTCAATCCCCAAATTAGCAACCCTTGTATTGTCGGAGATATTCCGGTTTTTTGAAATCGCCTAGTTATTTCACACATAGCAAGAACAAGGGAAGCATCGACGTTCAGTTACAGATGAATGGTTAGCGCTTCGTTAGTGCTCAATGTGCTTCAATTCCCGAATTACCAACCCTTTTATTTTCGGAGATATTTTGGTTTTTTGAAATCGCCTGCTTACTTCACACCCAGCAGGAATAAGGGAAGCACCAACGTCCAGTTAGAGATAAATGGCTAGTGCTTTGTTAGTGCTTCAATGCGCTCTAATCCCCAAATACGCAACCTTTGTATTTTCGGAGATATTTCGGTTTTTTGAAATCGCCTGCTTGCTTCACACCTAGCAGGAACAAGGGAAGCACCAGCACCAACATTCAGTTACAGATAAATGGTTAGTGCTTCAATCCCCAAATTAGCAACCCTTACATTTTCAGATCAGAGAAATTTCGGATTTTAGAAATTGCCTGCTCACTTCACACCTAGCAGGAACAAGAGGGAAGTACCAACGTGCAATTACAGATGATTGGCTAGTTCTTCATTAGTGCTTTAATTTGCTTCAATCCTTAAATTAGCAACCCCTGTATTTTCAGAGATTTTCGTTTTTCAGAAATCGCCTGCTTACTTTACACCCAGCAGGAACATGGAAAGCAGTTGTAGATGAATGGTTAATGCCAATAGGATTAAAGATTCCGTTTTTTATCCGTCAGATAATATACCTGATGGTTTATCAGTAGGTAAATAAACCGGGCCTTAGTTTCTTTTCAAAAGATCCGTTAAATTCATCATCTATAATATTATGGATCAGTACTAATGGTTAATGCCAATAGGATTAAAGATTCCGTTTTTTATCCGTCAGATAATATACCTGATGGTTTATCAGTAGGTAAATAAACCGGGCCTTAGTTTCTTTTCAAAAGATCCGTTAAATTCATTAACATTCTGGAGAAAGGCGTTTATTTTTGAAAATAAATATATTACTATCAATGAAGCAGTCAGTCACGTCGTAGATATTCTGTATAAAATTAAGTATAGTAGAGCATTTTGACAAAGTAGTTTTCTTGAACATAGTAGTTCTGTATAGAGCAAATCAGCTCTTAACTGATTGATTCTAGAGATTGCTCCATATTCCAAAAATTCCTTAAGGAAGGAATAGAAAGGTGGCTCACTTTCAGCAATATTGAATTGTTGAACGCCATCCCTCGAATCGTAGATAATAGTTGAGAAGCATTGAACTAGGGAATCAGAGGAACGTGTGTTTTGAATCTGAACTTTTTCTCCATCTTTATTATACGCTTTGGGATTTTGGTGGGCGTTCCCAATGTTTCTGCAATGTGTGAACTAATACTAGGCAATTTCTAAAAACCGGAATATTCTGAAAATCCAAGGGTTGCTATTTTGGGGCTTGAAGCACTGATGAAGCACCTACCATTTATCTGTAACTGAACGTTAGTGCTTTTTTTGTTCTTTCTGGGTGTGAAGTAAGTATGCTTAAATCCGAAATATCTCTGAAAATTTAAGAGTTGCTAATTTGGAGATTGAAGCACTAACCATTTATCTGTAATTGAACGTTGGTGCTTCCCTTTTTTCTGCTGGCTGTGAAGTGAGCATGCAATTTCAAAAAATCGAAAAATATCTCCGAAAATACATGAGTTGCTTTTTTGGGAATTAGAAGACATTGAAGCACTCACGAAGCACTAGCTATTTATCTCTAACTGAACGTTGGTGTTTCCCTTGTTTCTACTGGGTGTGAAGTGAGCAGGCGACTTCAAAATACCGAAATATCTCCAAAAATACAAGAGTTGCTAATTTAAGGATTGAAGCACATTGAAGCAATAATGAAATACTAAGCGATAACGTAAAATTTAACTTTTGGGCTTTAAGTGTTCCTGCCTACTTCACAGAGCCATTTTCCTTGTCTTCTTTAGGAACATGAACTTCTTGCTTCACACTATACCAGATTTCAGCAGGGGGTTTTTTATTTGACAATACAGAGGTGGGTGTCCTGTTTGTCAAGTAAACAGCTGATTGATGGCCTCATTCTAGAATAACCTATCGATTCCTGAGTCATAGATCATACATATCTTGCTCTGTTCAATACCGTTCGGTTAAATCGCTCTGCAATACCGTTTTGCTGTGGATTTCTTGGAATAGTTTATTCTATTTTTATCCCTCTTTTCTCGCAAAACGTATCCAAATCTTTTGATATGTATTTTCCTCCACAGTTAGAGCGTAACCTCTCAAGTTTACAACCAAACTTTGCTTATGCTGCTGCCAAATACTGCTTGAATTTCTCTGAACATCACTTTTCTGTGCCATCATGTAAACAACAGTGAAGTGTGAAAAATGATCGACAAAACTCGCAAAATATCTTATTTCGTTGTGTGATGTAGGATTTAGTGGATTACAGACATCTGAGGATACAGGTTCCAGTATTTTTCTAGCTTTGTTTCTTCTGGCAACAACTTGAAAAATAATTCTATCTTCAAGGCATGTTTCACACACTGTTTTTACTGGAAATCGCCAAGAATTACCCATTCTTCTAGGTAGTGATTGTTGATCAAGCTCCTTTGATGTCAAATTTGCTTGTTTACTTGTCAGCTTGAAGTTTAATTTGTACAAATTCCCTCTCAAGGTATATCCTATTCACAATCCGTGTGAATGTCCACAGGTACAGGTAAATTTATCACCTTTCCCTATCAAATAGCATTGAAAGGTGATAAATTTTACCTGTACCTGTGGACATCGGATTGTGAATGGATATTACCTTTCATTATTTCATCTTGATTCATCATGATATCTCTGATCATGATTTTGACAGATTTCTCAAATTCAACTTCAAACCATGTTCTTCGAGTTTTCTTACTGCATACAAGTTATGGGAAAGATTTTCACACTGTATGACATCTTTTATCACAATTTTCCTTCTTTCTCATAATTCTGAGTTAAAGTTTCCTTGTTTTGCTTCCAGTATGCTCTTCCCTTTGTCTGACCAGATGGTTTGTCGCACCACTATCTACGACAAATTCTACATCATGATTTTCTGTCTAGTCTGGGGCCCAATTCTTGAAAAATATCGCATACGAAATGATGATTTCGAACGCTTCCCATTCAATTTACATTGCTGTCAGCCCAATTCGGATCAAATTTCGTATGCGATATTTTTCAAGAATGACTCAAAAATGCTTCTCCTGATTCCACCGTGATGAAACATACGTCATCCTCATCTTTTTCAGTCACATTAGCTCGGTCTTTGTTAGGACAGTCTTCTTTTTTATGGCTTTTTTTGCCGCATAACCATAAAATTTGTATGGAAACCTGCATTTCTGTTTTATTTTATTTTAGTTGGGGGAAAGAAAAAGCAAAGACAGATCAGCAGTTGGGGATAAACTAAAGGAGTTTAACACATAATTATGGAAGATTCTTTAAGTCTGATATATCCATCAACTTATGATGGTAAAAGCTATCTTTTGACCTTTATTTATGAGTTACTGTTTCTCATAAAATATTAAGTAAAGCTAAAGTTGAATGTTGTTATAACCAGAGCAAAATTTGTTACGGGATGATTTTTCCCGGGCCAAAATAAAAGGAAATAAGCTTATTCGCCTCTCTGAATAGCATACCTTCCTCAAGCCACTGTTTTCTATCCGATAATTGTGGTCACACTTTTCATTAAACTTTTCATTCTTCCCAGAATTATTAAGTTAGAGGTTTAATAATGGAATTGATTTCCTTTTGGTAGGGTTAAAATAAATAGTCAGTTAATTTATTAATAAATAAAATTACAATATTTACATTAGAACAGCTGATTGTCTGATCCGAGTAGATTGACTAGATTGACAGCGCTCCAAATAGGGTCAGTGACCGGTACTAACTTAATTTGAATAAGTACCATGCCCCAACTACCATCAAAATCCCGAGTACCTTCCACCTTGGAGTTTTGACAGAGACTTTTTAAAGGACATTGCAGGGACAAGCAGAGGTCATTCAGGTCGAGGACTTTTCACGATTAAGTGTTCGGGAAAATTCCTCAGGCACATTTTGCCGATTTTCTGAGTTGTCTAGTTTTCGCTCATAGATCTAGGGTGGCTAATCCGTTATTTTAGCACCCAATCGCCTTGTGCGGATTTTTTTTTGTGAGTCGAAAAAGAGCAACATGACCAATTGTTTGTTCCTAAAGGCCAAAGTAATTTTGGTAAGTGGTTTTTCTTATTAATCTTCTCTGTGTTTCTCTATTGCCTGTGTAAAAGCATAATTTTCTGTTAATTATATGGTTAAATTCCGAATATTGGACATACCTACCTATTGCTCCCTGTCTTATAATGTCCATTTGTTTCAGGCCTTTAATCTTTACCTTTAGATGTCACCTTTTATTCGTCACGCTTAGTCCTTAACTTGAGTAAAGAGTTAAACGTTGAGCTTACTGTGTGTTTCAAGTAGTACCTCCAATCTTAAGCCTCCTCTAGACCATTGGAAGCTTTAGTGACTCCTAGTTACTGAACTTCAGTGCCCAGGGCCAGTGGCTTCTTGTTGCGGTCTTGATCCAGTCCCAGGCCATCGGAAACACTGGAAGATATTAATTCCATCCGTCAGGTTTTCCCAAGAGATTAGGGACTACTCAGGTTTGATAAGTGTGTTGTATTGTCTTACCTTACCAACCCCTTGTTGGAGTAAATCACGACAACAACGCAGTTCCACTACAATATTAAATTACCCTTCAGATTAAATGTTGTTATTTCAGTTTCAATTAATTATTACCTTTGTTATATGAAATTCAGGTTATGTACTATTAGGTACTTCAATTTTAAGTATTTATCTATACCTTCTATATTATTCCATAACATTAAATTTGCCCCTCAGGCTATTTATTGTTATTTCAACTTTAATTATTGATTTATATTTCTCTAATAACAATCCCATAATTACATGCTGCACAGGTAAATACTTGTACACTGGGGTTAAATGGCCATTTACGAAGGTACTGCATTTAGTAAGCTTGTCTATTGATTATTTATATTTCAGGTATTATTGCTGTTAATTGTTATACTTTTTATTTCTTTATTTAGGGACTCAAGTTGAGTGTAATTAATCATTATTGTAAATACTATTTTAAGAACATATGGTTAGACGATTTCTTTTCTTGTTCTGTTCTGGTTCCAGTATGTAAATAATTTTCAGTGTTCTAGGGCGGTCGGAAAACCCACTCCGAAGCTGCTCTGGAATCAAACCTTTTTTGTTCTAGTTCTAATTAAAACCCGTACCTGATTGTAGCAAAGCGTTTCACTTTTGTCCCTCCTTCTTGTTTATATTTCAGGTTGTGCTGCTATAGTTCCGTAGAAGTTTCCTGCTTTCGTTATATCGGTTGATTTCGTGTACTGCAGGGAAAAAGCAGGTGGCGCTCTATATTTAGTTATTTAATTAACCCACCCCCTCTCCGCATTGGAAGCTAGTCGGCAACCCTTTACACGAAATCACGTTTCTAGATTTCAGCCACCAACCAACTCTCTCTTCTCTTTTTATTATTTTTTTCTTTTTAGTTACCCATTAACTTTCCCACCTCCTCAAAATCTTATCATTAACTTCTCCCTTACGTTTTGCGGGTAACAAAGTGGCAGTGCCCGTTTTGCCACGTAATAAGTTTAATTGGAATATCTCACGTTTTCGATATGCTAATAAAAAAAAACATCGTATTCATATTTATTTAACGCTTTCATGAAAGTGTCTACAGTATAAGGAATTTGAATTACTTTTGTCGGATTTATTATCATCATTAATTTAATTTAAATGTTAAAGGATATTGACTACATTTTGTGGACAGGAGATTTACCTCCACACGACATATGGAATCAAACCAAAGAATACAATCTTAACGTAATCAGGACCACCATCGAAATGGTTATTAAAGCTTTTCCAGACACACCAATATTTCCGGCAATAGGAAATCATGAAGCGAGTCCATCCGGAAAGTAATGTTATCTCAAACTTTCTCGTTTGGATAAAGATGAATTATAGAAAATATTTATTTTCAGCTTTGCACCTCCATGGATGAAAGATACATCACATTCTACATCTTGGATATACAACGAATTAGGAAAATCGTGGTCCAGATGGTTGCCTCAAGCTACGAACAATACAGTGCACCGTGGAGCGTTTTATTCGGTACTGCTCAGGCCCAGTTTTCGATTGATTTCCATCAATACCAACTATTGTCATTCTTTAAGCTGGTAAGGACATTAAATTTTTGCATTTTTTTTTCTCCAGTATTTCTAACAGCACATCTTCTAGAAATGCATCACCTAGTTCATACTAGATTTCTAGATCAAATCTAAGCTCATCAATTAACCAAAAATTATTTGTATTCTTTAGGTGGCTTCTTGTTAACAGTACCGATCCAGCAAGCGAACTAAAATGGCTCGTAAATCAATTGCAACATGCGGAAAATAAGGGAGAAAAAGTTCATATCATAGGTATAGTCGCCCCCAACCCTGTTTCATATTGTTGACATTAGACAATAAAAACCCATTACTTACATAGATACATTATTTCCAGGTCACATTGCTCCTGGAAGCTCAGACTGCATGAAAATTTGGTCGAGAAACTTCTATGAGATTGTACATCGTTACGAATCTACCATAAAGGCGTTATTCTACGGTCACAGTCACGCCGACGAATTCGAAGTTTTTTACGAGACTACCGAATACAGTAAGAGGGATGCATTGAATAAACGGAAAAGGTGGTGGAAAAGCAAAAACATTGTTGACTTGAAATTTACAGGTGACGGATTACTAATATAATCTTAGTACTAATGGTAGTTGTAGAAAAAATTTTCAAATAATCAATTGAATAAAAACAATACCCATTATATTAGTACAAACATTGGTTTGGGAATGTTTAAAAAATATATTTAGAAATATCTACAAAATATTTTTAAATGGATATTAAACTTATTAAAAACATTTTCAGGAAGAATTTTTTTGTTAACGTTTTCTAAACATTTGCAAAACATTTTGTCTGGATTCTGGCTGGCCCACAATAAGATAATTAATGATTTTTGAAGCAAATTATAATTGGTTCTGGTTTGTGTAATAATGTTGTTTTTTTTTTGGAAATATAATTTTATTTAAGATATTATTTATTAACCAAAATTAATATTGCAAATTTTGTAACAAAATTTGATTGTGCATGTGCTGATATGAAAAATAATTAGATTAAGTTTTTTGATTCACGAACTGTAAAGACCAAACAAATACAAAAGTTTTAAGTACCTCACCTTGCTGGTTCTCCCGTAGTGGTTCCCTTTTCATGGCGCTAGTCACGCGTATCCACCAAGGTACCAGTTTTTTTGAGCTTGTATGGTTTGAAAATCTTAACAATAACCGATATTTTGGCTTGCATGAACAGTAATAATTGTAATTACATAATCCTATTTAGGTAGACCAACAGCAGTAGCATATTTGGCACCGTCTGTAACGACCTACACAAACTACAATCCAGCTTATCGAATATATTATATCGATGGAGATCATGAAGACTCCACAAGGGCAAGTAATTGAATGTTTATTTATATTAAAAAATAAATACATAATATGGATTGCACCTTTTTTTTTGTAGGAAGTTTTAGATCATGAAACATGGACATTCGATCTGGAAACTGCCAACGTACCAAACAACGAACCTCTGTGGTATAAATTATATTCCGCCAAAGAGGCTTATCGGATGGCAAGTTTAAGACCTGAGCAATGGAATAATTTAATAGACAATATGGTGACTAACGAAGAAAGGTTTGAAGAATTTTATAGGTATGTAGATATATTGCATTTTTTAACTGAAACACCTCACCTACTTCCTTTTTTTTTTCTTTGATTTTTGACTGATCAACAAAATGTCAAGTTTCATTGCCACTTTTTCTTTTCCTTTTGCTTCTAACTTTTTTTTTTTTCTTTTTCTGGACTGTTAACTGCCTCTCGATACGTTGAGATGCCTTATTCTTAGTAAATTTATTTGTGTGTCTTTTTTTTTCAAAATGTCTTCATTTTTATGGCATTTTCTTCTTCATATCCAAAGTCATTGTCATTATTCATGTTTTCTTTATTTATACTTGTTTGCTCCTTAGTTTCATTTTCTAAATTTAGTTTTAGTGTTTGCTTTTTTGTATCTTCACAAATATTTTATTAGCATTGCTCAAAAAATATTTTGTATCATCATATAAATCACTTTATAACTAAAGGCCAAGCCTTTCATAATTACAGAATATAAAAAGATGATCATTATAATATATTTCAAGCCTAAGCGCATTCACCTGAATTATGTTATTTAATTTTTAAAAATATTAATACTTGACTGACATTGGGTGGTATGAATAAAAACGAAATATCTGCTACTACTACAAGTATTAGTAGATTCTCCGTAGTATTTACTTAAAAACGAAGTAGATACTACATGTCGAAACCAGCGAAAATTAGTAAATGCTTCTTTTTAAAGTAAATACTGCATAGCATACACTAATACTTGTGGTAGTAAAAAAAGTACTTCGTTTTTATTCATACCACCCATTGATTTATTATTTAATTTTTAAAAATATTAATTATTGACTGACATTGATTTTTTTTTTTGCAGAAATTATTACAGAAATTCACCAGTGACTCCTTCATGTGATACAAATTGCAAAGTTCAAATTCTTTGCGACCTGAAAGCGGCAAAGTCGAATAGCAGACATCAGCTTTGCCATGAACTGGAGACTATTTTTAAAACTAATTAAATTTGTATCAATCTAAATGTTTTTTTTTTTTTAATGAAATTTGTTACCTAGATTTATATGTATCTAGTTTCAACTCATCAAAAAGCTTGCATTAATTTAAAAGCTTCTACTTGACTAAACTTCATAAATCTCAAAATATCTTTTTTAGCATGTATAGGTAGGTGGTTTCATATTGAAATTAACTTAACACACTATAAGATAAAAAAGATTAGAAACCGCTAAAAAATTTCGAACATTTGAACTTGTAGAGATACGGTAAGATTATTGTTATAGGTATAATTAGGTAAATAATAATATTTACATTGTTATCTAGATAGACTGCATTAAAAAATTTTGCGCTAGTTTTCAACAAAAAAAAAAAAGATAAAAATTATCTGCCACTACGGCTAAACCATTTGCTATCCTGTGACTAATAAATATGATAAGAATATTTATTTTTAAATGACAATAAACTTTAATAATAATGCACATCGTAGACTAATTATTTTAGTCATTAAAGCTGTGGCTGTTGGGTGGGTGTTAAGTAAAAAGGAAAGTTATTAAATATTTAGTTTATTATTGGGAAACCTATTTATAGGTAAGTCCTATTGAAACATACATATTTTATTGAGATTGAAAATTAATTTAATTATGTATTTAGTCAGTAATTATTGAAACATTGTCTAAAAGCGTTTTTAGTACGTACCTTCTTACTCGGTAAAGATTATTTTATCAATTTTATCTGTTTACTGTAGACAATTAGACCACGTTAATTAGGTATCATAATTACCCAGTAAACACAGCTACATAAATTTAGAGTAGAAATTTACGTAACTACTTTATCTAACTATATAATATATAGGATAGGGACCGGGCACAAATTGAACTCGCGACCCCTAGTGGCAGTTTTCATAAGAATTTCTATGTTACACAATTGGGCTTTTGACAAAATTCCAATATACTGTCAGAACCCCTATACGTTTCGTCCTGGGACGTCACAACAGGAGCGTGATTTGGGGGCGTAGGTATGGGGTTCAGGTAGAGAGAAACTTGCTTAGTATAGGTATAATAAGATGTGTATTGAATAATAATAGTATTACCCTAGAAGTGGTATCATGACGTCTCTTCTACGGAGGGACGTACTACTTATAGGCCACTCTGTATTATGTGCCCTCTGTACACTTGGCGTGACTGAAGACTGAAGCTGGCTTTGAGACAGAGGTCCAGAAGGGCGTTTTCTCAGTTTGCACTGGACCTAGTCTGTGGCGTTCAATACTCCCAGAAGGGCTTTTCCCATTAAAGGTAGTTTGCACTACTAGGAGAGTTAGCTAGAGGGGCTTTTCCCATTAGAGGTAGTTCGCACTAGCTTTAGTCTGCCGGTAATGGATTTTGGAGCTGTATTTATACCAAATGAATGCTGACTCGTCGACACACTTTAGTAAAATTGATGTACAGAGTGGTATTTACTTAAGTAGTTGACAATACTCTAACCTATGGATGAGACTATGCGTATAACAATAAGATGTCTATTTGTCCTGTTTCTCGTATTATGTGGGTGATTTACAATGGAAAAAATATCAGGGTTTTGATAGATAAACAGGCATACCGTAAGTAGGTATATAAAGCGATCTAACATCACAGTATAAAAGTGATGTGGAATACAGTTAAGATTTGTTTTTGATAACTTTGAGGATATAGTTTTGAACAATGTTCAATTGAAATGAATTATCATACAAGTCACCCCAAACAGCAATCCATATTTTAGGAATGACTCAACTGTCGCTTTATATAGTATAGTTATCAATAATTTTGGGTAAGATATTTCTTAAAAATTAAATTTAAATATAAGTCTACGGATATTATTGCTTAGACGTTCAACATGATTATTCCATTTGAGGTGATTATCAATCAGGACACCCAAGTATTTAACACACCTCATTCCTAATGTCTGTTACCCAACTGAAGGGTGGTAAATGGCGGGGGATTGACAGAAGTGAGCGAAAACGCCATATAGTTGGTTTTTGTAATGTTCAGAGTCAGCTTGAAAGTTTCAAACCAAATTGCAATATTTAGGAGACTAGCTATTGCTATTTTTTTGACGCTTTGGCAGGAGGACCTTTTGAAGAGAATTGCTGTATCATTGTCATAAGAAATTACACTACCCTTATAATAAATGAAGTTATGGAGTGTATATATACTATGAATAGTAACGGTCCAAGTACTGTACCCTGTGGTATGCCGATCTGCGCATTCAAAGTGTCACTCAAAACATTAATTATTGCGTCTGTTTTATTTCACCAAGATAACTCGCGAATGAGTCCAACACGACTCCTCGCACTCCATAGGTATTTAAAACATCCAATAGAGCTTTAACCCTTTCCGTACGGCTGACGCAGCCTATGCGACACCGAGGAAATGTGCCACACGGACGGCTGTCGCATATGGTCGACGGCATGTATTCTGTCTCCTGGACGACTGTCGGTTGGGATGCGACGCATTCAATTTTTAGATTTGGCATACAGACTGGTGTCTCAATATTTGCGTACACCGTATGCTCAACGCTCAGGCGGCTGCCACATATAGTCGACACCGTCGATCATATGCGATATCCGGCCACCTTGCAAGTCCAGGGCGACTGCCACATATCGACACTGTCGATCATATGCGACATCCGTTTGTATTTTCGTGCCAGTAAGGCTCAAGATGTCGTCAGAGAATGTAGCTGGTCCCTCGGGGATCGTTCCAAGAGCAAAAAAACAAAAAATAAGTTACGATAGCCATTGCGGATCGTCTGATGCTGAAGTAATTAGTAATATTTCAATGTCGCACATAGTCGACACCCGTCCGTGCCGCAATGTCAAACACTCCGTCTGGGTCCTTATTCTTGAAACTGGGGAGCAGCGTTCCCAGGAGAACGAGTGTTCCGTCTTTGTTATTGATATTAACATTTGCATGTCATTGAGAAAGATGGAACACTCGTTCTCCTGGGAATGCTGCTCCCCTGTTTCAAGAATAAGGACCCTGTAGGGTACAAATTTTCGGAAAACCCGCCGTACGGAAAGGGTTGAATTTAAGTATTTACCTATTATACCTAAAATTTCAATTTTGATTTTTCTAAATTTTTTAACTTTTGACTTTACCAATCGTAAGAGGGAATCAAGTTTAGTGGAAAAGCATTGTCGTGATTTTTCTTTTAGAGGTTTTAGGGCGTGTAAAAAATTGAAAATGATTTTTTCATTCTTTGTACTGAAAAATTTTGATCATTCGACATTGCCTCACAAAATCGCTTATAATCATCATCTTCTCAATCAGAAATGCTTTTCAAGATAAAATAAAATTGAATCATTTATCTCATATAGTTTTTGAGACGTTGAGCTTCAAAGCTGGAACTTTCTTCTAAACTTTGGAAGGCCATCAAATAAAAACCAAACCCAATGGTAATATAATTACTAGCAAAGTAGAGACTGTGGATACGGTTTTCGATGTATAAGCTAACATTTCAGATCCGAATGACATACATCTAAAATTACAAAGCAAACTAGTGAAAATGTTCTTCACTGAAAATCTTCCTCGTGGGGTTGCAGTCAAATTCTCATGGACCAGGTACAAAAATTAAAACACTTTGTTGCTTTAATGCTTTGTCGAGCTAAAATTGCATATAGGTACCTACCTACTTCAACATACTAGATGCTTACGAACTAGCCATTTTCTGACCAAACTTCAAGAATATAATAGAAAACAATAGAATACAATATTTATTCATGCCAAATACATTACAAAAATGTTTACACTAGTCAAGTTTTCTACCCTAAGTAGAACAAGTATTTACCGAACAGGCTCAAATTTTGAACAATTACGGGAGGAAATTTATAAATAAACAAATAAATACACATATCGAGGCATCTAACTAAATATCACTTACAATATTGACTACATTGTTTTCGCTCTATGAATTCTATGAAAATCTATATACAGGGTTTTCCAGGAAAACAGTCCACCCTGAAAATCTTTGAAAATGAATTTTCTAGCTGAAAACGGCCGGACACGTCAAATTTAATGTTGAGCGGGCATGTTATGATTTATTCCCGCGTTTCTCTTCCCTAATGCCCCTACCCTCCAGAGCCACCACATTTTTTTTTTTAAATGACTTAATCAAGGTATCATGATTAAAAGGTAATTTTATTCTCTACATGACCCTGTTTTTGCTTTTTATTTTTATCGTTTCGTTATTAAGGAATATGCATGAACGAGTCTGAATATCAATTTTAGTAAACCTCCACATTACGCTGCTCCCATTCGTCAGTTTTTCAATGAAGAATTTCCTAGGCGATGGATTGGCTGGAGAGGTACCAATGGATGGCCTGCTAGACCTCCAGATCTTTTTTTTCAACATTTAATTTAATAATTGTAACCTTTTTATTTTCTTCAATACAATCAATGATCTGATGATATTCAGACTCCCTCATCCATAATTCTTAAGAACGTGCCGATAGAAATAAAAAACAAAAACAGGGTCATGTAGAGAATAAAATTACCTTTTAATGGAAGAATCACTCAACCCCACTATCCATTTAAAAAAATGCATAGGGTGGCTGTAGAGGGTAAGGGGATGAAGGGAGTTTCAAAGATTTTCAGGGTGGACTATTTTCCCTGAAACATCCTGTATATATGTTGTCTCTTTTTGGAGTATGGTGGTCGTGAATAATACTATGTGTTTCATACTTGTAGGTTTTTTTAGTATGCCATAGACATTGCAAAATATAGAGGCATAGGACTGTCAAATTATTTGAATGAATGAAACTCTGTTTACAGTTAGTTCGACAGTGGAGCTCAACAAGAACTCTTATGGTTTTTCTTTGAAGCCCAAAACCGCTCCCAAGGTTGGACGCATGACTACAAGCCAACATTGCATAGGCGAGCCCTGATTCGATACATGCGTAATATGCGCGCTGTTAAAATAACCTCTCTCAAATACCACACTCACCAAACTTCTGAGTGCATAAACGCTTGAAGCTGAAGCCTTTAGCATAATTCATCAATGTGAATACTCTATAACAGTTAAGAGTCGACATGTACCTCCAGAAACTTAATTGCTTCTGGACACTCAACATCTCAGAGAGAGCGCGAAGCAAAATAGAGCATCTCCGTTTTTAATTGATTCAAATTCAATTGATTAGCAGTGAACCATTCAGTATTCCTCTACCGCGTCTCCCCTATGATTGCTTGCAATTCCTCAAGTTCTTTAGCCCTTCTCACAACAGTTGTTGATTTCTTGTCTAGGCTACTTCCCCAAGAGTTTAATAACAAAACTTGAATCAGGTTGAGTACACAACATTATCAATGACAGATTCTTCTAACGTTTCTGTGTCTTGATACTCAAATTCCATCGGCCTTTTTATTGAGTGACATTTTTTCATTTCAAAAGGCTTTAGCAAATTTTTGAGTTAGGGTATCTGACTCAAAAATATACCTTCCTGCAGAAGATATTCCAATTTTTATTTTGAGAAAACTTTTTAAGTTTTCCCATATCTTTCATCTGAAATTCTGTACTGAGAACTTTTTTACATTCTTCTAATTTTGAAATATCATTACTAGTCAAAGTTCTCTTCTCTACGTATATCTACAAGTAGAAAAATTTTAATATAGCCTTCTATTTTCCATTTGTAGTAGAGACACTTTTCATTGGCAAACCGTAGGTTTCATACCAAACTTTTTTAAAAAGGTTCCAAGTTCTTGGAGCCTTTTTGAGCCCATAAAGTGACTTTTCCAACTTGTATATTTAGCTTGATTCATTTCCAAAACCATCTGGTAACTTAATGACACTTCCTCAGTCCAAAATCCATGTGAACATGCGTTTTTCACATCCATTTGGTGAGCTAATAAATTTTCCTGATTTACTATTGACAACAGCACTCGTACGTCAAATGTGCTAATAGGGCATAAGTCTCCGTTTAATCATACCCTTTTCTTTGCAAAAATCCTCTGGCCATAATTCTAGCGTCATACCTATTGACCTTCTTTATCACGTTATATTCTAAAAATACATTTTGCATCTCCTGCTTTCGTGCCTGAAGAATATTCTGTTCTGACCGTGTAACTTCCAGGTATAATAATTTCTTTCCCACATTTTAAGTATTTACTGCTTCCATTGTTTGGTAACTCTGATGTTTGATTACATGTCTTATCTTCGCTGTCACCATCCGATACTATTTCAAAACTCACAATTATTCCACCTTCTGAAATCCTTAATGTGTCTGACTTTAGACTAAATAAGGTTTTAGTAAATTTGAAATCTGACTATCAAATTTTCCAGTGCTGACTGCTTTTGGTACCTATGTGAAGTCGCCTCTTACTTTCTCCAGCTTGTGTGGTAACCTCGTTTGTTTGCCTCGAATACAAATATTATCACAACTGTCAACATTGCATGTTTTTCCAATCCCTAAACTGTATAATTTATCTAAATTTTGAAGATTGCTGTAGCTAAGATGTCCAAAACGTTCGTGCCAAAGCTCAGAGAAATTTATCCTGTTAACAACAAAAGCTTATTTCTGCAAAATATTGAAACTTTATTTATACATTTTATGAATTATATTTGCCTCAAATACTGTACTTTTACCTTTGTATATTGCAGCTTTTCCATTTTTGTGATCTATATTGCAGTCATTTTCATCTAGCCATCGCCTCGTACAGAAATAAGATCAAATTCTAAACCGATTATCTTGAATACGAAGCCACATTAATATGATAATAAAACCCTAAGTAAATATATAATTTAATATTTTAGGTGAACTCTACATATACACAGTTACCATTAATTAACATAGTATTTATATAAACTTGGAATAAAACTGATGCTGGTGAAAAAAATGATCCCGAATTTATATAGGTACACTTTACATAAATGTAACAGATGTGTTTACTGGGTAATTAAGTTAAATACCTAATTCGAAATGACTCTAGGGAATACTCAATTTTTAAGTACCTATCGAACATTATTATTATTTGCAGATAATATGGAATATGTACAAGACATGCTGACAGAATTGAAAACTCATCCCAGCTGGCTAATAATAATTGCCTCCCTTTCTTTGATCTGCACCCTCAGTATATTCGTTTGCGTCCAAACAATGAAGGCTAAAACCAAAAGGGAAGTTGGAGTAGACTCAGATACCGCCATATACAGTCCGATCGGAGAATTCTATTTTCTTTCTGGACAGGAATTCGAAGAATCCAAATTATGATTGATTTTGTGGAGTATCTCATTATAATTTTTTAACGCTTAGATTTTGATTTAATGCATATTTTATTAATAATGATATACCTACCTACTTAGGAACTTATATAGTTGTATTTATTTTAATATTTTATGTTAGACTTTTAATAAATTTTATCAGTTGCCACGTTTCCAGGTTGTTTCGACCTGAATTGATAGTTCAGAAAGACTGAGAAAATAGGTTTGTATTACTACATATTTCATTTCATCGATTTATTTTTTCATAATTAGAGTATCATTACATCATCAAATTTATAAGGAACAAATGTATTTATTTCCACATGCTTGACTCTGCTCCAATAATTCAGCTCTGGAAGGAAGAAAAGAAAATATAATATTCTCGTTCTCACTATTCGTATCATTATTAAAAAAGTAATTTTGCATTTTCCAAACAAATGGAGCAATTTTGCAAATTAATAATTGCACACATCCGTTCTTATCGTCATCCAATCTTTCTTTTACGTATTCCATCACATATTCTGTGAGACTTTGATTCGTTATTTTACCAAGTTCGATCGGTATTAAAGTCTCTAAGTTGAGGTTTTTGATTTCTTTGACTTCGTACGCTCTAGATGTATTGCTTAATAAAGATGTTCCCAACTAGAAAAAAAATATGGTTAGTAGTATACTTGATTTTTTTACTCTTGGTTCAATATGGATAGGAAAATGCAATTGCAAAATTCGTTAATACTACTTACTAGTTGGGCCAAAAATATAAGTCCGTTAACAGCAATAGCTCCAATTTTCTCACTATCAAAACCTAGAATCTTAAACAATCCAGTGAAAATCTTATTGGTAATCGATGTAGCTTCGACTTTTCCATTTGCTGTATCATTATAATACGCTTCACTAACTAACTTTGAGGCTTCACTTGAATAGTCCACGTTTGAAACATTTTCATCAATTTTCTCGCCTGAAACCGACAACATTAATATACAAGTTAAATAAAAGTAACTTGTAATAATGATTATAGAAACCGACATAGGTGTGAATAAAAGGCGAACTGTTTTAACTTGCACGCACATCTATGTGATACAATTTCTAGACAATTTAAAGACGACATTACCTGGTTCAGTGATTTGAAAAATTCATACCACAGTTACTAATCAGGGAACGCCAATTAAATATTTTAATAGCCTAGCGGAAATATTAGGATTCGAGGCTCAACCGCACCAAAGATAACTTAAGAAATAGTGAGCGATTATTGAGGGAGAATAATTATTGTTAATCAAAACTTTATTAAACGACAATGTCTTTAAGGGAGTTACTCTTTCAATGGTCGCTTTTGGATGGTGCTTTCTGTATGTTGTAAGCTCTATTCTAATCTTCCTGTTTATTGCATCTAAATCCGTTTGAGTCCATATTTAACCATTAGATACGAATGAGTACTGAAGAATGGATATGGCATAGCTATATGCTGAATTCTTTGTTAAATATTATGGCTTTTATTTCTTCATGTTCTATTTTATGGGTCTGGAGGATTTCCAAGTACTTGTAGGGTTTGTCTGTCATGGCTTCAATAAAATTTCCTGGCTCTTATTCAATGAGCCTTGTACAGCTTTACAAGCAATTGGGGTGTGGGATCTTTAAATGCCTTGGAAATCAAGTACCTACATCACGGAATTCGACGTGTTTATGATGCCATTTATATGATTTTCCCACTTCATGGCTTCAATGACAACAATTCCCAAATCACTTTATTCAGCAATACAGATTACCTGGTTGAAGTATTCCATCCAGGGTCTTTATTTTTAAAACAGGGAAGCAGCGTTCCCAGGAGAACGAGTGTTCCGTCTTTGTTACTTATATTATCATTTGCATATCATTAGGAAAGAGGAAACCCTCGTTCTCCTGGGGAACATTGCTCCTCTGTTTCAAGAATAAGGGCCCAGGGGTTGTTTTTGCTCAAGTGGAGAATTGAATACTTGGAGTTATTCAGTGGCATTTGTCAGGTCATTGTTCACTGTTTGATGGCATCTATGTCCCTCTAGAGGCTTCCATTTTGCGTTACATGATTACTCTAACAACAGGTACCTATCATTCGCAAACGAGGACATCTGACTCCTCAATCTATTTGGCAGATCAATTATATAAACAAGGAAGACTAGAGAGCCAAGGACTGAGCCTTGGGAAACACAACTATAAACTTCACAGGAATTTGACTTCACGGACTCTATCCTGGCACAGAACTGTCAGATCCTGATCCTGCAGAATATCTTGGATGAGGTTGAGTAGAAGTTCTCTTATACCATCCTGATGGAGTTTAGGAAGAAGCCGCCCAAACAGTACCTTGTCAAAGGACTTTTCAAAATCCAGATGAAATTCATCAACAGACTAGCCAGACTCGTCTGCCCTTGTTCAGTCATGAGCCTTGGTAAGCAGGTTTGTGGAAGTGGACCTTCTAGGAAGGTGTTGGGAAGGTGGAATGATTCCATTTCCGAGCAAAAATCCAGTCATCTCAGATACCAGGGCCTTCTCCATGCATTTGCAAAGGTTGCTTGTTAAGCTAATGAACATAGTTCACAGGCAGATTTTTGTTGCCTTTCTTGTAAGTAGGCACTACAATTGCATTCTTCCATTCCCTTGGTAGTTTGCCATACCTAAGAAGATTGTTCATCATGGCTGAGAGAAAAAGTGACAGTTCAGGAAAATGGCAGGGATTTCATCCTGCCATCATAGTCTCCTGGACTATAATCTGGCATCAGTGATTTGAATGCAGTCTCCAATTTCTCGGGTGTAAAAGTCACAATTTACAGAATGTATCAGGATCCAAGTCGGACATATGGATTAGATCTTCTCTTATAAAAACACTCTAAAACTGTTTTAAAAAACAAATTGACAACTTTTTTCTCATCATCAGGGGTGAAGTAAGTGGCTACATTCCTAAGTGAGAAATGTGTAATAGAACCAAGAGATCTGTTTATGTAGGAATAAAACTGCTTTTCAGAAGAGGCTAGCAATTCTTGTTCATATTTCCTTCTAGACTGTTTTATCTTGGTTTTGGGGAAGTTAGTTGGGTTCCTGTAGTACAAGTTGTCATTTTCAGAGTTGTTTTCCAATTTCTTGTGCCACAAATTTCTCTTTTTTTCAATGTGTTTAAAATTTTTTTGAGTTAAACAAGGCTTCTGGGGATTCATAGTTAAGTGATGCTGGAGAATTCTTGCTGTAGATGTGTGTTAATAAGTTCATAGTCTGCGGACCAACGTCTCCTCTGGTATATTTTTATTTGTTGGTTTTGGAGTAGCCTAAATTTGGGATCTGGCTGTTATGACTACATGATAGCAAAAAAACTCCCCAAATAACTCAAGAGCTCCAAATCGGAGACTGGTACACAATATTATCAGCGAAACCGAGAACTAAATGTTTCATTATAGAGTTCGAAACCTCTGATCATTAGTCTCGCTTTATACAGGGTGTTTCACGAACATCGAAACAAAGGCGTTTTGGGGTATTTTAAGGTCGATTAAAAAAAAAAAAAAAAACGCTAGGACACGTCAATTTTGTATTCAAGGGGGACTTTGGCAGTGAATATCTTGAGAATTAATCATTCGATTTTCAAAAAAAAAAAATACGCAGTGGTGACGAGAATCAAAATACCTTTAAAACAAGGTACCACTTGACTCATGTGTTGGGAGCTTTCCCAACGTAACTTTCCTGCGCTGCTTGTGAACTTTGTATTAGTTATAATTATTATTATCAAATAGGTTCTGGTTGTCAACTGTGCATTTTGTTGTTGTTTGTTTGTTGTGCAATGAATTTACCATCTTTTTTAGTCAACGTTAGAATCTTTGGCTTACAGAAGCCTTGATCACTGATTTTGCTACAGAACAGAAAAATCTTGATCCATTTGGGCAATGGAGCAGTTTTGTTCTCAGTCATTTTTTTTTAATGTTAATAATACCCATAATTTTTTCATATTTACAATTCCTGGATTATACCCAATTTTCTATGCCAACTTTTGCTATTGTTATTTTCTTCAACCAAAAGTCTTTGATCTTCTGAGTTTAGTTTTACAACGTACAGGCCATTTTCTTTATTTCCTTTTTGTATTTCAACTTCATCCTTCTATTGAGGAAGCTTGTGATAGTGATGAAACAACTCTTTCTTCAGTGTGTTTCAATAAACTTCTTTAATCGACATCGGAGTTAAAAATGTGCTGCTCTAGATTTTTAAGAAACTAATGACACACACTATTTATCATGGTTGTCATGACACATTTCTCTTTTGTGTTTTAATTTGTTCTCAGCACCAACTTAAACATAATTTTGATTGACCAGCAACACCTTCATTTATTACAACTTTATCCTTGAAAAAATACACTCCACCATTATTTTCTGTGAGACAAATCAGGCAGATTTTAAGATAGATGCTGTACTTTCAACACTTTTTTTTCTTATAGTGCTTTCATGTTTCTATCTTTTTTAGCAACCATAACATTTTAACTTATTTCTTTCATAGTTGAATATAAGGCCTTGTCTTTTACCATGTGTGATGAGCTACCAGAGTCTACTATAAATTTCATGTCAGTTTTAGTGTTTTTTATTTTTATTTTCTGTCAAGAAAGCTATTTTTCTTACTTTTTTTGAATTTCCTGCTTGTCTGTTATCTTGTACATGTTGCTTTTTATTTCTGATGAAACCATCTTCTGAATGATTTGTTTTCTTGCATATTTCACACCGTGTTTGCTTTGTTCTTGAAAAACAATCTTCAGCAAAATGTATATGTCTACCTATCTATCTATCTATCTATTCAGCCTTCTTCAGTCCATCTTTAGACGTAGGCCTCCCCCAGTTCTTCTCCATTTCTCTCTGTCTATTGCCATGTTCATCCACCTAGTTCCAGCGTGCTCCTTCAGGTCATCAGCATACCTCATCTGGGGTCTTCCTCCACTTCTTTTATTCTCCCAAGGTATCCAGCCAAGATACATTTGTTCCATCCGTCGTCTTTTTGTCTGATATTGGGACCAGCGAGTTTCCATTTTAATTTTGCTACCTCCTTTCTAACGTCTCTCACTCTCTTTTATTGCGTTCCTCTTTTTATCTATCAGTTCCACATGTAACATTTGTTTTTCCATTGAACTTTGTGCTTTTGTTATTTTATCCATGGTTGACTTTGTAAGTGTTCATGTTTGGGATACATAGGTGAGAACAGGATTGATTATTGATTATAAACTTTGGTTTTCAGGTATTCTGGATATTTTCTATTTTTCAAGATGTAGCTTAATTTGCTGAATGCTGCCCAAGCTAATCTAACTCGTTTCTTGATTTCTGCTGTTTGGTTTTCTTTATTGAGTTTAATAATTTGTCTTAGATATATATATATATATATATTCGTCGACTCTTTCTATTTTTCCCTGTCCTATTCTGATTGTGATGTCATCGTTTGTGTTCGTTATTGTTTTAGTTTTAGCGTAGTTCATATTGAGGCCTATGTTTTTAGCTACTGTAAAGTTCTTCCAACATTTCCGTCAGTTCTTCTTTCTTATCGATATCATCCGCGTATCTTAAGTTGCTCAAGTGTTGTCCGCATATTTTTAAACCTTTTTCTTTCCAGTCTAGTTTTTTGAAAATATCTTCCAGGGCCTGGTTGAGAAGTTTGGGTGATATTGTGTCGCCCAGTCTGACACCTCTTCCTATAGGTATTGGTTTTGTTCCCTCATGGATTTTAACAGTTATTGTTGCTTCGCTATATGTATATGTTGGTTATTAGGTCTGTGTATCTGTATTCTATTCTGGTATTAATTAATGCCCAATGTTCAACCCTATCAAAAGCCTTTTCGAAGTCGATAAATGCATTATACAGTGGGATGTGATATTCGTTGGCTCGTTCTATTAGGATTTTCATGGTTAATAGTTGGTCACTTGTACTGAAACCCTTTCTGAAGCCGGCCTGCTCTTTCGATTGGTAACCATCGAATTTAATTGTTAGCCTGGTGGTGAGAATTTTTGTGAAGAGCTTATAAATTACATTGGGGAGTGTTATAGGTCGATAGTTTTTCAAGTCTGTTCTATCTGCTTTCTTATGAAGGATGATGGTTATGGATTAATTCCAGTTGTTTGGAAGTTTCTTTTCCTTCAGTATTTTATTTAGAAGGTTATGGAGAGTATTGATAACTGTTTTTTCGCCGTATTTTAGCATTTCTGCCATGACTCCGTCTTTTCCAGGTGCTTTGCTGTTTGAAAAATGTCTAGCTTTTACAAAATTTGCTATCATGATTTCAACTTTTACACTTTTAACAAACATGTTCATTAATTTTGAAAGCTCCTTTAGCTTCTTCATCTTTTGATCTATTATCTTATCAAAGTCTAGCTGTAAAATTTGTTAATGTTCTTTCTCTTACAGATGTGGATCCACATGCGATGATAAAATATTAAAATTATGATGGTAAGGTCAACAGGCTTTTACTCATAATCATATTATTATCGTCTATGGTTTGGTTTAAAGTTTATAGTTTGTGAGTTAAACTTTTAACAACAACAACAACATGCAACTGGAAATTCCAAATTTGGTATGAATCTTCACTATACACAATTTTTTTATTTGAACAGTTTCTTCTGCCATTTTCATTTTTTTTTTTACTTTTTATTTAGTGATTTTAATTTGAGTCTTTAGAAACCACTCAACCAGGAGCTTTTTTTTTTAATCTATCGTCATTGCAAATCGGATGTCGCTTTTAGTATTTTTGTACAATAAACTTTTGTTGGTGCGGTTGAAGAAATTCCACACTAAACCAGAACAAAAATTGCTCTTAAAATCGTCTTGCTTCTGTTCTTCAGGTTAATTTAGCGACACAATGCGGAATGTAAATATTATAACAGTGATACTTATAGCCACACAAGCTGATAGTTCCAAAGATTTTTCTTCTCTAATCGATGTCGATTCTTTAAGTGAATTACCAATTGAAGCACTTTTAAATATTCAAAAAAATATACAGAATGTTGCTGATAATAATGAAACTGATCATGATACAGTGACTGAAACATTTTCACTTGAAGGTAACTTAGTAATATGCATTATATTCAATATATGATAAGTTTAATCATTATTATGTTTAATTCAAAAACAAATTTCATTTCAGAACGCATCAATCCGCAAGCTTTACCCTTTTACAAAAACGAAAAAATTAAAGACAAAGGTGACGGTTATTATGTACAATACGTAGAAGAAGATAAAAAATACGAAAAAAAGAAAAGCGTTAGCAAAATATTCCAATCATCCGTTACCGTTTTGGCGTTTTTGGCATTTGGAGGCTACTTATTGTTTCTTATAATAGCGGCAATTAAAGGCAAACAATATTATAATCCGATCGTATATGATCCGAATACGACGCAAATTATGCAAGCCATGATAAACGCACAGATGAATAGGAAAAAGAAGAAGAGGAAGAAACCAATTCGCGGACATGGCCAAACCGGATATAAAACGGAAGAGTATTTGGACAACTCAAGAGTTAGAAGAGATATGTTGAATACTGATATAAATATCGAAGAAATGTATCAAGTTTTAGTGAATTTGTGTGAGGGATATCATAGAATTGCGGGATATAAATAAATTCTACCTATAGTTAAATTTTTTGATGACTGGGTACGATAAATAAAACCTACCAAATTTGGAACCCCTTACAGAGTATAGTGACCAAACACTTTCATTAGCCTTATTCATAGACATACACCATACCTATAGACAATTTTTTTACAAACTTTTTCAACAAAACCCAAAATCAGAAAACACACCTCAAACTAAACTTTTGTGGTTAAAATTACACTCGATTATTCACGCGCCGCAATTTAACTAGCTCCAAGTACCCAGCAGCAGCAGCAGCCCCCTCTATAACTTAACTGTCAATATTGCATGCCATTATTATAATCTGCTTGCCAGTGTTATCAATACTTCGTTGATTTTTCTTGTTATGTAGGCCATCAATGAACTATGAACAATGAACTACCTTAATTACTTAAATGCATTCTGACACATTTATGTGTACCCTCGTTATTGGTACCCTTTGATTAAAAAACAGGTGTGTAGAACTTTGTTAAATATCATACCCAGCGCCAGCTATGATGTTAAGTTTTCTCTACGCAAAAGTTATACCTACCAGTACAATATAGATATAGATATAATTTCAAGAACTAAACATATCAATATTAAAATCATAAAATCTATTTTATTCTGAATAATCTTTTATGAAAGCAACCTACCAAGAAGTTTTCATGTCAACATATAATAACCATTAAATTAAAATAAAGACTAACTTAATAATACGGTTGTAATAATAATAATAATTATTAAGGGAACGTGAAATCAATTAACGACATGGATGATTTGTTAAACGATCGAAGATGAGCGAAGAAAAATCGTGTTTTCATCGTGGCAAATGGATGCGTCCGCATAAGTTAGCAGTACGAGCCAGAAGACAACAATATATGGGTATCTGGCTGAGAGACTCCGACCACGGAATAAATATTACCATTAAAGGTGAGGTTTAACAGCAGGCGATCGGGGCTCTCCTGCAGCGAGAATTACTGCCCGAATGAATAACTATATACTTTATTACATACTAATAACATGATCGCATTAGCATGTGACTGTTATGTTGGGATATTAATCAGCAAAACACCGTCGAAGTCGCTACCTTTCACTACATATGAGCACACGTTGTTTACGCTGTTGACCGGACGAGGGGCTGTACGTGTAAAGGAGCGCCCAAGTCCGACCAACACCAAAATTTCTTGCCTGAACTTTTTTTTTTTTTTTCTTCTGTTGATTAATGACAAGCAAAACCCATATCTACCAATAATTTATTGGCGATGTTGGCTGCAAATGCGAATAAAAGTCGTATAGCTAAATGAACATTTAACGGTGAACATTGAAAGACTTGAAATATATAATAGTACATTAAAATACAAGTTTCATAAGACGTCATTTTATCGCACGAGCCCTATATTAGAAAACGAGCCGGAGGCGAGTTTTCTAAAGGGCGAGTGCGATGAAATGTCTTATGAAACGAATATTTTATACCATTTTTTCTATTTTGGTATTGTTTAATTAAAAAAAAAACAAATTTTTCTTAAAAATTTTATTCTCATATTTCCTGATTTCATATGTTTAGGTTGGTAACACTACATGCCAAATATAGAATTAATGGCGATTTCCATTTGTCAATCAGTGCGCACTGAGTGTATCCGCATCTTTTTCTAAAAGCATGTAACATGTAAGGATAAAGATACCTACATTTTTTTTGCACTGGTTCGACAAATGGAAAACGCTATTAGGGCGGGTATTATAAAACTACTTTGAGAGAGTTAACTTAAAGTTAACTTCTGGAATTACATGTTATTCAAAAAGTTAACTTCAAGTTAACTGTCCAAGCAGTTTTATAATACCCGCCCTTTTTCTTGTATAAAATCGCGAATGATGTTCGATGGCCATCAGTCTGCCAGTGTTACCAACTTCCGATAACTAAAAAAGTAGTGTCACAAAGAGCTTCTAATCGAAACTAATTTTAGTGTCGAAAAGACTTCGATATGACACCAAAATAGAAAAATATATTTTATGTGATATGCCACCTAGGCGGATCAATGATGGCAATTGTTTCAATTCAGCGGAACTAAGATTGTGGATGATCCAGTTTTCTTGGTGATAAAAAGCTTCTGCAGCATGACAATGACATTCATAACAAAACAAGTATACATATGACTGACGTAGTTGACGTACTGAAGTGAATATAGTCACAAGACATTTCGCGACTTGGCTAATTTTAAAAATAATTACATCTCAACACTCCTCCTCAATTATTTTTACTTTTCTTACAACATAAATTTATCATAAACTATTTCAAATTTCTGCTTTAGTCTAGTTTGGTTTATTCAAGATGTTAATCGTATTGTTTTCAATAGTTGCTGCAACAAGTCCATCATCTACTAATCAAATCAAATCAGATTTATTTGTTCACATGCCCAAATGCACCATAATGGCGGCTTTACACCAAACCGACTAGTTGAGTTGCTGTTTTGTTGCTGTTTTAAAAAGCAAAAACTCATCTGTTATTACTGATAAAACTGTTCACACTGAATAAATAATATAAAATAATGAACACCTATCTACTTTCTGAATTGAACTAAACAAAACTGCAACCGTTCCTCTGATGTAAAACGACAGAAAATAAAAACTCGACAGCAACTAATTTTTGCCTGTTTAGTGCATGTGAACAGTTTTATCGTTAAAAACAGTTAGATTTTTGTTTTTTAAAACAGCAACAAAACAGCAACTCAACTAGTCGGTTTGGTGTAAAACCGCCATAAGGACCTAATCCAGATTAGTTGCTAAAACCAGATTGGAACTCCTTTTTTATATGTAAATTTTCGAATTAAGCGAGATTAAACTCTCAAGTCCATACGGTGCATACGGGTGTATAGTACAATAATGTTTACAAGAGGACTTGTAAAATTACTAAAATTGTTTATTTTACTAATATCTAGGTGATGATCTTACTATTTATACTACTAAGCTTTTAACCAGCACAATGAATTTCGAAAATCTGTGCATGCTGGTCAGTAACTCAAAATCATTTGTATAATTATATTAAGGCTATGCTAGCTACAAATAGAAATTTATATAAAAACAATCACCTAAATTTTGTTTCACGGGGGTTTATACCATTGATCTCAAAAATAAAGGGATAAACAATCGAACGGCTGGATTGACTAAACTTGTGTGAAAATTTGGTATCAATATTCTACCAACTACAGTTGTGCAACGAAACAGCCTAGCGCCTGCATAGTGTCTTATTTTTCGCAACCGTTCTAAATTTTGAAATATCCTTCATTTTCATTGGCCATATTTTCCGCACGCACAGTAAAATCTGTTTTTTTTTAAAGATAATTCTAAATTCAAAAATTTAGTAACTATGTTGGCAACACAAGCCTTTTCTACATGAAAACTTTGATAGCATTGACAATTTTACATTGTATTGCCAACCTAATGTCAGTTTGACTTTTATCTTAAAAAAAAAACGCACTTTACATGTATCTACTGCGCACGCTCACAGCTGTCCCAGTTGTTTATATTTGGCCTGTTCGCACAGAAATCACAAACCAGTCAGAATGAATTTCATTGGTTGAAACTAGTTTTCTGACTGTTTCTGACTGTTTTCAACCAATGAAATTCGCTCTGACTGGTTTGTGATTGCTGTGCGAACAGGCCTATAATGACCTCGTAAATTAGCAGCATTAAGCGGCGTTTCCACATGCATAGTTTACTGGCGCCAGTCGACTGGTGCAACTTTTTTGGCGCGTGGAAACTCGGAAAATTAACTGACGCCATTTAACTTGCGCCACTTATCCATGCGCCAGTAAGGTAGAATGGAGGTCTACTTTTTGGCGCCAGTTTGTCGAAAAAAATACAAACGTGTTCACTAGTCGTTTTCAGAAAAATAATGAAACTGTCAAGTGAATCTGAAAAATAGAGCATATTATAAAGTTTTTGGAAGCTTATGAAGAGCATCCCTGTTTGTGGAATCGCAAACTTTTGTGTTACAATAGGGTAGTGGACAAGGTATAATTTCAATGAAATCGATGATCTATTCTTCATTCATGAAGTAAATAAAAAATATTCGTTTAAAAAAAAAATTCAGATAAAATTACTAACCTTGTTTAAAACGGCGGTAAAAGGAGAGTTTTGGGACGCACTATTTAAACGGAAATATTTCGCGCCCTGATTCTACGTCATAGCTGTTGTATTTAAGTATGAATTAAATAAAACCTACGTCCGATATTCGACACAAACTTACTCATTAGTGCAAAAAAGAGACATATATCAGCGTCTCTCGGGTATTATTACATTTAGGCGCACCCTCAACATAACCCCACTTTTTGAGAGAATTCTATTTGGCAATCAGTGCGCACTGAGTTTATCGGCATCTTTTTCTAAAAGCATGTAAAATATAAGGACGCGCTATTGGACATACATAACAGCTATGACGTAATTACCTGGCGGTAAATTGTAGCGTTTAAAATAAGTACAAATTTGTTAATTTTTTTTTCACGTATATTTTTGTTTTCTAAAATCAAAGAATCATCAACAATTGTTTATTTTGTTATGAAGATTAATAAAAAAAATATTCCAAAAAATTGTCCACTACCCTATTAAAGACATCAGGAATAAACGGAATGATGCTTTAAGGACACCTAAGTGTTAAGGTAGTGTCCGAGCTCGAGTCTGTAAGTGATTTTGCTTCATGGTCCTTATCTGCTAACTCGGACAGTATATTATTTGATGCTTCAAGAGCTGCGTGAAGTCCATTTTCGTTTGTGTTTACATCCCTTCTTCTTATTTTCTCGTATCTTCTGCCAGTCACGTTTGAAATATTCTCTTTTTCCGCAGGAGGGATAACATTCAGAGCTCTTGCTTAAGTTACACTTTGAAGGCTGAGCAGCACTAAAACGGAAATGAGATCTCAAACATACGCTACTATATTACAGAGATTTCATTTCCCTGGTTCAATCTGTTTGTTGAGATTTTGGGTTATGGGAAAGGAGACAAAGACCAACTATTCGTTGGCGACGTTTCCTTTATTCAATTTATACTTTATTTAAACTCTACTATGTATCTCTCTTAAGATGTCCCCTTCTCTCGAAGCGGGAGAAGTCTTCGGTATTTTTTCGAGAAATTCCTTCATTATCGTGCCGTTAATTTCTCCCATTGGCTCTTTCTCCCCAGTTGTTCCCGCATTTCTTTTGCTCTCCCGGGATACGCCAAATTAACCAGACGGCAGATATCGGTTTCAATTTCTTGTAGGCAACAAAGAGCTGCACAAAGATTTTTGTTGCTTTCTTCTTAGTTTTAGCTAGTAAAGCTGCCTTTCACCATAGATTTCTTCAAAAGCTGACGGAAGTGTCTCTAACGCTATGTCCAACGTGAACACGATACAAGCGGTGCGTGCGATGCGGCAAACGCACGCACCGTTGAAAAAACGCGGCAAATGCGTTTGTGTCCAACGTGCCCACGATATTGTCGGTCGTTGTTCCTTGTCTCTTGCGTTGCTTTGCATTTATGAAACGGAAGAACCAGAACCTGTACTTTTATTAGAAATAGTATACTGAAATTGAAAAGATTAGGAAGAATGGCCAAGGAAGAAAAAGCAATCACCCTACGAAATATTTCAAAAACGATTAAAGTTGGAAGAATTTCATCATTTATATCAACAGCTACGTGCAGATCCAAATTCCAAATGCATTTATTTTATTCCATAAAATATCACGTTTCTGAATTTCATTAATAAATTCTTCCATCGTCGGCATCCGTCGTACGAGTTCTGCGTGCAAATTCAAATATGTTTGTATTTTAAACAAAGCGTGCGTTGCGGGTACACAAAATCGCCCGCAACGCCCGCGCAATGCATCTACTTTGGACATGCTAATTTAAATACATAGGTTTAAACGCAGACGTTCACCGCATCGCACGCACCGCTCGTATCGTGTTCACGTTGGACATAGCGTTATAGGTCTAAGGCAGGACCACGCAACGCTACAATCAAGCGTTTAGCTATATCATCGGAGCTCCAGTCATTAGCCATTGCAATAACCAATAAGAATCTCGGATTGACGTCTGCCCACGATGTCTTTCTGTTATATGGTGGTAGCTTAACTCTAATATCAGTCAAGTCAAATTTTCAAATAGAACACAATGGAATGTTCACTCTGTAGACTTGTTTTTCGATGCTTAAATCAGTAATGAAGTTACTATTCCTGTATCACTCACGGTTGTCAAATAGAATTCTATTAAAGTTTCTAGAAATTTCCAGAAAATCCGCTTTTGAGTTTGTTGCTCGATGTTGAAGCCAGTAATGAAGTCACTATTTCAGTTCAATAAGAGTTCACTGATTGTTCCCGCACTAATTAGCTCAAATTGATACACCACTTGCTAATAATCGACCTAGTTAACTCATAGTCCAGTAATTATCTTGCCATTTATTTCACTATTCAGCCCAAATTAATGCACCATCAATCATCTTGCTGATCCTACTAATTACCTCAAATTAATGCACCGATTGTCTTACTAATAATCGCACTTCTGACTCTGACACCAAATTATCATCACGGATTCCGGGTTCACTTAAACCTAGAACTAACTCACTTCACAAACAGTAACAACTTTTATTTAACTGTGTAAGTAATTAGAGGAGCATTTTTAAGCAATCTGCAATTCCCAAACTCCTTGATAGCCTTGTATGATCAATTAAGCTGGAAATGTAAACAATTCATCGATATTCATCAACACAGCTTCGTTCGTGGTAGGTTTACCATTTCTAGCTTGATATCTTATAAAGCCGGTCCCAAACGCTACGTGTATTCGGCAAATAGGCGAATAAAAATTCTAACGTTAATTCATCGGTCTACTCCATTTCTTATTTTAATAAAAAATAACTAAAAATGCAAAAATCAACCTTGCGACACTGACCGACAATTGGCGGGAAAATGACGAAGGACGAATATTCGCCAAAGTTACCTTCCCACACGCTACGCGAATAAGCCCGAATACTGAATATTCGCCGAATACACGTAGCGTCTGGGACCGGCTTAAGACAGATTTGTTGAATGCCTTGCAGAGCGGGTTTCAAGTTGACGTAGTCTATACAGTCTTCTCCAAGGCATTTGACAAGGTGAATCATAACTTACTTGTGGCCAAGCTTCGAGCTATTGGTTTTGGTGAAAAAACAGTGGAATGGTTCCAGAGTATACAGACAGGAAGAACTTAGAAGGTTAGTATTGGAAATTTTGAATCTTGTCTTTGTTAACTCACACTTGAAATAATAGCTAATGCAATGGACCAAATTTTATTGCTGGATTTGCGCTTTGCGAGCTACATAAAAAGACGATAAGAATTCCATAAGTTAAAAATCCAACTGTGATTTCCGTGAGAGTACTTACCGAAAATGGTGTTTTCTTCTCTTACCCAGGGCCCTGGTTGCCACAAAACTTTACAATTCGTTCTCTTATTTCTAGATGTTAATTCTGTTGGTAGTTCTTGACACGAAAGTCACTTTGACCGGTAAAATAGACGGAAAATAGTTCTTGGTTTAAGGCAATGACTATCGCACCATTTATCTTCGGCCGTGAGTGTCAAACTCGGTCTCCGCGTAGCGCGAAAAAATACTCCGCTCATATTCACGTGTTGAGTGAAAATTTAGAAAAATCCATAAAATTGTTGGGAAAATGCCAGCTTTGATCAGTTTCGCAATTCCAGATTGACTGGCGAACTCCAAAATCGGATCCGCCAGGTCAATTCACATAAGAAAACATTTTTTTTAGGTGATTGTTCGCGTTGTGTTATAAAGGGTGCATCTGAGACGTTGCTCGTTCTCCGACTATATGGTCACCATTTTATTACATCCATAAGGACCGGCTTGAGAGAGTTCAACGCAAGTTTATAAAATATTGTGCCTATAAACTTGATATGACAGAAGATGTCTAACTTCATTTTTGTTTTCCATCACGTGAGAACAGGAGAAAATTTTCCGACTTGTACTTCATTTTTAAACTGAGTAACGGAAACAGCCCATCATCTCATCTTCTCAGTAAAATCTCTCTGAAAGTACACCATGCCGACCTCTCTGAAGAAGTGAGATCCTTTCTGTAACTGTCCATAGAACTAATTATGGGGGTCATACTCCTCTCGCCTATAGTCTTGCTCTACTAAATACTCATCCTGCGATTGATCCTTTTGGAGGCTCATTTGATAGATATACGGTAGTAGTATTTTACGGTCCAAATTGTGATATTATGCTATTATTTGGTCTGGACATATTAAACATAGATTATTTGATATTGGTAATCTAGTTATAATTATATTGTTATCTTTATTTTGAAATGGAATCTAGCTAGAAAAACATCGAATCGGATAAATATAATGTTTGTTTCACGAGGATTTGTACTTTTGACATCATTTGCCTTCCTCTTTTAACAAATAAAATTTGACTGAATCAAATGAATTTGTATCAGTCGAATTTTATTTGTTAAAAAATGAAGGCAAATAATAATATGTCAAAAGTACAAACCCTCGTGAAACAAAGAGACAAATAAACTTAGGTTCACTTAACATTCTTCATTTATTTGGTGGTCAAAACAAACTCTCCCTAAATACGAGTCTGCGTTAATATAGAAAATATTATTGAGCTGAGTATCTTTCCATAAATACAAATTAAAAGAGAGTATTATCGATGACCCTTTACTCACCGATACGAATCTGAAATGTGAGACATAATTTGTACGCCTGTGGAATTTAAATAACTGCCTACTTGACGGCTACATTGCCGTAAACTATGGAAAATATCACTTTACGTTTTATTATTGCTTTCGTGCCATGGCACTTATGGCAGTTAATATTATTATGATTACATTTTATGAAAATGATTGTTGAATTTTATGCGTCGACGATGGAATAATTTTTAAACAGTTAACTTCTGGTCTTCTGCAGCTTGTTTTTGCATAAACATCGAGTTTGAATTTGAATATCTCATGTTTTGATCGAGGAGCAAAAGCAGGTAGGTACATTGAGCAAGATATTTTCTATTGATTGATAATATATACAAATTGTTTTTAATTATTATATATAGGTATTAAAGAGTCTTCCTAGTAGTTACAAATTTATAAATAGGTAGGTAGGTATATATTGCAAAAGCCAGCGTAGGTATTTTTAGAGCTTTTAACCGGCATCTGCACTAAAAATAGACCATAACACCAATAGCATAGCAGTTGTAAACTGAATTACCGTTAATTTTACTCAAAACATGTCTGATAAGTCATTTCAAGATTTGACTTATAGAAATACTTGCAGTGAAAAAACTCTTCAGTCAAATTCCAAGGGTTTTTTCTTGAATTTCGCCGATTATCTAGCAAATGAAGCTGGAGATGATTGGATTAGAAATGTTTTTGGAAAACTACATACGGATGAACAGAGAATCAAATGTATATATACATCACAAAAAGTAAGTAATACATTTATTAGTATGTATTTATTACTTACCTGAAATATTTTCAGACTGCGGAATTGGTAACAAATTTTCTTTCTAATGTCAAGGAAGTTTATAGAAACAAAAATGCGGAGTTGTCTCAAAAAAAGCGTTTGGAAGGCGAAGCTTTTTTGAAGAAAAACGAATATACAAAAGCTCTATTGGCTTTTTGTCAAAGCGTCTTGAGAGCTCCAAGTAATAGTAAGTAATTATCTAAATTTTACTTAATTTTAAAAAAAAAAATATTGCCTTTGATAGCGCACTCTAATGCGAACATCGTTTGGACTTTTGAAAGTTATTGATAATTATTATTCACTTCAAAATCACAATTACTATACAGGACCCTTACATCTATTTCCGACTCCATCAATAAAATGAATGACACAATTTTTTAGATAAAAAATGCCTTGAGTCAACCGCATCCTTGTCGTTGGCCTTATGGGGAAGATCAAAAGCCAACATGAAGTTGCACAAGTTTTCAAAAGCGCTTGTCGACATTCAGCAAGCTTTGAAAGAAGATTTATCCGAGTCATATAAAGCAGAGGCTTTTTGGAATATGGGAATATGTTATGCTAGTATAGGTGAAGCCAATAAAGCTACAGTATCTTTTGGGCTGGCTGAAAAACTTCTGCGAGGCTATGATGAGAAACTACACTTGCTAACTAAAGAAAAACAAGAAACTTGTCATATCAAAGAAAAAGAAAATATTTTGACAGGTATTAATTGAATTAAATAAGGTTTCAAAGTTCTAAGTTTATTATTCAAGATACACCGAAGATCCAAGGAAAGTGCAACAACAATCTTCCAAGTGCAAGCGACAAACTTTCCATAAAGAAAACAGAAAACATGGGCAGGTATATTGTAGCTAATGAAAAGATTATCACTGGAGAAACTTTGGTAGTGGAAAGCCCTCACGCAGCTTGTCTCCTGCCCGAAATGTTTGGATCTCATTGCCACCATTGTTTTCAAATGTAATTATTATTTAAGAATAATCAAAGTCAACTAATTTTGTTTTTAGTTTAAAATCACCATTTGGCTGCTATGATTGCGCCAGTGTGGCCTTTTGTTCTGTAGAATGCAGGGATAAAGCCCTATCAACGTACCATCGTTTCGAATGTAAATACCTGGATTTATTAATTGGGTCTGGGATGAGTATATTGGGGCATACTGCCTTGAGAATGATTACTCAAAATGGTTTGGAAAAGTGTTTAGAAATTTATGATAATCGAGATAATGAAAGAGTAAGTTTTGTTGAATTTTAGGCGTAAAAATCTTCATATTCTAGTCTGATCAAATGGTGTTCAAAAGTGCCTGTTTTTCAACGGAAATATATGTTTTTTTGGGATGCTGAATACAAATCTAAAGTTTACTGCCTCGTAGCAGTACCGGCTTAGGTCGAAAAACTCGAAATTTTCGGACTTTTTCCGGTTTTCTGGAAATATCTTGCAAATGACGCATCGTACGAAAAATGTAATCGTATTCAAAGCTGAAAAGCATGAAATTTTGCATCGAATAGTCTCCCTAACCTTGTTACTGCTGAATTTATAAGCTCGCCATCGTCAGTCAAAAAAAGCTGATTTTAATGAACTTTTGTGAAAACTGCAATTAACTTACGAAGGAGAGTAAAATAAAATGGACTACCGCAATGTCAGGTATTCTCCATAGAGCGTATTTCCACACTATACTACAACTTACTTGCTCTTTTTATTCAGCTGACCATATGGTCTTCCCATAATTTTTCCTAGAATATAGGTACATATTATGTATATTGTATTATATTTTCTCATCTTGTTAATCTAAATGTAATAAATGAGTAAATATTTTTATGTGTGAATGAGTACTGATTGTTGGAACTTCGCGAGCATAATTTTCTCTTGTAGAGTCACACATTACTTATGGAATTGCATTTTAGGGCTGTTGCAGTACTACAAATTTCAACTCCATATTTATTTTAGAAAAAAGAGCTTTTAGCTTTACGCTTCCGACAATCTTGCAAACCTAGCTTTATTTCTCAAAGAAATTTAACTGTGCCATACTTATATACTAGGCAAGCTAATTGATTGAAAGGGGTGGCCGATTGAAAGATTGATCCCCCCTCATACAACTTTTCGACAGCGTCTGTCGGGGTAAAAACGGAAAAAAACACAAAAGTAAGTCACGCATTTGTACTGACGTCACAAGGATATCGGCGCTTGACAATAATAGGCAATCCTCCTTGCTTATAATCCTTGGTTTGTCGGATGTCATTATCATTTGCTGTTTTTCTACGTTATATCTTAGTCCAGGAGGTGGCGCCAAAAACATGCAAGAGTTTTCGCAAGGCGGATATTTTCAAAATAGGTCGTACTTTAGTGTTAGAATGCTAGTGTACAGTCAGCACTCACAGTTCCGGGACAGCTGGCTCTGGGACGCGGGCAAAGTTGTAATTTTAAGAAGCATCTAAACTGTTTTCTCAAAGCTCAAAGTTTATTGAAATTTTGCACATTATCTGTTTGAAGGTCACAGATAACGTATGTAAATCGTCAGACGTCTAGTTCGTTGCAAAAAGGGGGTCAGACGTCCTCAAAGTTTTTATTTTATGGCATTTTCTTCAAATATATTTGTCAAATACCTGCAAAAATATATTTTGACAGGACACCGAAGAAAATGCCATAAAATAAAAACTTTGAGGACGTCTGACCCCCTTTTTGCAACGAACTAGACGTCTGGCGATTTACATACGTTATCTGTGACCTTCAAACAGATAATGTGCAAAATTTCTATAAATTTTGAGCTTTGAGAAAACAGTTTAGATGCTTCTTAAAATTACAACTTTGCCCGCGTCCCAGAGCCAGCTGTCCCGGAACTGTGAGTGCTGACTGTACACTAGCATTCTAGCACTAAAGTACGACCTATTTTGAAAATATCTGCCTTGCGAAAACTCTTGCATGTTTTTGACGCCAGCTCCCCAACTATCTTTCTTCCTATCGTGTAACGAAATTTCCCAAAACGTGACGCGTCTTTCAAATCACTTTCCATTCTCGTCCAATTATCAGATCGCCGCCAAAAAAGTTTTCACTTTAAAATAAATCATACTCATCGAGTTTTATTAAAAATAAATCTCTCAACCAAATAAACCCACCAAACCCATATCTTTGTTAAATTTCGAGCAAATTAAAATAAATTATATAAGAACATTAAATTCTCTATAAATCCGTGCAAAAATTGAGTTTGATAGCTCAAATAGTTTTTGACACAATTGAGCCTCAAAGTTGACTTTTAGTCCAAATATTGTCAAAAACCTCAAACTCAATTTGCTCAAAAACTATAAATCTTGGAATATTGTAAATTTCAGGCAATTTAGAACTTAATAAAAGCTACAAATGCTGGAAATTTCAATGTAATTTGCTCAACGGTTACCGAGCAATTGAGGTTTGAATATGTATTTTGAAATCAGAATTCAAAGGGAGCATCCTTAAGAAAAACTCGATTTTTTTATTTTTCAGTTTTGCTCAATTTTAACTTTACCAATCGATAGAACGGGTTAAAATTAGTGAAAACAATCCTGACATCAATTCCAAATGACTATTTTAAGCAGGAATAAAAAAAAAAGAACATCTTATTTTTGGTTCTGGAAAATTTTCAAAATTTTGACATGGTCATATCTTTATTAAATTTTAAGCAAATTGGAATAAATTATATATCAATGAGAAGAGCATTGAATTCTTTATAAAGCCGTCAAACTTGAGTTTACTAGCTCAAATAGTTTTTGAGAAATTTACCCTCAAATTTGCTTTATAGAATGTTTCAACATGTTTTTTTTTTTTAATTTTTGAAGCATATTCGGGGAATGTTCATAGAATGTTCCGGGAATGTTCGTAGAATGTTTCAGGAATGTTCATAGGAATTTTATGATATTTCATGAGAATTTCTACAAGAATTTTCCAGATTTACACTGAAATTCTAATTGTAGAATGTTCCAGGAATGTTCATAAGTTGCACACCAGAATTCCCTAAAAATTCTTCGGAATTCCACTAAAAATTCAATTAGTTTCAAAGAAATTTTCTGTATTTTCACAGGGTTTTTTTGGAATTCCATGTAATTTCATAAACTATCTACATTTTGATAGTTCATGAGTATTTCAGATCATTTCACCTAAATTTTTTTGGAATTCCACTGAAATTCTGAGATATTTCATAAAAATTTCTTGGAATTTAGCTGAAATTCAAAAAATAATTTTACGATTTTTTTGGGAATTTCATAATTATTTATACGAGTTTTTAAGTAGTTTTGTGAATTTTTTGGAATTTCACGAGAACTTTTGATTGATTTCACAGAAATGTTTTTCAAATTTTGCTAGAATTCCAAATAATTTCAGGAGAAATTCAAGTAGGTAATTTTATTTCATTAAAATTTTCTAAGAAATTTCAGAAGAATTTTTTGGAATTTCGAGTAATTTTACAGGATTTTTTCGGAATTTCATTGAAATTTCAAGTACATTATTTCATGGAAATTTTATTGCATTTCTACTTATTCTGTAGGAAGGGTTTTTTCATATCACATTTCTTTTTTTTTTTAATTCCACTAAAACTCTGATTTACTCCACAGGAATCTTGCTAAAGTATTAAGTAATTTCAGAAGAACTTTTCGGAATTTTACGAGAATTTCATATTATTTCAGAATTTCACTTAAATTTTGTGTTATTCCACGGGAATTCCATTTAATTTCACGAGAATTCTTGAAAATTTAATACAAAATTCAAGTAATTTCACAAGAATTTTATGTAATTTACGAAAATTTTTGCGATTTTTTCTTTCAATTTTGCGAGAATTCCAAGTGATACCATAGAAATGCTTCAAAATTCCATTGAAATTACAAGTAACTCTAAAGAATTTTCTTTTTGGAATTTTATAACGATTCCATGTAATTCTACAGGATTTTTTTTTTGAAATGAAGCGAAAATTCCACGTAATTTTGTGTAAATATTTTGGAATTTCATGGGAATTTTCTGGAATTTCACGAGATTAACTTAAAAAAATTCCGGAGGCATTGAGTCGAATACTCGGAAAATTTCCTCGTTATTCTTTCGCAGTTTTTAAATTTGCATGAAAATTTATTGTAATTTTTACAGGAATTTTCTGGAATTTCACGAGAATAAATTGAAATTCCGGGAGAATTACGTGGAATTACCTGAAAATAGGTATATTGATCTAAATTTAAAATTTTGGTGCTCAATAAACTCAATATTTGGTGAAGTATAGGCTCAAAAAATTTAATAGTGACAAAGGTCATTCGACACAGAATTTTATGCTCTTCAACTTTGAAAATTATGACATTTTCCGTTTGATGTGTCGTTTGCAAGATATGACCAGAAAACTGGAAAAAGTCCGAAAATTTCCAGGTTTTTCGCGATTTTCGGTCTCAGCCGGTCCTGCTACAAGGCAGCAAACTTCAGATTCGTATTCAGCACTCCAAAAAACATATAATTCCGTTGAAAAACCTTCTACCGCATTTATTTTACCAAAAAATTGCCATTTGATTGAACTATTCGTATAACAATATCATTAATTGTTACTTCACTTCAGTGCCAGTTTGGATTTTTATTATCTGAGTTTCTTTCTTCTGGTTTATTCTAGCAATTTAAATTTCATTTATCAAAACTTTAGTTAGCTTCTCATTTTAATATCCATAGCTTTCCGTTCCAAATCCAAAAACTTACATTGCGGTTATTTTCAGGTATATAAACTCTGCACTAATTCACAACTTCGTCCCCCGAATGATTTTTTACAAAGAACATTAATGGCCTCATTTTTACTAAGATGCCTTCAAAAGTCCAACTTCTTCGGATCTTCTAATAAAAATGGTATTTTCTTAGCTCTTTTTTGAATTGGTTTTTTTAACCAATGTTTATTATAGTCACACCAACCGAAACTGAATACAAAGTTGGAGAAATGCTTTTATTCAACTTACAAATGTTGCAATTTAATGCACATGAAATATACGAAACAAGGCACGCTCCAAATTCAAGAATAAAGACTTCAAAGCCTGCTTATATTGGAGTTGCAGTGTACTTAACGGCTTCTTTGTTCAATCATGACTGCCATCCCGCTCTATCAAGGTAAATATCTTAATCATTTATGATTGATTACCTGAATTTAACTTTGACTTATAAGATATAAGAAGTAGGAATCTATCTTTCTAATTTAGGAATGTCTTGTACATACATTAATTTATTACGATTTGAGTATTTAAGTATTGCATATAAAAATTAAATTGTATTTCCAGACACTTTGTAGGAAAAGATATAGTTCTCACTTCTACGAGACCTCTTGAACCGAACGAGCTGGTTCCAGAAAATTACGGTCCCATATTTTCAAGAAAATCCTTAGCTGACCGAAAAAGATCATTGTCTTCCAGATATTGGTTCGACTGTCAATGCTTAGCTTGTCAACAGAATTGGCCTACAATCGGACAAGGATTAGAGGCTGTTAGTAAACGATTGAGGTAATGTCCATATTTATAAAATTCTTCATGATTTTGAAACCATTTTAAGATGTCCCACAAGCCAATGTCTCCATATATTCACCCTGTCTACGGCTCGGCGGACAATCAAGTGCCCAAAATGCAAAAGCACTATTGATTTGTCTGATAGAGAATCAATGCTTAAGTGGTGCGAAGATCAGTACATGGTGGCTTTCGAGTTGATGGATAGGGATGAGCCAAAACAAGCAATTGACATATTATGCCCAGCTGTTGATACTTTTTACAAGTAAGCTTTGGTACTTGGGAATTTCTCGCCTCTATTTCTTACTTTGTCCTGGAAAAAACCAGATTTGGGATAATGCAATGAAAATGAAATACGTGATTTATTTTAAATCATATTATTTACAATAAAATATTAGGCGAAAGAATACCATCGCACCTGGAAATGTCTCTCCAAAGCACACAAAGGTTTTAAACATTTGCTGATAGCGAGGGCTAAAGTATTATAAATGAGAGTCTAATATATGTAATTCTTGGATTATTGTTTACTTTCATCTATGGATAGATAATTGAGATGTCTAAATTATCTATTTCATTTTTTTTAGGATATCAGTGCCGCCTCATAAGGAAACTCACCTGGCAGAAGAAATGCTGAGGGCCTGCTTTGCCGATTCAGGAAACACCTGGGAAATTTTAATAAATGACAAATAACAATTGTTGTCTATTAATTTGCTTAAAAATAAATAATGGCATTTATTGTTGTATTTTAATAGTAGTTCCAGATTTTTCTTGGACGTTGGCCAATGAAACGCTTTTATTGCCGGCTTCTTTGTCTTTGCGTTTTTTCACGTGTCTGTCATGTCGTCTCTTGATTTCCAATATGTCTTTCATTTCTTCTTTTTCTTCGTCCTAAAAAAAGTATTTTAGGTCAGTAGAAAGTAGATTTTTCCATATATTACAAATATAAAATAAAATTATTATTTGTTGGATTTTAAGTGGTTTCATTTGCACATAAAGCGGCTACACGTTATCTTAATTTTTTAAATTCCACGACCCTAAAGGTTCTCTTGTCTTAAAGTACAAATAACCTAGTATTATTTGTAACAAATTGGCGCCCAACGTAGGGCCCCCAAGAAAATATTTCTGAGACCTGTTTCAATTAACAAGTTAGGGAAAAAATTACACTTTTTAAGCAATATCGAGACACAAATCGTCCAGTCTTATGGAAGGTTCTGACACCTCAGAAAAATACTTCAGGGAATCAAAACGACTTCAAACATTCAGGATTTATCAATTGGAGTCTTTTTATCTGATATATGAGGCGAATCTGAAATTAAGTAATAGAATTATGATATTTTTTCGTCGTTAATACATTTTTTTTTTTTGTAAAATTGCTGATAAATCACCTTTGAAAGTTTTGGAAAAATACTTCAAGGAATCAGAACGACTTCAAACTCTTAGAATTAGATAATTGAAACCCTTTAATCTTATAATACAAATCTGAGGTGAATCTAAAATTTAGAAGTAGAATTATGATATTTTTTCGTCGTTATTAGAAAAAATTCTTGTAGAATTGCTACTTAATCAATTGGAAGGTTCTCAAAAATCCTTCAAGAAATCGGGGCGACTTCAAACTTTTAGGATCTGATAATTGGGGTCTTTTTATCAAATGAACCAAATCGCAAGTGAATCCGAAACTCTTTTTTTTTTCGTTGTCTTCACCTTAAATTTTTGTAAAATTACTAATAAATCACCTTTGGAAACTTCCAAAAAATACTTCAAGGAATCAGAACGACTTCAAACTTCTAGGATCGGATAACTAGCGTCTTTTTATCAAATGAAAGAGATCGCAAGTGAATATGAAATTCAGAAATAGAACTACGGTTTTTTTTCTTCATCTTCAAAAATTCTTGTAAAATTCCGAATAAATCAATTTTGGAAAGTTCTGAAAAATACTTCAAGAAATCAGATCTACTTCTAACTTTCAAGATCTGATTATAAGGCTCTTTTAATCAATTAAAACAAATCACGAGTGAATCTGAAACTCAGAAATAGAATTCAATTTTTTTTTCGTAGTGTGTACCTACCAAAAATTCTTCTTAAATTCCTAATAAATCAACTTTGGAAAGTTCTGGAAAATACTTCGAGTAATCAGATCTACTTCAAACTCTCAAGATTTGATTATTCGGCTCTTTTTATTAGTTAAAACAAATCATAAGTTAATCTGAAAGTCAGAAATAGAATAACTGTTTTATTTTTTGTCGTCTATACCAAAAATTCTTGTAAAATTGCTAATAAGCCACCTTTGGCACTTTGGCAGGTTCTGAAAAAACTTCAAGGAATCAGAGCGACTTCAAACTTTTAAAATCTGATAATTAGTGTCTTTTCATCAAATAAAACAAATCGCAAGTGAATCTGAAACTCAGAAACAGAATTACGGGTTTTTTTTTTGTTGACTGTACCAAAAATTCTTGTAAAATTCTTAATAAATCACATCTAGAAAGTTCTGAAAAGTACTACAAGGAATCAAAGCTACTTCAAAGTTTCAAGATCTTATAATTACGATATTTTTATCAAATAAAACAAATCGCAAGTGAATCTGAAACTCAGAAACAGAATTACGGTTTATTTTTTTCCTTTTCCTTGTGTGTACCAAAAATTCTTGTAAAATTCTTGATAAATATTATCTAGAAGGTTCTGAAAACTACCTACCTACCTACAAGGAATCAGAACGACTTCATAGTTTCAGGATCTAATAATTAGTATCTTTTTATCAAATAAAACATATCGCAAGTGAATCTGAAACTCAGAAATAGCATTACCAGTGTCAACCATGGCAAGAGATACACGCGATCACGGTGTTCAAAATAAAATCGAAAAATTGTGTTTATTGTAATAAATCTGTAAAAAATAGTGTTCAGCTCAAGCATTGCTCATGTCTCTTCTATCCTGCATGTTTTAGACAGGCTGCAGCGTCGAAAACTGCAAGTTGTTTCCATGAAGTTGGTGAGTCAATAGACCTAACCTCAAAAGAGTCAGATACTGAGGTAGGCTTGCTAAGGATCCTAGTTGATGAGCCACAGGGCAAAAAAAAATCGAATTTTGGAAGAGCAACACTTCTTCGTGAAAAAAATTCCTATCTCGAGAGAAAACTGAATGAAAGCAAGAAAAACAGGAATGATCTTCAAGAAAATTCCGGAAATAATGAGTACCTAATCATGGACAACACTGAAAAATTTACATCCAAGGACATGAATGGGGTGCTTTCAAAAACGCCGACGCCGAAACCGGACCAGATTCCAATCGAAATCGCCCTAAGTACAACTGGCAACGTGGGTCTATTGTCACCATCCCCGTCAACCTCGTCGTACGCTAGGGTCACGTCAGGGTTGCTTTCAGAAATAGCACTCTGGGTGTGAGAGTGACCCTAGAGTAACTCTAAACCGTTCATAAATTAACAATTGCTTACTCGGAGCGTAACGCTGGAATCGTTCAGAAATCGAATGCTGACGTGCCCAGAGTGCGCCCAAATTACCCCACCTAAGGACTGGGTTGAAAAACGCAAAATACCAAAAATATACAGGGTGTTCTATTAAAAAAAATTAAATCTGATGTGTCACACTTTTTTTTGAATCCCCCTGTATATGCGCAAATATAAAAAAACAAATTAATGATTTAAGCCCTACAACTTTTGTATTTAACTTTTTCTCCTAAAATATCTAGATTTCCATATACCGAGATAGGACAAAATAAACGGGCCACCCTGTACAAACTACTACATACCTACTATTTATATTGTTTTTCTATCTATTCAGCTTCTCATTGTTCTTTGAGAGAATTCTGACCGTCTGTCTTCCAAGCCAATACCACAGGGCCGAGTTCAGAAATAACGCACAGGGTGCGAGTGCGATTTTATCGGTGTGTCTCAATTGACAATTGGCCATTGGGCCCATAGCACCGTCTAGCATTTTTGAACAGTTAGGACGTCGCACCGGTGTCACACTCACACTGGGTGTGTCATTCCTGAACTGGCCCCAGGGACTGGGTTGAAAAATGCCCCAAGGTTTTTAACGGGTTTGACGTTGACATTTACTGCAACACCCCAATTACGTTCAGAAATAACGCACCCAGAAAAGTGACTTTTTAATGATACTTGACAGGCTCAAAAGGTGTATTTTTACTGCCTAGGCATTAAAGGTTTAGTTTTTTCTTCGATCTTCGTTAGTATAAGAGATATGGACCACCGCGCGCTTAGTAACACACTCTGTATATGTAAAGTATGAAGCTCTTTTCATGGTTTTGAAGAGAACTTTTATTTTTTTGCGGGCTTAGGAAGCGTCGGAGCGAAAAACGCCTAGAAATATTTTCGACGTATTTTTTGCTCCTTTATTTAATGGTATTTTTTATTTTTCGAAATTTGGAAAAGTGCTAGACGTGTATACCCCATTACACGTCCTTTTTCAAAATTGGGGGGATAGGGGCTAAAACCTTTCCGGTAAGTCGTAGAGGCCTGAAACTTGAAATATCAATTTTTTCAGACCCCTTTTACCCTCCAAATTTCGTCCGAAAGGCCCCCCCAGGGGGCTTTGCTTTCTAGATAGGGGCCTCTCGTATTTTTTTTCGATACATAGTGATGCCGCGAGACTCGAGACTCGTCTCGTCTCGTCTCGACTTTTCGAGACAAGACTGGCTTTTGGTCTCGTCTCGTGAAGTCTCGACGAGACGAGACCAGACTTGGCGAGAGTCTCGTGTAGTCTCGAGTCTCGAGATCACACTCAAAATTTGATTTCATAGCTTTATTATTGGACTATTTTGAGCTATTTGAATATGAAATCAGTAAATTAAATATCACGGTTACTCTTCACTGTGATTTTTTACTAATTGCTTTTTCACTGTGGCAGTTTGGACTTCTGTTATGATATAAAAATAAAAACCATAAATACAGGGTATCCGAAAAATAGCGTAAAAGCTCTCCACATAGTAGGGAACCCTTTGAGAAACCCTAGAAAAATAATTAAATTAAAAAAATCCTTCTCTAGCATTATTCTTGGTAATATGAAGAGGTAGATGTGAAAATTCACCTTCGAATTCTTCAGGTAATTACATGGGTATTTAATTTAGGGGAGAGTGGGGCAACTTCGACATGCGGGGCAAGTTTGTCACCACGCTTTACTAAGAACCGGTTGGATTCGGAATTTCCGAAACTGGCTTGAGGGTGAATCGTACGTATCAGACTTTGGTATCAGTTAGTTGCTCCTTAAGTCTGGAGAAGGTAGCTACTCAATTTGTCGCATAAAACGCAATTATCGAGATTTTAAATTTCTGATCTAAGGATTGGCTTTTACTTTAATAATACTTTCGTTCCGTTAGAGCGTTCTATTTTGCAAGTTAATTTTTACAGAGTGACTTTGATCCATCTTTTGTAGAAATATTTGATAATGGGCGGTGAAAAAGGCTCCTGTAAGATGTTTTTAAATATTTCACTAGAATCCGCTTGGGTGGGGTAACTTTGCCAATCGTTATTTCCGCACTGTCGAACTATTATTTATGGTTCTAGGATGTCAATATGGTTGGAGATTGATCTGATGCATACGAAGAAGAGTAGTCAATTTTTGCTGTGATTTGGGTAGAAAATAAAATTTAGGTATTTGTATGAGAATAATGCTGTCGAATTTGCCCCCTAGGGGAGGGGCAAGTTCGTCATTTGACATTGATGCAAATAAAAATATTTTTCTCTTTGAATTTATACGATATTGATTTAAAAAGCCTATTACCTACTAAAGAAATATTATCACTATGTTTAGATAAAGCTGTGTTTATTTCTGTAAATACAAATCTTTTTTAAAATCTTGTAAACCTTAACATGTCAAAGCTGCCCCACTCTCCTCTAATTCTCTGACATATTGTCAACGGGATATTTTCAGTGTTGCCAATTTTAATAAATATTAAAATGCAAATAACTTTCTTAAGAATGCCACTAGATTTTTTAAAGTATTTTTCTGGGGTTCCTTGTAGGGTCTTCCACCACGTAGAGAAGAGTTTTTACGCTATTTTTTGGACACCCTGTATAAGACCAGACGAGACCACTCGTGTCATGGTCTCGTCTCAAGGTGTCGAGACTAGACGAGACCAACCCTAAGTCTCGTCTAGTCTCGTCTCGTGGCACCACTATCGATACAGCTCTTGTTAAAAACTGAAGGTTTAACAGCATTCAAGGAGGTTTTGCAACAAGATATCGATAGTAAATTTGCAAACATAGAAAGAAGCGTATAAAGGAAAAGATGATGTTGAGAATGATAAAGATTTTTTACTTACTGACTGGTTAAGTCTTAGTACCAGTGCTCTTTTACCATCGCTCATGGGTTGAGAATAAACATTAAGTTGACGGAGCCGCTCCGGAGGACTGACACCTCTTTCCACCACTAGTACAATGCGAGCCCACTGTCTCTGCCACTCGTTGCGAGTCTCCGCGATTTTTTGGTAAGTATTACCCATCATTGCGATCAACATGTTGATAAGTAGAATGGCAACAATTGCCATAAAAATAACAAACAAAATCTGGAAAAAAGCATTAAGCTTGAGCCGTTATCATGTTGTGTCCTTACTTTCGCTTCATATTCATGTTCGGTTCTTGCAAAGGCGTTATAATAATCTCCAAAGTTGGTCATTGACATAAGAAACATTGCCATTATTGATTCAGCAGGAGTGGACATTGGATTAGTTTTAGAATCGTCAACATCTTCAGGTGTCAATGGATTATCGAATGATAAAAATATTATGTAGTAAGCTAAACAAATATTAGACATTATTTGTGTGACATGGACAATGCAATATTTCTTACCTTGAGAAAATCCCATAACAAATACCATGTATATAGCGGCAAAACGCAAAAGATCACCCATCACCATGCGGTAGATCATAACTACAAAAGGGCCGACTGTTTTGAAGCCTCTAAAATATAACGAAAGATATGTTACGTAAATAACAGGAAAAGGAATATTTTATAGTACCTACCTACAAAAAAACAGGAAATACGGAGCTGTAGTCAACATTACAACTACCGCGATGACGTCTTCAATTTCATCAAGACACAACAAGCGCAACCACGGTATCACCCCAAACACCAGAATACAAGAAAAGAGAAACATGACACGAGAAGGTGCGGTCATCTAAACAAGAACGTGGATATTTAATTAGGTGCAATGAAAAAATTGTTTTTCCCCTACCAAGTTCTCAAAGAACATCCGCAGCCCTAGAAAGCGAGCTTCCCTCACAGCAGCTGCCAGATAAAAAAAAGCACCAAAAGTTATACCGATTTCAGCGGCGAATCTAACTTGCGACTCTTCTTTGTCTAGATTCATCAATCTGCATTCTTCTTGTAAATTATCCCACCATTCTTCGACATCGTAATCATCGTCATCGTTATGATCCATGTTATCTAGAAAATTGGACATAAGAGAAAATCATGCAAAGTAAATATCACTGTCATAAGAAAAATTGATTAGAATTTGTCACAAGTATTTTTTTGCCCAGACTATTGTCAATCCAGGACCAGAACTACTATAACCCAGAAGGTGGCCAACGATATATTACTGTACTGGAGTACTTCCTTATAGGGCAGCCAACTAACTCTTCAGTAGAGTGGTCGTGGATAATACATAATATAGGACGCCACCTGTTTTAGCCCTCCAGAAAGAAAGTATCCGCTCTTAAAAACAAAACAGGAAACAGCGAAAGTACTCTCATATTAAATCAAATACTGCAAATTTATATCAAAAACGCAAATACTATCAAAGTTTTTGAGGTGCAAAGCTTTACTTAATACGTAAGCTATACTCTAGTTATTATAGTCCCATTAATAATAATCAGTCATAGAGATCAATATAATAGTAGATTATACCACGAGTCAATAATGATAGCTATTATTCCCGAGGATTATTACGAACTGAGCCGCGTTAGCGGCGAGGGAGTAACATTGCGAGGGAATAATAGCCATTATTGCGAGTAGTATACTCTACTTTATTTATGACAAATTAATTTATTTGAGATTTTCAATGAACAAATTTCATCTGTCTCATAATTTTCAATACAAATCCACAGGCAGTACACGTTTGACACTGACACTTTTGTGGAATAATGACCATTAATCCCGCTACTCGTCATTAATCCCTGGAGGAATAACATATGTCATTATACTGCCAAAATCACAAATATAATACGCACATTATACATTAGTCGTAAATAAAAGGTAATGATTAATAATAAATGAAACTAACCTATAAACTAAATATACCTCTATTTATCCAGGAATTAGGCTATACTTTAAATTGCTGCCCATGAATCAGAATCCACTGTTGATAATAAAAATAGGCTTACCCAACAATTGTTCCTTTAAACTGCCAAAACTTACCTCGAGCATTACCTTCCAGAAGATAGAACGTAGGATGGTCTAGTATAGGGGGAATCTATCCTGTAATTTGCCACTAATGGTGGTATAGCTAGGCCTCGAAACCAGGACTAGATTTGGGTACAGACGGTCATAAGCAAGCAGATGGAAGCAGTTATAAGCCAATAGAAGTAGGTAGAACAGATAGAGGTAGATAGAGGTAGATGGAAGCCAATAGAGACACGTGTAATCAGTTATAGAGACGTGTGAGCAGTTATGAGCACATGCAAGCGGTTATGAGCACGTGTGAGCAGTTATGAGCACATGTGAGCAGTTATGAGCAGTATGAGCAGGCTTAAAGAGAATCAAGTATAAGAAAGGATTTCTGATACAAATCATACAAGGGGTAAGTTAGGACAATTAATGTTAATAGTTACATTTTCTGAGTAAGGATGGTTTTAGGAAGGGAGTATAAAGAAACTAGAAAACTGAGAAATCTTACCCTTGTTGTTATATGGCCTTGGAGTGGAAAATTAAATCGTAACCGTACCAGTCAATTTCAACTTTAATTATGTTAAATCAGCATAAAGCCAGAACGGTTGCACAGCGTAATAAGGAAGGCAAAACGAAACTTAATTTCAAAATTAAAGTGAAAGTAGGCTACTTATTAAATCGGCAGAGCCAAGAAGAAAAATCAACCACCTGGTCAGAAATCTTTTTCTAAAAGGAAGAGGTTACGAATCCCCTCCAGCTCGAGTCCAGAATCCTGTCAATTGAGAAAATTCTAACGACCTAAGTTGAATTACCCAAGACGTTATTGAAATTCAAGTCAATTGAAACATCCAAACTATTTTTCCATCCTGTTTTATAGGATCCCAGCTCATCAGAACCAGAACTCAGAAATAGCTGTCTAGCTCTCAAAAACAATAAATCAATTATCTACTTTCAAAAATTAACCAGATGGTACCGACAATTTTAGGAAGTCACTGAATACATTTTTGGTAAAAGAAAAATTGATATTTGAACCCGTAACATCACTTACCTTTTTTGACGGCTTTATGCAAGTTTTTCATTATTTGACTTGTTAGGTTTAAAGCTGCAGATACATTTTCCGGAGTTATATTGAAAGCGCTTGTGTGCTTAGTCGTGTTTGTACTTGTTTTGGAAACTTCTGCGTGAATTGATGGACCTGGTCTATGGATGAAAGCTAAAAACAATAATTATTAGGTATATAGGCTGATGATGGAAATTGGAAAAGTAGATACGGTAACAAAGAAATCAAGCTGAAAAGATGCAGCCAGTGCATTTAGAAGATGAAGAGCAATAATTTACATTAAATATTACCCTTCATTCCATGATTTACCCTTTATTTCACTTATTGTAATTAAAATAACTTACCTATAAGAGAAATGATAAAGTAGAAAGCGAATGTAAAAAATTGTCTATAAAATTTGAATTTCACAAAAGTGTTCCATTTGGCGTTCAATAGGTCCACTAATACTCCATCCAGAAGTTCTAGATGTTCGTCTTTGTCCTATAAATGTGATCTTTTTGTTAAATATTCTAGCCAAACCGATCATTTCTAATATGCTGTTTTTTATCTAATTCTAGATGCCAACGCTTTCTCTTACAAAGTATAAATCTTTATGTGTTTTTTCAAGTGGCAATTGATTCAATTTTTGATGTGACAACAGATTTTGGCAAGAGTTTGAATGAAATGTGAATTCCTCAATACTTACACCAAACACAACTAAGTTTAGCGCGGATGTTTTACTTATTTGACCAGTTATAGTGTCTATCGTATCAATTTGGGACAGAGGATAAGCTGCACAAGTGATGCTTCCTAAAAATTAAAAAAAGAACAACAAGTAAGTAGTACGGTAGTACCCACAAAAATTATCGGTTTTCAGTCATGAAAAAATCTATTCTTGAAGAGATTAAAATATCGAACAATAGTACCTATAACTTTGAAATTAGTTTCAGTTACCAATTTGCCAGTATATTTCTCTCTCCAGTTTCAAAATATGGAAAAATATATCCATACGTGCCAGTTTTGCTGTAAGTGTAAGGGGAGTTAAGTTTTGTACGTTTTTGATCGGTAGGCTAGCTCCAACTTCATAGGCCATATCGAAAAGTTCCTAAAATCGATATAACAATCATAATAATATTATCAATAATAACAATTAATTGTTGTTGAATATTGCGAAATTGTTCTGTTTATTTTATATTTATTAAACTTACTACTTTGGAATAAATCACAAGCAAATGCAAAATTGTATTTCCATTAGTATCTTGAGCATCTAGGTCTGCACCTTTTGCTAGAATCAAACGAAAACTTTCTTCTTGTCCTAAACATGCCGCAAACGATAATGGATATTCGCCCCAATAAACATATCTAGAAAATTCCAGAACAATTTCAAAGTAATATTGTTCTGACAGAATCAAACTTACCCATCGTAGTTGGTTTCCGGACAAACATTGACCCATTCGTGATCCAGCGAATCGAATCTCGAAGATTTTTGGTCTTCCGGGCACATGAAGTTGCCGAAACATCGTTCTTGGATATTTACGTTGGCTGCCAAGAGAAATTTCACCATAGACGGATCTTCGTTTACTATGGCAATATGTAACACGTTTTCACCTTAAAATTTAAATTACGTGAACAACAGACAAATAAATCCAGAAAAATTAGAGGAATCGTATTAGCAAGACATAGAACAAGGCATAAACGTCTATATGCAATGCGGCTACTTACCATAATATTCATCGGAAATGTAAATATCCCAAATCAAATTGGGATAGAATCGCAAAAGTCTTTTTGCAATGTCGGCATGCAAAGATGTGGCATTCAGCAAACAAAGATGCATTATCGTTTCTCCTACTGCGCCTCTTTCCTTTAGTTTCCAGCAGACGGGCCTGTACTTGGATGGATCTAAGAAAATTGAGATTCAATCACAAGAATCGATGTTTTGAGAATGTCTTTTCTTTGATTGCAAATTATTCGAATACTTATTTTTATAACTCAGTAATACGACATACTTTTACGATACTCTTCTTCGCTTATTTCTGTTCCTTCGTCATCTACTTCGAATTCGTCAGGATTCTCCATACCTTTAAGTTGTGGTAACTAAACAAAAAACACAAGAAACAACCAAATCTGAGAGGAAACAAATAAAAAAGAAGTGAATGATAAAGAAGAAATTTAATGGAACTGAGAAGAATCTTAAAAACAAGAATTAGCAATGTTGTGTTATTTTTTTCATTATAGGTACACTTACCAGTTTATGCCTAGCTCTTTCTTTATTTCTCAAAAGAACCATCTGAGAAATGGGAATGTAGCGACCTGCGCCTTTGTTGTAAAGGAAATGTTCCACCTTTTGAAAACAAAGTATATCATCTCACTTGAACATTTTATCATAAATCCTACCTTGGTTTTAATAGCATGATCTATTTCGGCATACTGTTTGTTTTGGGTGGCCCTCTTCATAAGCTCTACAAGTAATCCTCCACCTTGCATTAAAAAAAATATAGGTACTTATTGTGTTAGTCAATTATTTTCAAACCAATAATGTATATAGGTAGGTACCTTTTAAATCGCAAAGTTTGTAAATTGGCTGCATAGCAGCTCCTGCTTGTTTTTTAACACCGCTGGTGACATTACTCTCAGTATTTCCCATTTTCCTTCTATATGAATTTTTTTTATAAACTTTATTTGGCTAAATATGTTTCAGCAGAATTACACCAAGGTTCTTACTTTCTGACAACCTATAATATCGATTAAACAATATAATTACGTTTCTAAGTAAATGTTTGATCAATCAATAATAGATTTTCACTTTCTATTCTAATACGTGAAAGTTTTGAATGAAATGCAGTTTCAGTCTTTTCTAATAGAAAAATTGATATTCCTCAACTAACAACTAAATTTCAGATTAATTTTCAGGCGCCAAATTGCCTTTCATAAACTGTTTATCTACATTTTCGATTCCATTGGCTCAGTGGCGGATCCTAAAGAAAATCCTGAATCCGCCACTGCATTGGCTGCTTGTTTGTTGCAAAATCTCCCCAATTTTCGGTCACTTATCTCTGATCGACTAGTGAGTAGAAAGTTGTACACTTCCAGCTCATGCATTAGGTTCTTGTCACCGAGTCTCTCATGACTGCTACGTCCACTATGTATGGTTATTTTGTTTGGTAAATGATATTTGGAGATTTGTTATTGCATTTTTCTTAAAAATTGTATCAAAATAATTATTTTTCATTATTTTTTATAACTATACATCTATAGAACTGAGGCAAGTATGTTTTCCTATAAACCAATGTGAATGAAAACTAGAGTATTTCAATGACCGTCGTCCGTTTTATAGATGATATATCGGATGAATACATGAATTATTAATATTAAGTATTTATTTTTGACCACCATTTTAAGCTCAGCTTGAACTTTATGACTTGCTCATTGCTCATAAAATGCATCGGGACATTAATAGTTGATTATTTTGTAGATATTAGAGCCTTATTTTATTCGATTTCATTGGCAATAAATTATTTTAATATATTTGTTTATTTATGAGGCAAAGATTGCGTATCATTCTTTAAAATTGTATTTACTTATATAGTGGATAATTATTATGTAACGTTAGTAGTATTTGGTACTACTTTTTTGCAACTTATTTTATGAATTGAACTTCATAAAACCAACGTCAAATTATGCTTACTTTAAAAATCCTTTTTCCAATCTTGTAAATCGATATATATTTCAACACATCATGGATAATGGAGATGGGAGCTTTGCTGGTGAAAAATGATAAATGGTGTTACGGTAATGGATAATACTTGAAAACAAACGAAAAAATGGACAGAATACAGAAAAAAGTGTAACCTGGTAGGTGGCTATAGCTTCGAATATTACTGCTAGTGGAGTTATAAGTTCTTCTAAGCCTTGTTGTAGCAGGGTTGAAAAGATTCTGTTTCCTCCTGGTGATTTGTAGGGCTGAAAATTGTTCATCACCCATTTTTGAGATGAATATTTCTCTGGCCAGTCTTTTTGTTATGTACCGTTCGTTCAGCGTGGAGCGCCTTTAGCAACCGGAGCTCTGTTGTCATTCATCTCACACTCTTCCGAGTCTGAGAAGTGCGATTGTAGAAACAATTTCACACTATCCAATTTACTCTCTGTGTAACTGCCATCAAGTTTTTGTAGCAGTCCATTGCCGTTTGAGTGATCTTTCGCACGGACTTTCTGTAGTCGCATTGTCTGAGGGATGTCAGTAGCTTCCTCGCAGAAATTTCTCCAGGATTTCCTTTTAGATATTTTCAATTCCTTCTTGTATTCTCTTAGGGCAATTCTGTATTCACTATTCGCCCAGTTATTAGTAGGTTTTGCCCTATTGAATAACCTTCTTTTTTCAGCCCTTATAGGGATCTGTGCTTTCTGTTCCACCAGGGCGTTTTCCTTTCTACGACTATCTGCTGCTGTTATTATTAGAGTGTTTATTTCATTCGTGATACAGCTAACCCAGTAACCCACCCTCTGCTTCTTTTGCATCTTTTTATAGACCCCAGTCAGTGAGTTTTGAGTTTCTATGCTCGAGAAGGCACTGGTCGCAAAGGTAGATTTATCACCATTATTGGTCTTATAGGTCGTTAGAAAGCAAATATTCAAGAAAACTCACCTATTTGTTGATGTTTGTGCTGCCCCATATGGTGTGTTGGGAATTGGTATCATAACCGATTATAAATGAATAAATAAATAAATAAATAAATAAATAAATAAATAAATAAATAAATAAATAAATAAATAAATAAATAAATAAATAAATAAATAAATAGTTTTTTCAGTTAAAAAAAGTGACAAAAATCACGATAAATACATAAAAGGTTCATAAAATAAAATAAAACAACAAAAAAAAAACACAGAAATATTGTCACGGCTCTGGATTGCCGGACAGAAATCTTGGGTTCGTTTCGTTTATTCCCAAAATCAAAGTCCAATTAACACAGCCATAATTTATTCCACTTAACAATACACTCTGACACTAATTAATTACTTTAATAACTAACTCAACAACTAAACTCTTACAACTCGCATAATAATCACTATTTAAATCGTATCACAGTCAAACTGAAACTTAAACTTACAAGCTAAAACCCGTCCTTATATTTATATAGCCGTAATTTATTCCTGTAAATTCCAGAAAAACCGCGATCGACGTTGTTCCCGAACATCACGTAAAATCTCGAATCTGCTATGCGATTCTTGATACACTGGCGGCCGTTGCAATATGAAGAAAAAAAAACCTACCATAAACAATTCACAATCAGTTATGTTAGATGTAAGTCCGTGTAAAACATGCTCCGTCTAACCCTTTCCCTAAAACTATATCTATGCTATGTCTATTTGCCAAACTACAGGATCTATCATGCTAGAAGTAAGAAGAAATATCATAATTAGTTCTGTGATATTCAACTTCAAAGAGATTATTATTGCGTAGATTCCTTTGTGTTTAACGATCACAAGAAACAGCAAATCAGGACAGTCAATTGAAGTAGTTAATTAAATTATATAAGAAACATTCTTCATTGTTCGAGAGGACCACCACTCGACTTTTTAATATAACAATATTTAGAAGTTTCATTATATAGGTATAATTGATATGATCGACTGGCACACTCATTTTATAGGCTTGTAAGCTAACAAATTTTCGTTGAACTCTTTCGAGTTACTGTATAATATATACTTTATAATCAAATCTGACAAGCATACTCCAAAACAGACCTAACATAAGCACAGTATAAAGCCCTAAAACAATTCAGATCGGTGAAATCTTGCAGAGTACGCTTGATAGATCTTAAAACTTTTAATGCCTGGCTGGTTATGTAATTGATATGGTTATTGAATGAAATTTTTCTGTCGAAGGAAACCCCCATATCATTTATACAGTCCACCGTCTCTAAGATTTCATCATTTATGCTGTACTCAAACTGAATGATGTTTGTTTTCTGATAGAAACGCCTACCTCTACATTTTTTGTATTAAATTCCATAAACTAAGGTTACACCAACAAATCAGATGATCAATGTCTTCCTGAAGTTTCTTACAGTCTTCCATGGATTCAATGCATTTATATAACCTTAGATGATCTGCATATAAAAGTATGTCAGAGTGCCATAAAACAGTACAGATATCACTAATAAAAACATTGAACAGTAACGGAGACAGATGAGCTCCCTGAGGCACTCCTGAAGTTACATGTTGACAGAGCACCCTTCATTTTAACAAACTGACATCAATTTCCAAGATAACTACGGAACCAAGCAAGCATACTTCCAAAAAATCCCAAAGCTTGCAGCTTTCCCATTAACACCTCATAATTTAGGTACTTTATCAAAAGCCTTGCTAAAATCAGTGTATACAATGTTCCCCATAATGTTCGCTACATATGGGGAAAAATTTGTAGAATATGGAATTTTTTCTTATGTGCGATCGATCCTGCATGTTCGATAACCTAAAAGTACATTTTGACATTGGTCACGTGATCACTGTTGTGGCAGCAAATTCGAAAATTTAGATATGGAAACGCGAAAAGTGGGGTTAGATGGCAAAATTTCGAAAAAAGTTATTTGAAAAAAGTGATTAGAACGATGTTTTAGGGCTGTCTGCGAAATTTGGAGGAAAAATAACAAAAAACAGGGAATTACTTGTTTTAAGCCATGGATCTCTTATCAACTAATATACAGTTTTTATTATTGAAATAGTCTAAGTACCTCAATACCTCAAAATTATTGATTAGCACATGAAACTTCTCTGGAGCAATACCCTGTATCTGGATAGTTAGGTAAAGTGTTTTAGGACTGTATTGAAATATTTAATAAAAAATCTCAATAACGAATCTTTTCAAGTGTTGTATCAACACTAAGTTATTGGAAATCTCAGAAACTGTCAGGGTACAGGGTATTGCTATAGAAAAGTTTAATGTGCTAGTCGAATATTTTTATTTAATCCTCTAGAATCATTCCAATGAAGAATTTAGGTTTCTTTTACCAATACACATTAAATATTGGGGTACTTGGACTATTTCAATATTAAAAATTGTATAATATTATTTGATGAGAGATCCATGGCTAAAAACAAATAATTTGCTGTTTTTTGTAATCAAACGCAGACAGCCCTAAAACATCGTTCTGATCACTTTTGCCAAATAACTTTTTTCGAAATTTTGCCATCTAACCTCACTTTTCGCGTACTTTTAGGTTATCGGACATACGGGATCGATCGCAAATAAGAAGAAATTCCATATCCTACAAATAAAAAAATTCCCCATATGTAGCATACATTATGGGGGACACTGTATATGGAGTCGACTTCTTGTTTGGCTTTCAGTGACTGTAAAGACCTGTTCATATATCAGTAAGTAAAGTCAGTTGCATGGTTCTTGAACTGCGCAGTCTGAAGAGGCAGAGGGGGAAATTCGTCATTGCGGCGTTGTCATATCAATAATAATCATACATGAAAATTGTAATAAAATCTCCTTCGTCTTCGAAATATGGAGAATACTATTCTTCAAATCGAATAATATTCTAAAAATAACATAAAAATATAATGTTACCATAATTAATATTTTTTAAACATTCATTTTATCCATTTAATAAATCATACATCATTGAAAATCCATATTTTTTTTCCGAAATCCGGCATCACTGAGATCACTTATGTGGAACGTTTCGAATCGAGCCGTACTCTCCGTATATAAAATAGGAAAAAATGACTGAGCGATTGTATCCCACCACAACCAGGCGATGGCGCCGTCGCCGCCATCAGCTAGGCGGGCACATTTTAAATTTTGTTTCACTGGCGTCTCTGGTCAATCAAAGTTTTATTCAGTGGCGTAGCCAAAAGGTGTTTAAAAAGATGGACAAATTTACGCAAAAAAAAATCTTCATAGTCAAACAAGGGAGGTAATAGCCAATATATATAGAGCTTGCGATGAAGAAGGAACGAATACGAATCACCCAACATCAAACGCAATTTGTAAATGTGAAAATAAATTTTAATCTTATAATAGAAAAAATAACATTACGCACGCCTATGATATCAAACGTTAGCCCAGCTTTTATGTGGAATTTTCCCCTCTGCCTCTTCAGACTGCGCAGCTCAAGAACCATGCAACTGACATTAACTGTTGATCTGCCCTTAATAAACCCATGCTGAATGCTGAATGTTCTACTAGAATTTCCTGAAGTTGGGGAACTAATTTTGAGTGTACGAAAGAGTCGAGCAATTTAGGGAATAAAAAGAACTTGGTGATGACTCTATAATTTGAAAGCTCTGACTTGTTTCCACTTTTAAATACTGGTGTAATATATTCCTTCTTCCAAGTCTCAGGAAATCTACCACTATTTAAAGATTGAGGAGACACCCTACACAAGACTTATGGGCCTGCATCTAATTTAGTACTTTTTTCCATTATTGCATTAAAAACATCAATCTCATTTATATCACAAACTCCTATGTTAACTACATTAGGAATAACAAAATTAATTATAATACAATCACAGTTTTTATCACTGTAAACCAAACAGAGGAAAAAAGTCGGCAAAGAAAGGACCACGCACAAAACTTATGGAAAAATGGTTCCGGTCAAATCCAATAAAATTTTAGTATGATATAGTTCATGACCTCCTGATCAAAGGACCCCGCCACAAAAAGATAGGAAAAGTGGTCCCGGTCAAATCGTCTGATATTTTGATATAATATACTTCTCGTTATCCTGATTAAAAGCTGTGATGGACGCAAAAAAATCTATCGAGGTGTTTCCGAGTTATAGGTCCTCAAAGACGTCATTTTGGATATAAAAGATGTCAAAGTGCAAAATTTTATATTAAATATTGAATACTGAATTACATAATTTGGTCAAATATACTATTAAAAATAGAGTAAATAAACTTGGAAAGATCAGAAATGCCTAAATAGTGTGAGTAAATATGTTAGAAAATGATACAATAAAGGTGCTGTTTTTTTGTTATTACTCCGGGTGTTCATCTGTTGTTTCTCCACATACCATTGAAAAATCTGTCTCGTTGATTTCGAGTTATAGCGTGTTAGATTTTTTTTTTTAATTTGGTCAAGTATTATTGAAAGAGCAGCGAATGAAAAATTTTTTTATTTAGGTAAGTAGGTATCTACCTAATTCTAATTGAGTAAAAAGCTCAGGTCCTCCCATATACACGGATAATGAATATTTGGTTGGTGTCGCACGTAACCCAAATAACAAATAACTGCTGCAATGTGTGCAAAAGTGCTCAGCGTTCTGGATCCTGACTTGCAGGTACACCTCTTACCTCTTACATTATTAAAGTTATATTCAATACAAATCTTGTGCCTAACTGCGTTTCTGAAGCGCGAAAACACCTTTAATCTGATAATCTGATCAGATTGGAGCGATTCAGTAACAGGTCTATTTGCAATTAATTATTTGTTCTTCTGCGCATAGTGTCCTGGGTGTCAGACGGCACAAGATTTATTTGATAGACACCTACAGTTAAGTCCCTCTATTCTAGATCCAAATGTGGAAAGTCTAGAGCATAGTTTTCGTGTAAGCGCCTCTACTGTGCATTTCTAACCCTCAGGTTTTCTTCTTCGATTCTATTGGGCCATCTCAACTGTTGGTTTTTCCGTTAGTATTGGCTCCCGGTATTTATTAAACATGGCCCCACAAATTCTGTCGATAATAATTGATGTTCGTGCGTCCTTAGTTGAGTTGGCATCCTACATTCAATTCCCAGCCTTTCCAACATGCGCGTGGCATCTCGGTAACTACGGTCCAGAATAAATCTATCATGAGGTAGGAGCCAGTACTAATGGAAGGAGCAACAATTGAGCTAGCCCAACAAATACGGCAAAGATCGCTTGCCGAAAATAATTTGCAAGTTAGAATCGAACAAGAAAACCTGCGGGTTAGAAATGCGCAGTGGAGGCGCTTACACCTTTTTCAATGGTATGTAAAGAAAAAACAGATGAACACCCGGACTAAGAACAAACAAAGAGCACCTTTATTGTATCATTTTCTAACATATCTATTTAGGTATTTCTTATCTTTTGAAGTTTATTTACTCTATTTTTAATAGCATTTGACCAAATTATGTAAACGAGATAATATTCAATATACAATTTTCAACTTTGACATCTATATGCAAAATGACGTCTTCGGGGACCTATAACTCGAAAACCCCTCGATAGATTTTTTTGCGTCCATATGACAGCTTTCAATCAGGATAACGAGAAGTATATCATATCAAAATTTCAGACGATTTGACCGGGACCACTTTTCCTATTTTTTTGTGCGGGGTCCATTTTATATTTCCTATGGGAAATTATCTTATTAAATATGAGTTTTTTAAGTTCATTTAATCACTAGCAGGTAAACATGAACTTAACCGATTTTACTCTAGGAACGAACCGTTTAGACTTTTTGATATCCTCAAACACATTAACATTTAAATCCAAATTTTCAGCATTAAGTAGTTTAAGGTGTTCTGACGAGTCATTTAACCTCCTGTTAGGGCCTCTAACCGAGGTGTCAACATTTAATTTAGGGCTAGATCACTGGATCATAAAGGGGATGGGGACGTCACTGCTAAATAATGCACTCACACTTCCAGTTTATATCTCTCTATTGTTGCCAAAATAATCGTTTAATAAAGTAATAAATACTGTAACCACATTCAAGTACTTTTAATTATTCACAGGTTAGTTAACAAGTCGCATTTGAGTTATTTGAGAACATTCACTAATCGGTATAAATTCACTAGTTGCTAAGTGCTCAATAGTCAATTTAACAATAATTGTCAGTATTAGCGGAACGCTAATATTTTAATTGAGAGCACAAGATAAAGTTTATTCTTAATAGAAATCTTCGGGAGTTGGGAGTTTTTATATTTTTAGAGAGCCCTTAAAAAAGGGGAGTGTGATTAACTCAATGTTTTACGAGATATTATATCACTTGAGTTTTCAAGCCAGCAGCCAGAGAGATAAAAAAATAAGTCTTTTTATTTAGAGAGCGAGAGAGAGAGACTGCACAAGGGTGCAACTAGAGAGAATAATTAAATAATTAGAGAAAAGTGAGCAGGTTCAAACTTGTATAGAGCTAGACGTTTTTACGCACTATTTACTGCTAGTGAAACCACACTACTAAAATCACAAATCACACTGCGAAGTGAAAAAGAGAAGGAATGCATTTTTTCCCCTAGCGACAAACAACCAGACTGGGTCGATGCGTACAGCCTGGTACGGCGCCATTTTGTAAGTTTTTCACGGCGGGGGGCTTTTTTGCAACGTTGCCACTGTGATCATAAAAAATAAATATGATTGTTTGACTGTTTCCACAACACCTCGTGTCAGGAGAGTTTGTTTCGTCGTTTCTAGGGAAGTAAGCCAAGCAATGAAGTGGTAAGAAGGTTGGAATAGCCCTTTGCCTATCTACTCAATACATATATTTGCGGCCAACATTAGAGTGAGAGAATAGGAGAAATCCATGAGATTTTCTTGCCCTTACTAGCGCTATCTCATTCTGACAAAGAGGTAATAATACGAAAACTTTATTAGATAGAAAAAGACGCAGAACGCTTATTGCGCAAGACGAGGCAAAACGTACCGAACTATGTTAGGCTTACGTATAGCAATCCGTTCTTATTATTTGCACAGGATAAAGAAGGAAGGAGAAAAACCGCGTGACATGCAACGTATTTGTCAATCAAAAACACAAACGATTGAAAATCGATCACTTGTCAAGCTACGTCACGTTGAATATCAAGCATAATTTTATCCTTGTCAGACCACGGGCAATGAACAAGGACAAGGAGATGCCCAGCGTGCAAAAGGATTACTTCACACCTGTACTATTAGCCAATAAAAATGCATTGCCTCGTGTTGCGCGCGCATACAGGTAAAAATAGATAGGTCTATTGGATGACGCAAAGTTCATTCCATACCTCTTTCTACTTCATTGAAGCCAAGGCAATTACCAGTACCCCTTGCTCACCCTCTTGAGTAGGTATGTAGGTACCTACATACCTCTACAGCCCCTGCAGTCCTTTGTTATGAACTCTGGAAAGGGAACAAAGTTGATTTTTGAAGTGAAACTTCTTAAGCGGCGGTCTCGGTCTGATATTTGGACGAGAATGGAGAATGATTCGAAAGACGCGTCACGTTTTGGCAAATTGCGTTACACGAGAGAGAAGAAAAATCTAACGTATAGAAACGGAGGAAAAGAGCCCAATGACAATGACAGTCGACGAACGATTGACAGAAACCAAGGATTATAAGTAAAGAGGATTGCCTATTATTGTCAAGCGACGATACCCTTGTGACGTCACAACAGATGCGTGTCTCTCTTTTGTGTGGTCCTTCCTCTTTACATCGACTCATACGCTAAGTCTAGAAGTTGTATTAGCGAGGGATAGTTTTTAAGAAGTTTCACTTTTACCACGTGTATACGGCGCTGCATATGATCTTTTTTTTATTTAGCAGTGTTCCTGCCTTTGGGCGTTCATGTTGACAATTATACAGGGTTGTCGTTATACAGGGTGTCCCACGGTGGATGGCGTATTAGACGTTAATGGAGAACTAAAAAGCGGATCATTTTGAAAATTTGGCAACCGGGATAAACGACCATAATCTACACTTTAAAAATATTTTTGTTTGTGCGGTGTTGCCGCTTCTACTCCAAACCAGTGGCAACATCTCTATTTTTAATAAAACACCCTGTATATGATTGCATATTTCGATTCTGCATGAAATTCTGAACAGATTTCATGTGATATACCCTATACCTAAGTTCAACTGTTTTGGAAATATTGACAGTTGAAAATTGGCTTTTTGCATTTTTGACAGGCTGTAAAACCTGAACGGTTAATCATCTGACATCAACTTTGAATTTAATCCATGATTAAAAATTCCAAATAAATTTAATCTCCGGTTAAATTCAAAGTTGATGTCAAATGATAGTTTATTAAAATCTAAGATAGGAATGTGAAATCGGTTTTCCTCTAAAATTAACCGTTCAGGTTTTACAGCCTATCAAAGTCACAAAAACTCAATTTTCAACTGTCAATATTTCCAAAACAGTTGAACTTAGGTATAGGGTATAACCGAGGGTATAACGCATGAAATCTGCTCAGAATTTCACGTAGAATGCAAATATGCAATCATATACAGGCTGTTCCATTAAACATAGTGATGTTGCCACTGGTTTAGAGTAGAAGCGGCAACACCGCATGGTCAAAAATATTTTTGAAGTGTAGATCATGGTCGTTTATCCAGGTTGCCAAATTTTTAAAATGATCCGCATTTTAGTTCTCCATAAACGTCTAATACGCCATCCACCGTGGGACACCCTGTATATGGAAAGGTCTAATATTTCAGAACGCGCCTGGAAAAAATGTACAATATTTCTTACCTGAGCCTACCAGCTCCCCTGTAAGTCTTGAGTACTCCTACGCCACATTTTTCTGAAACCTTTTCTGGAAAACGAGACCGTTTCCATACACCAAGTCAAATAGAGGTTTGGCATTCAGGGGTTTTAGTTATTTTGGAACGCTGTATTTTGTATTGAGTACAATAAAAATAAAGAGGAACTTTCATTAGAAAAAAACTAAGTTACATACGAATACATGCGATAACCACCATTGAATCGGGCATTCCCAAAAACCCCAAGATAGGAAATATTGTACATTTTTTTTAGGCGCGTTCTGAAATATTAGACCGTTTCTACAGATAACGACAACCCTGTATATTAACTCACATAGCTACAACTTGCTCCTTGTTTGGACCTTTAGAATCCCTGGATTTGTTGGGCTTTTTTTCCATTGAGGTTTTGCCCTTTCCCTTGGGTGATGCTACCGGCTCTCTGGGGTCTGCCGCATCCGACATCGAGGTCCCGGCCGCCGCAGGAGCATACCAAAACTTCACATAAAATACTGCGTGCGAAAGGTAACTACTAAAGTCCAAAATCGAAGTATTTTGCGGAAATATAAGTGCGCTTAAAGTTTAGGAAGTATAGTTTTAAAGTTTCTGAAGTTAGTGATGACTTCAAAGCTTCATATTCGTTACACTAGATTGGTAGGTACTAACTGTTTCGATATCCAATGCTTTGCTATAAATCGAATCTTGCATTATAAAACAAACGTCGAAGTTTTTTCCAATAAGCAAAATTACTCAAATATTGCTTTTCCTGTACTTTTATGAACCAAAAAGTTATTATAGATTCAGTATTAGCACTTCCTTCGACTACATTTGGGAAACCACATAAATTGACCGTGGAGACTGCCTCAAATAAATCAACAACTTTTATACATAGAATACTTTTATATATTAGAACCAGCTTGTCAGTACTCATCAGGTAAAAATTGACAGAGGAGTGAGAAGTCAGCTGCAAAATCGAAATTTCTGTTCAAAAATGGGTTGCGGGCTCCTAATATCCTAACAACCCCATTTGCAATAAATTATTTAATAGTTTTTTTTTGTATTTTAATTAGCTAGTACAGTAAGTGCAGTTTGTTCACCAATAATCAAATTTCAGGAGGTTCTAGATAGAAGTAGTGACAGTAGTGATTTGTGCGGTAGTGTAACACTTTCCAAAAGGAACTTTAATAATCAGAAAAATTACTAAATATAAGATATGCACAATGCACAATAATATTTTGCTATGATTCAATAATAATTAATATTGATATTTATGCTTACATGAAATGTCTGCACATTAACTTTCAAATAATTAAGTTTACTAAGATCTCTCTTCATAGATAAATGCAATCGAATAAATATTCTCCATACCGACCATACCACCCAGTTACTCCAGTCACCGCCTTAAAAATAACTGGCCTCTGAACCAATGAAATTAATCCGAACGGTGGCAAAATACGCCTCCCAGCCTCCTATAATCTTAAGTATCTCAGCCTCTGGACCACCTATTACGAGAGGATTATAACACTGTAATTAGTATCTGGTTAGTCGTGTGCGGTACTGCGCGCCGGGTAGCTACTCATAATAATTTATTTCTTGTTGGGTGAATTGTGAAAAATTGTGGAGTGACTTGTCTACGTACCTACTGCAAAAGTTTTAAGATTGGATTATGTTGTGGTATGTGGAAAATTATTTTAAGATTCAGTTGCCAAGACGTAAACTTTGCCAAGACCATCAATAATTTATTAGTCTTTAAGTAAGGTCAAATCTGTTGCCTCTGAGTTTTAAAAATACTGCCTTCTATTTTAGTTTCCTATGGGTGATATTTTTTTTCTTCTGATTTTATGTAATTGAATGAGCTCATTCATTTCAAGTTTTTCTCATAAATACATTCCAGAAAGAATCGAATACTTAGGAATAATTTTATGCTTCATAAAAATTGCCATTTTGGTTATTAGTTTCAAGCGAAACTAGAGAAAAAAGCAAGACGCACCTGTCTTTCAGAAAAGCGAAATGTAGTTAACAATATCTTTAAACAATCACTTATGCTACATCATCATCATCATCATAAGTGATCACTCGATAGTCGATAACGATGAGTTTTCTGATGGCTATAAACCAGTTTCTGGCAGCATTGTATCTTCCTTTTTTCTCTCGCTCCTTCCTGCAGTCCCTCTTTCCGGTCTCGTGTCTGCGTCGCTGTTTGTCATAAGTTTGTGATCCGTCGTGGACTATTTGAAGCCATAATGAGGGACTATCATTTGCAGTCGTTTCCCAGTTGCTGGTATCGATGCGGCACTTTGCCATAATTCCCTTTAGAACATCTTTCTAGGATTTTTGATAACCTCCTTGCACACAGGTGACCTGTCCACCAATGTTGGTGCTTAATGATGAAGGCTTCCATGGTAATTGTTTTGGCCTCCTCTAAAATATTAATGTTCGATCGTCGGTCTTGCCATTTAATCCGTGGGATCCTTCTTAGGCATCGCTGGTGGTATTTTTTTAGGCTTTTTACGTGTCTTCTCTAGGTGGTCCATATTTCGCAGCCATGTATTTGTTGATATTGCAACTGCATTGTAGGCGCGAAGTTTAGTCTCAGCGCTGATGTCATGATTGTTGAAGACTCTCTCTAGAAGTGGTCCAAACGCCGCTCTAGCACACTCCAAGCGATGTTGGATTTCAGCATCAATGATTGCATTCTCTGCATTGCATATATGGCTCCCAAGGTATGGGTAGTGTTCTATACGTTCTGCAAAGAATGATCATTTATAGTTATATTTGGGGTTTCAGGAATAGTGCCCGGTGTAGGTTGGTGCAGAATCTGCGTCTTGTTAAAGTTGACCTCTAGGCCGATTCTCTTTTACCTATGTCTAGTTGAATTTATTGATAACTGCCTGAAGATCTTTCTCGGTATTGGTCTGTACAGCATTTCCACTTCTGACGGCTGGTGACTAACCCTCAAAAAGGTGATACATGATTCAAACAAGAACCGGTTAACTAGCTGCAAATTTATAAATATAAAATATTACATAATTCCAAAATAAACATTATCAATTAATTATTATTGTCTTAAGTCAGTTAATTTACTGGCTCCTACATATTTCTTTTTTTTTTCACGAGCTTGAGGTGTTGTAATTGGGAAGTTGTGCTTGAACTGAACCATCTTTATATTCATTTTTATGTTCCTCTTTTCCTCAGGAGGTACCTAGTTTATAGGTCTGCTCTCACAAGCATCGCTCATACATGTTTTTAATGCCGTCGTTCCAAAATAAGTCGGTTCAGCTGAGCGATTGTTTTTGACAGTTTGCAAACTGTCAGAGACACTTGTGAGAACAGATTATAGTTGTGAGGGTTTTTTTGGTAGTGAGCATATGGAGGAACATTTGGGAATGGGGATATTCAATCGTTATCACTTGAGCAATATTACGTTTTGTTGAAGATAAATATTTAGTATACCTATATCAAAAAAGTTTTTCACACCTAATGCCCCTATTACATCTGTGTATTTTTCCGTGTATTTATTCATGTAGTTCAGGGTGACAACCGAAAAACTTCAAACGCAACATAAATCACCATTATGAAAAACAAAATATTGTTGGAATATCTCGGAATCCAGCCATAGCCGGATTTTGCGCCCGTGAAGATGTTTGATCTAAATCGCATTCCCTACCTAATCTCCTATTTTAAACCAATTCGACAGAGAGACGCTTTCTGTAAGGTTTGTGCGGGGTCCGTTTTTCTGATGAGATTTTCTTAATGGTCTTTTGGGACCCCCCAATCTCCATACACTGAATTATTTTGAGATTTGGAGCCGGATTCCATCATGAAAAAGCCACTCAATTGGTAAATCACCCCAAATTGCTTAACGCAATTTTATTTCTGAAACTGTAAGTCCAAATAGCTGAAATTTTCAGAGATTGTAGTCCTCGCCGGGATAAAAATCGTTGAAAATTTCAGCTTTCTATCTGTAACAGAAAAAAAGCTATAACCTTTCAAAGTTTTTCAAAATCTTATTCATAAGGTAGCTTCCTCAGTACTAAAATGATGGAAATTCAAAATTTTTTTTCAAGGTTAGTCATCAAAGACTACACCGACACTTCCAATGCTGTTATAAGACTAGCTACTGTACGATCAATTTTGAGCATTGCAGCAAACGAAACACCAGTAAATTATTTTTAATCCGGCGGATTAAAAGTAAATTGTTTAATAACTTTATTTGTCTTGGTTGTGGAAAAATAGTATATATCATGCGGACTAAAAGCGCATTTTTTTCCTCGAAATTTTGCATTCGCTCGGCTGCGCTGATCCTTATAATATAATATACTATTGACTGCAACTGCATTTCTTTATGGAGAACTACTGGGAGACCATCTTTATGTAGCAACCAGATGGTTACCACCAAGTTGTTGGTACACAAAAATCAACACATTTCTCGAAAAATTAGGCTTCACGGCAAGTGAAGCTGACCTAACCAATGCTTGTATGTAAAAGAAAGAAATGAAAAAAGACTACTCATTACTCTCTACGTCGATGACAGCATGCTAGCTGCTGCCTAATCACAAGAATTGAACCAGCGACATATTTTTAGGGCTTACAAATTGAAAGAAACTTCTTCGTCTCCCAATTCGTATCCACTAATGAATATTTGCAATAACATTTTCCATTGCTTCTGTATTCCTGGCGGTGTGTATAAACGACTGCACATCATGTAGCCCTGTCCACTAGTCCACTGTCTGATATTTCACAGCCAAGACATTTTCTCTCTTCCGATTCCTCTCCGGCCTTGGATCTTGCCTTCGATCAACAGGCGCAAGAATTGGTATTTCGTGTTTCGCATTATATGTCGCAGATATGCCATTTTTCTCTTTTTAATCAATTCAAACAGTTCACGTTGTTCATTGACACGTCTTAGGACTTCTACGTTTGTTAGTGTAGCCATCCAAGATATCTTAAGATTCTGAGATACAGCCGCATCTCGAAAGCCTCTAATTTTTTAATTGCAGTCACCTTTAATGTCCAACCTTCCATACCGTAAGGTTCGCTCACCGAAATAACGTGGCTTATGAACTGGCGTATGATTTAGCAAGTGGCATACCCATTGCCCTTATTACGTGTCACTAAATGCATGTTACTTGCCTTGTCACTTCAGTGGGCTGTTGCTTATTTATTTATATTCGCTTGATTTGATGTGTGCTACTTGCTAGATCACACGCCACATCATAAGCCACGCTATTTCGGTGGGCACCCTGCCTAAAGAAGCACTGACCAAACGTGGCATTTAATGAATCTGAGTGCTGAGTCTTAGGTTAAGGTCAAAATCAGAACATGTAAGCACTCTTCGAAACCTCAAGAATGACTGTCGAACTTGTTCAATGCGACATTTTATTTTCCTGTCTGATGTCCAGTCTTCGAAAAGCCAGACACCCAAGTACTTAAATTTATCTACTCTCTCTATGAGCCTTGCGTTAAATGTTATGGTGGCGTTTTCAAACATATTTGGGTTTCTAGAGATAATCATAAACTTGGTTTTTTTGGGGTTGATATTTAAGCCCAATGATTTGCTCCTACCTTGTTGACTAGTTGTTGTAGGTCGTGTATGCTATCAGCAATTAAGACTCTATCGTCAACATGGCGGATATTGTTAATCCAAACTTCATTTACTTTGACTTCCATATCCACGTCTTCCAAAGCCTCCTGGGAAAATCGCTTCCGAATATAAGTTGAACAGGACAAGTCCCTGTCGCACCCCTCTTCTAATCTGTATGGTGTTGGACATATTATTGCCTAATTTGATTGCGCTGTTTGGTTCCAGTATAGGTTTTCAATGCATCTAATATCTTTCTGGGTCTATATCAAGCTTATTGAGAAGCTGCATTAAATTGTGGCGTATGCGATCGAATGCCTTTTCGTAGTCTAAGAAACATAGGCACACATCCTTTCTCTGATCGTAGCAGTTTTGGACAAGCACTTGTGTTGCAACCTTATCGCTGCTCGTGTACCTAACCCCTGTCTGAACCCCAATCGCGAGTCGCTTATGGCTCATTAGACTAATAAGTCTATGATCTTCACATTTGCTTGCATTGATCTTTTTAGGCAGAGGTATAAAAGTAGAGCACAACCACTATTTGGGATAGTGACCTGTCTCATAAGTAGAGTTGAATAATTTATGTAGTGCTGTGATGCCTCTTTCATCTAGGAGTTTAGGTATTTCTGGAGGGATTTCATCTGGGCAAACCGCTTATTTCTTGAATTACGTATGACACTTTCAATCTCGTCTTTAGTAATGGTTAGAGAGTTATTGATATCAGCTCTGTCGTCTGTCGTCGTCAAAAAGTTCTCCAAAATACCTTTCCCAAACATTGTTCTTCTCTTTGCTGTGGAGGACTATCTTATTGTTATTATTTACTGTTATAGTTGGTCTCATTTTTTTATATATGCCGGCAGTCTCCTTTTTTGTGCAGGTTAAAGACATCGTATTGAGTTTGCTGCTGCTCTATCTCTGAGCATTCACGTTTAAGCCATTCGTTCTTTGCTATTCTAATCTTTGATCTTATGAGTCTCTGAATATCCTGGTACATGTTGCTGTCTGTTTTGTTCTTGTGCTTTCGACGTTTATCCATTAACAACAAAATCTCATCCGTCATCCATATTCATCCATATGCAATATATTTAATTTTTGTTCTTTGTTCTTTGCCTTATATCCTCATCTGTTTTGCATTGAGTTTGTTGCAATGTCCATTATCTTTGTCCAGGCTTGTGTTGGCTCTTGTTCAATATCCGATGTTATTGTTTGTATTTGTGTGTTCATCTCATTAAACATCTCAGATTTTATTATTGGGTCCCTCAAATTTCTAACGTCACACGTCGCTATGTGATTGCCTTTCTTTGATTTGACAAAGAGATTTTCAAGACGGCCACCAATAGTACATGGTCAGAAGGCACATCTGCCCCAGGATATGTGACGGCTCTCCTGATGGTTGAATCTTTGGTTGATCAGGATGAAATCTATTTGGTTTCGTACTACATTGTGTGGACGGCCCGCTAGGGACTTCCAGGTATAGAGTCGGCGAGGGTGAACTGGGTGAAGTTGATGTATTTGTCACTTTCATGCTATCCTCCTGGCAGAATTGTAAAAGTCGATTACCCCTTTCTTCATGACCATACGATCCAACTAACTCCTCAAATTTACCCTTTCTTATATTGGCATTGAAGTCACCCATAATTATGTTGACGTCGTGTGAAAGAAACGATGTAGGCGAAATTAAAATTAGTTTAATTTCTACTAATTGCAGACCAGTTAGTAGGTACACCAATTGGGATGATATTTCAAAAATAGGAAAGAGACACTAGAAGCGTTAATGAAGTAAAAAAAATCCTCTCAGGAACAATTCACCTGAGTATCACCTTACAATGCTTTAGTGATAGCGATTTTGCAAGTTGTACTCAAAAAGATCAAGTTCTGAAGTTGTCATTATTTTTGCCAGAGAAATAGTGCGTTCTGGATAAGTCAACGACAGAATATGGTCGCCACTTCTACAACAGAAGCTGAAACTGTTACTGCGAATGAAGCTACCAAAGAAATTTCATGGGTTACTAGACTTTACAAATCAAGAATCAGATTTCAAAACATTCCTACTCTCGATAATTCTGCAACAGTATCTAATGTTAGCAGAAAATTCACAATTTCACCGCAGATCCAAACACATAGAACTGAAATAGTTTCTCTTACAGATGCGATGATCAAACCCTTGATTAAAATTAGATTCTAAATCCTGTGTTAAAATGAGACATGTAAAAAAAAAGCTTTTCTTTTAATGAATAAATATTATAATAAACGATACTATTATCAAATAATTTGCTTACTTTTGGAGTCTTAAAAAGTACAAGTACAAATTAGAAGACGTTTAATGTTTAATGGTTTTTCCATTTCTTTGAAATGTGAGTTCATTGTTCCCTTTCTGTTACCTAATGCATCTCATAGGTTCTGTAAAATCGAACTGCATCAAAATTACCGATAATTTTTCATAGAAGCATATTGGATGAGTTTATTTTCATATTATGGCAAAAGTTTGCCATATTTTATAATTTACTGCCATGTTAGAAGAGAGAACTCAGTCAATAAATCTTTTTGCTTCTCTTGCATGTTCGTGGCTTTTATAAACAAAGTAGCAATTTGTAATCTCTTAGGCACGACACATTTTTCTCTCCGTATGTTTAACTTGAGATCAGGCAAATTAGAATATTTTAGGTCATCAATATTTCTTGGTCTATTTTGTTGCACTCGAAAGAAGTCTAGTGGAGTAAGTTCCAATTCCGGAAGCTTTGGTGGTTTTGAAACTATATATCATTTCATAATATTTTATTTTCATATCTAACCATAAATGCCTCTTCCTAATTTTGGCAATATAATACTCAATAATGAAAATTACTTTTTCAGAAATGTTTGGCACAATGGAATCACGTACGACTGCCGATTTATTAAACACAGAAAAAGCGCCAAACAAGTTGAAATTTGGTATAGAAAGGCTCTTATCCAGTAACAATCCGGACGAAAATAAAACATTTGGAAAAGCGAATCCTACTATTAGCAAGCCCTTGCCGCATATTGTAGTGCCTTGTTCAGATTGTGAATTATACAGATGTTGCAGGTGAATACAAAATAATTGATTACCTACTAAATCAATATGTGTTAATTGTTGTTATTATATTAAAACATTTTTTTTTTATAGATTGGGTTCTTCAGGAGGTTGCCAATCTGATATGCTACCTGGAATGTCCGGCTTTTTCAATACCGAAACATATTTTGCATTTACTCGTAACGATAATGCACTTTATTCTGGACAACCCATTAGACCTTTTGCAACACGACCAAGTAAGTTGAAAATTATTTGTTTATAATAATTCAATTTTGATAAACATTTAATTAGTATAGCTTTTTCAAAAATGCTTGGCTTGGATTAGATATCGGATGAAAAAGTAGAAATGAACAATAATATTCTTCTTGTATTATAAATTGCACAATGAAAAGCAATTCTGTTTGAAATTCAATTAGTTAAAAAATTGTTCGCTGTAGGTAAGAGTTTTATTATTGGTGATACCAGCAGAGAAGATTTTTTAACTGTCTTTTCGGAGGTGGTACAAGAATCTTGGTTCTAAATTGTAGTTTGTATATTGTGAATTTGCCTGCTTGATGGTAGGCAAATTGTCTTTGAAAAAGCGGTCTGCTATAATGATTTTCGCTTCTGATACATTGATCTATTGCTTTCTGCGTAAATTGAGGAGGAAGGAAGTTAGGCTGATGGGTCGATAGCAGTGTTGCCAATGACCTGATAATTATCGAATTCTACCATAATTTTGACTACGATTCAATAATCGATAATGACAAGCTTATCTACCATAATTTATTGAAACCACAATTTTAATATAGATTTTTCAAATTTCTAGTTAAAAATTAAGGCGTTGGTGGTTGTTGGTTTTGAGTGTTTTGACGTACTGGTACGAGCATCAAACATTAGTCCCAGATTGAGCCAAAGTTGCATGCCAATAACTTTACTGGTTTCCAAAATATGGCCCTTTGAAATATTTGAAAATCAAATTCCCATGCATACCCCTTTGGAAAAATTTGAATTTTTAAATTTTTAGATTTTGCAATGTTTGACTTTACCAATCAAAAGAGGAGATCAAAATTAGGGGAAAAGCATTTTTGCAACTTTGTTTTTAGAGTTTTAAAGCCTTTTTAAAAAATAAAAACGATTTTTGCAATTTTTGGGCTCAAAAAAATTTCAATAATCTGACATTCTTTTACAAAATTGCTGATTACTCGGTTATTATTGTGACAAATACAATGTAAAATTATAATTTCTGAATCAGAATTGAATTATCTTCAAGATACAATAAGACTCAATTCAATATCTTGAGTACTTCTGAAGATATTGAGGCTCAAAGTTGAAACTTTACCTCAAATTTTGCAAAAGCTTCCAGGCGGATTATCTTGAAAACGAAGCCCTTGGGCTCGGAGTCTTAAATAACCTTTTTCGTAGCCCTTATTAAGAGCTACAATTGGGCAAAATATTCATGCCAATAACTTCACTAGTTTCCAAAATATGGCTCTTTGAAATATTTGGAAATCAAATTTCCATGCATACCCCTATGGAAAAGTTCGAATTTTTAAATTTTCAGCTTTTCGAATTTTTGACTTCACCAATCGAAAGAAGAGATTAAAATTAGTAGAAAAGCATTTTCGCAACTTTATTTTTAGGGTTTTATGCCTTGTAAAAAAATAAAAACGTTATTTGCAATTTTTGGGATCAAAAAATTTCAATAATCTGATATTCTTTCACAAAATTGCTGATTACTCGGTTATTATTATAACAAATATTATGTAGAATTATATATTCTGAATCAAAATTAAATAATCTTCAAGATAAAATAAGATTCAATTCGATATCGTAAGTACTTCTGAAAATATTGAGGCTCGAAGTTGAAACTTTACTTCAAATTTTGCAAAAGCTTCCAGGCGGATTATCTTGAAAATGAAGCCCTTGGGCTTGGAGTCTTAAATAACCTTTTTTGTAGCCCTTATTAAGAGCTACAATTGGGCAAAAAATTAATGTCAATAACTTCACTGGTTTCCAAAATATGGCTCTTTGAATTATTTTGAAATCAAATTTCCATGCATACCCCTATGGAAAAGTTCGAATTTTTAAATTTTCAGCTTTTCGAATTTTTGACTTCACCAATCGAAAGAAGAGGTTAAAATTAGTAGAAAAGCATCCTCGCAACTTTATTTTTAGGGTTTTATGCCTTGTAAAAAAATAAAAACGTTATTTGCAATTTTTGGGATCAAAAAATTTCAATAATCTGATATTCTTTCACAAAATTGCTGATTACTCGGTTATTATTGTGACAAATATAATATAAAATGATATATTCTGAATCAAAATTGAATTATATTCAAGATAAAATAAGATTCAATTCGATATCGTAAGTACTTCTGAAAATATTGAGGCTCGAAGTTGAAACTTTACTTCAAATTTTGCAAAAGCTTCCAGGCGGATTATCTTGAAAATGAAGCCCTTGGGCTTGGAGTCTTAAATAACCTTTTTTGTAGCCCTTATTAAGAGCTACAATTGGGCAAAAAATTAATGTCAATAACTTCACTGGTTTCCAAAATATGGCTCTTTGAATTATTTTGAAATCAAATTTCCATGCATACCCCTATGGAAAAGTTCGAATTTTTAAATTTTCAGCTTTTCGAATTTTTGACTTCACCAATCGAAAGAAGAGGTTAAAATTAGTAGAAAAGCATCCTCGCAACTTTATTTTTAGGGTTTTATGCCTTGTAAAAAAATAAAAACGTTATTTGCAATTTTTGGGATCAAAAAATTTCAATAATCTGATATTCTTTCACAAAATTGCTGATTACTCGGTTATTATTGTGACAAATATAATATAAAATGATATATTCTGAATCAAAATTGAATTATATTCAAGATAAAATAAGATTCAATTCGATATCGTAAGTACTTCTGAAAATATTGAGGCTCGAAGTTGAAACTTTACTTCAAATTTTGCAAAAGCTTCCAGGCGGATTATCTTGAAAATGAAGCCCTTGGGCTTGGAGTCATAAATAACCTTTTTTGTAGCCCTTATTAAGAGCTACAATTGGGCAAAATATTCATGCCAATAACTTCACTAGTTTCCAAAATATGGCTCTTTGAAATATTTGGAAATCAAAATTTCTATGCATACCCCTATGGAAAAGTTCGAATTTTCAAATATTCAACTTTTCGAATTTTTGACTTCACCAATCGAAAGAAGAGGTTAAAATTAGTAGAAAAGCATTCTCGCAACTTTCCTTTTTGGGTTTTAAAGCCTTGTTAAAAAATAAAAAATCATTTTTGCAATTTTTGGGCTCAAAAAAATTTCAATAATCTGACATTCTTTTACAAAATTGCTGATTACTCGGTTATTATTGTGACAAATATAATATAAAATGATATATTCTGAATCAGAATTGAATTATATTCAAGATAAAATAAGATTCAATTCGATATCAAAAGTACTTCTGAAAATATTGAGGCTCGAAGTTGAAACTTTACTTCACATTTTGCAAAAGCTTCCAGGCGGATTATCTTGAAAATGAAGCCCTTGGGCTTGGAGTCTTAAATAACCTTTTTTGTAGCCCTTATTAAGAGCTACAATTGGGCAAAATATTCATGCCAATAACTTCACTAGTTTCCAAAATATGGCTCTTTGAAATATTTGGAAATCAAATTTCCATGCATACCCCTATGGAAAAGTTCGAATTTTTAAATTTTCAGCTTTTCGAATTTTTGACTTCACCAATCGAAAGAAGAGGTTAAAATTAGTAGAAAAGCATCCTCGCAACTTTCCTTTTTGGGTTTTAAAGCCTTGTTAAAAAATAAAAATCATTTTTGCAATTTTTGGGCTCACAAAAATTTCAATAATCTGACATTCTTTCTCAAAATTGCTGATTACTCGGTTATTATTGAGACAAATATAATATAAAATTATATATTCTGAATCAGAATTGAATTATATTCAAGATAAAATAAGATTCAATTCTATATCGTGAATACTTCTGAAGATATTGAGGCTCAAAGTTGAAACTTTACTTCAAATTTTGCAAAAGCTTCCAGGCGGATTATCTTGAAATTGAAGCCCCTGGGCTCGGTGTCTTAAATAACCTTTTTTGTAGCCCTTATTAAGAGCTATAATTGAGCAAAAGATTCATGCAAATAGCTTCACTGGTTTTCAAAATACAAGCATTTGAAATATTTGAAAATCTAATTTCCATGCATACCCCTTTGGAAAAGTTCGAATTTTTAAATTTTTGGATTTTGCAGTTTCTGACTTTACTAATCAAAAGAAGAGGTGCAAATTAGTGGGAAAGCATTTACGCAACTTTATTTTTAGGGTTTTAAGGCTTGTAAAAAAATAAAAACGATATTTGCAATTTTTGGGCTCAAAAAATTTCAATAATCTGATATTCTTTCACAAAATTGCTGATTACTCGGTTATTGTTATTACAAATATGATGTAAAATTATATATTCTGAATCAAAATTGAATAATCTTCAAGATAAAATAAGATTCAATTCTATATCTTAAATACTTTTGAAGATATTGAGGCTCAAAGTTAAAACTTTGTCTCAAATTTAGCAAAAGCTTCAAAGCCGTTTATCTTGAATACGAAGCCCTTGAGCTCGAAGTCTTGAATAACCTTTTTTGAAGCTCTTATTGAGAGCTACAATTGCCAGAGTCCCAGCTAGAAACCGAAAAATGAAAATAGAGATAAAAAGTCAAAAAAGTTGACAGAAACTTTTTCTGATAATTTTTCTTGGAATCTGATAATTTTGTTCTCAAATCCTGATAATTTTAAATTTGACATCTGACAACACTGGTCGATAGGATTTTGGTTCATCCTCTGGCCGACGCCCTATATGAATATCACGCCAGTTTTACTCTAGGCTAGTGGAACGTGAGTGAGGCTAGATTTTGAATATCATTTGGAAATGTGCCTGGGGGTTACTGTAACCCTTTTGCAGCTTGGTTTTGATTTGTCAAGTTGATAATATTGTTTGAATGATGACGACTGAAAACTGGACCTAATTCCAACTTATTCGGACTCAAAATTTCGATTTATTTACAAAAATACTGCCCGCTTTCACTGTCATTTTCCCATTAAAATTACATCAAACTGTTTAGAATGGTATCAAATCTGGCAACTAACCTTCATCACCTTTTCCTGTTTCTCCTTCAAAATATTTGATTTTTATTAAGAAATTAATTACTCGGTTAATTCCACGATCTAAAATGTTTATTTGAAGAAAAATCACGGCTCCGCAGCGATTATATTTTCAACGGTTATGTTGAAATCGTGGCCTGTAATTAATGACAGCGAAATGCGAAAATTGTATTTTAGAGGCTGAGAACTGTTTAAATCGAATCGTCTAATAATGTTTTCAACGGGATATTTTTCCCTGTACTAAAGTTAATAAACAAACAATAAAAATCAGCGAGAAGCTGAAGATGTTTGTATATGCCTTTGGATCGAGACTGACATTTAACAGCCTCTGAGTGTGTAAACACACAAATTTCTTTGCTGTTTATTGATTGTGCTGTTGCTAACTGAACAATAAAAACCATAATTACTTAAGCATCTCTAAACCACAGACAGCAATGAAACACCAACTTTGGAAAATCAAAGAAATTACCCTAAAATAGTGAAAATACTTTCACCAAACAAGTTTAATCATGCAATGGCATAAAATGATAAAACTAGAAATCCATAACATTGCAAAATTCAAGGATCTACTTTTGTATCTGTTTTACAGTAATCTTGAAAATTATCTTTACCTATTGAAACTTATGGCCAATACCACACCACAATTGATATTAAGTTATTAAGTCATTAAAAGTAAATACAAAGATCTGGAGACAGTGAAATTTCTGTCTCTACGTCAATTTACTCAAAAACTGGATAACTTTAAGAAATTTTTAGTGACAGTTTGAGATATTCGTTTAGTGTCCCACCCTGGATTTATCCTCTTGTTTCTTTGAGATCATCTTTAAAGCTGATTTATCCTTTTTGAAAGGTATTCCAGTTTATCTCAAAGTTACCAAAATTAATTATTTTATCTAACAAAAATGCAGCTCTGATTCTGTTACTAATATATCTGATCTTACATAATATTGGTAATTATTCCACAGTATTTTTATTCGACTTTATTACCGAAATATAAAAATCGCTTATTATTATGCCACTCGTTAAACTAGCCACATACATATATAAAATGGTTTTATTACGCCAAATGGTCCCAGAACACACTCAAACACTCTTTTATAAGTATATTCTCTATAAACGTGCCATGTGTTTACACAAATGTGAAAATACTTAAATCTAAATTGTAAACGGTAACCGTCTGAAGTGTTTACGTGATAATGGTAATAGAGCAACATTTGTTTAGATTTCGATCCCGAAATTTGGAACCCATCAACGGTTTTAAACATGTATATTTACAAACCAGTAACAGTCTGTTTTAAGTTTTATGAGCCCCCAACTAATTAAACTTTTCTAATACTGACATATTGTCGATTGACACTTCCGTTAATATAGAATAATAGAAATTTGTTGAAGGGGTCTTTGAATAAATAGATAAAAGAGTAAATTTTATCTTTGAAACTTTATAAGTTAAAAATTTGAGGTTGCAAGCGAAAATGAATATCCACAATTTTGCTAACAGTTTATTAGCAGATTATTTTCATATTTTATTTTTATATGTATATTTTATATTATAATTTTGCTTTTTATTTCCAGCTGTGAGATTGAGTGTGCCGAATTCATCATCATCAACACCGTCAAGTATCCCATGTACAGTGTGTTTCATTATATTCTAGCCAGTACCTATTCCTATTTTTCTTAGTTTCATAGAGAACGAAAACACAAAATTACTTGTGATCTGAAAAAACTAATGGTCACATTAAAATTGAATGATTTGCTAATTTCATTTTAGTTTCAATCGTCATTTGTTCCAAATAATTGCAATAAATTCAATCGAAGTTATTCAAAATAAGGTTGAACTATAATAACAGTGAACCAAGAGATAGTATAGAAAACGTAATTAAGTAAAATTATCAGTTTCCACAGAATTAAAAAATTATACGATAAAAGTTCATCATATTATAACCAACTACACCTTTTCCGACAGTATTTTAGAAATCTTCAATATTTCAGACTATATAGTTATTTGTATTTACGTAAACCCCAAATATTCATATATGGAGATGGAATAGGTAAATAATTATATTTAGGAAAGCATCATTAGTATTTTGGAATTACCACTTAAATTTGGAAATGCTTCAAATGTAGTTTAGAGAAACTAAATTAATTTAAGAAAGCAGCAAATAAATTTTTGAATTACCAAGTTAACTTACGAAACCGTCATTTGTATTTTAGATCAAACCATATGTATTTAAGAAAGTTTCAATCGTAGTTTAGAATTGTTGGGTTTTTCTTAGGTTGTTTAGGGTATACTTATATAATGGGGTAAAATAAAAGGTCCTCCGGTTGATTTGCTCACGAACAGAATTGTTTAATTGATGGGGTGATAGATGCAAATAATTTTATCGATGCGAGATCTATTAGAAAGTGTCTCGCCTTTAGGGTCTTACTGTGACTAAGGGACAAGCCCTCAGTCCACGTCCTCGTCTTCAAAAATTGGGCAAAAGGGTAAGCCCGCAGCCCACGTCTTCGTCTTCCCGTCTTTGATATGGGATGGGGTGACGGGTGACGCGGCTCTTCAGTCCCACAACACAATTACGGTATTCTATACGGCTTCCGTCTTTATCAACTTTTCTTACACCACTTCTAACTAGACTTCTTTCTTGACTAATGACCAGTGGCGGACCTAGGACCTTCGAGGCCCGACGCAAAAATTTTTTTTGGGGCCCTGTCATGCTTTTTTTAGGTATTTTTCTTGTGGTGTTGGGGTGTGAGGTGAGTGCGCGGAAGTTATTTATATTTTTGAAGTTTTTAACAACTAAATATAGAAACAAATTTGATCAAAAAACAAGTTTATCAAGAACATATGAGACAGAAAACAAGTTAAACGAAAAAAAAACTTGTAAAAATTCAGGAACCAGGAACCGTTTATCTAAACAAAAAGAAATACAACATAATAGTACCGCACTGCACTGCTACTGTCCGTAATCCACCGACTAGTGCCATAAATTATCTGAGTCTGGAAGACAATAGATAATTTTTTGCGAGGATAAGCAAGTATAATCATAATCTTTTGCCGGATTATATGATGTGTCATTTGTGTCATACTCCCCTAACATCAAATTCTGGGATACTCGAGGATCAAGAACACTTAATTGCTTCTGTGAGAACAAACCGAAAATCACCTTTCTATATTTAAAATCGACGAAAAAATTAACTCACTAGCACAGCCTGAATCGCAAGCATTCCATCGAGGTCTGCAGGGGACGTCATCACTACAAGCTGCTGATAGTGACGTTACTCGCAGGCCCAGAATTTGATGTAGAGGGAGTTAGGGGAGTATGATACAATTGACACATCACATAACCCAGCGTAAAGTCGACGCGTCCGCGGTTGCCGCATCGTGTCGAGTGCATCAGGGCTGGGATTACGACATTCTTCTACTTTCATGACGTCAGGTTGCCTAGCAACTGTCATCATCGCCTGTACTTTACGCGATAAATGTGTCGCGAATGACGTCATGAAAGTGGAATTCTACTTGTCATGAATCCAGCCCTGGATTCCCTACAGGGCCTTTATTGTCGAAACAGGAGATAAGCGTTCTGTCTTAGTTGCGCATATTTCTATTTCCATAAAATACGGCTGGACTGTTACACAGACCAAATGGACACCTTAAAAATTCATACTGACCGCTAGGCGTAATGGAAGAAATATATTTCACACTTTTTTCTTCGACGCTTACATGGAAGAACCCATTATTTAAGTCAATTGTGGAAAACAGTCTTGCATAATTTGTAAGGGTAACGAAAATCTATCTTTAATTTGTCTCTATTAATCTTTCTGTAGTCACAGCAAATCCTTTTAGTAAAGTATTTTTAATTTGAATTGAAACACTAAAAAAATATCTAAGCCGTTTTCTCGCGTTCACTTTTATGACATTGATTCAAAACAGGTTTGAAACAGGCAATTGTGTTTCCATTGACTGTTCCAAACTGGTTTTGAACCAATGTCAAAAAAGAGGACGCGAGAAAACGGCTTAGATGTTTTTATAGTGTTTCAATCCGGATTAAAAATACTATACCATCCTTTTTACCTACTATTAGTATGAGACTAGCAAAATTCGGAGCGCTTTTCCTAATCATTCCCTCTTGTAGCCATTGCTCTATTTATCTGTCCACTTCCAATCTTTCTACCATAGGCAATCTCCGCGGTCTTTGATATATCTTCATTATTCAATATGATTTTGATTTGTATGTCGGTACTCTTATTCTTTTCGGGTTTATAGTTTCCAACCAAATTTGTTATCTATTGTCCTCTTATATGTGCGTTATTTTTTATGTGCGTCAAGTCTACTTCTTTCATGTTCTCATCAAGTGTGATCTTCATTAAATAGTTTCTTCGTTTCTTCCTTCTTTTTTGGTCGATATAAACTTTTACTTGCTGCAACAAATAACTCCCCTTAATCGCTTTAAAGTTAGCTGCATCAATAGGTATCACGTGAAATGAAATTTCAAATTCGTCACCACTTATTTTAACTTATTTCTTGAATGATCCTAACGTTGTCACTCTGCTTTTGCTTATACGCCTCACTATCATCTTGTCACATCACACTCTTGAAATATTTATTATACACATCTTCTTGAACTACACTAATATCACTTCCCGTATCGAACAATGAAACAATTTCCACTTCACCAAATGACAGTGTCATCGAGTTTTTTGGAATAACTTCGATAACTGCAATATTGCTTGATGGTGCCGTTCCATTGCGACACTGAGCAGCTAAGTGTCCAAAACCGTTACATTTAAAACACTTTGCTTATATGGGCAGTCTTGCGACCGGTGTCTTTGAGCACCACAGTTAAAATAATTGAACGATTTGACTTTTCTACATCTACCTTTGCTGCTTATCATTTCTAAAAGTGTCTTAATTACCTTCCTTTTTTTCAAATTTATTCTTGTCATAGTTTCTATTGTGAAATTGGGATTTATCAGCCTTTGGAGTCCTTTTCGACTACATATAATTTCAACTTTTCTTTGAACTCACAAAAGTTTTTCGCCTTATATAGCACAATTTTGTTCGAGGACTCATCTGGTATTCGGTCGATTACGTATTGGATAATAACTTCGGCGTCCAAGGATGCTCGACTACCACGTATGTATATTCCTGAACAATCTCATTAAATTTTTTCTTTCTTGTCATCATCAACTTGTGTATTTGGGCACTGCTGACCTCAACCTCAAATTCCTCTAGCAATTTTTTCTTTAAAATGGACCAAGACGTGATTCCTTTCTCTGACTGAACAAATAGCTTGGCCAATCCAGTCAATGATTTTTTCGTAAATATTAATTTTTGCAAATTACTCTATCCTGTAATATTTGCAATATCCTCGAAATCAGAAATCCGTTTGTTTATTGTTTTCCATTAAAAGGTCTTATGCTATTTTCCACGTCTCTGAAAGTCAAAGCGATAGACCGCTTTATCTTTTCTGATTTCTTATTTGTGCCGAAGGTATGTTATCATGTTCTTCCTCGTCTTCTTCTTCATTATCTTCTTCATCTTCTTCCTCATCTTCGTCTTGCTCTTGCTTCTTGTCTTGTCTTGCTGCTTGCTTCTTGTCTCTGCTGCGCGTCGTGTTTTCAAATATGTCGCGCGTGCTTTAAAGGCGCTCTTATACACTTATATCATAATATACTATTATTATTTGTAATTTGTTTGGTTTGATGCCACTTTTATGGTATTGAAGAGCTGTTAGAATGAAGGAATTAGTTTATGACTACTGCCGACTGCCACAAAACCGAAAAATTAAAATGAGGTTATGTCCAGAAAACAAAAACAGCTGCTGTACGCATGTCAGAACCGTTTTGATGGCGAGGAGCGTAAAATTTCTCCGCTCAGCGAAATAGCCAGCCGCTGAGACTGAGCGTTCAAGGTTACAGCATTTGGAACATTACGCTCACTATGAGCGGTCTCAACCTCAACGGTTGTGGCCCTTGGAGCGCACTCATTGAGTGACGCTGAGACAGAAAAATTTAAGTAGGACCAACTAGCCTCGCATCAAGTACTTCAGGATGATTTGACATAAGTTCAGCCATTCAGTACACTGCACTTTGCACGTGCACACGGATTCTACGGACTGCTGAAAACAGCACTTTTTTTATTTTATTGTTTTTAATGATTCCGATCCGCAATCTTCACTCTCCAATCTTCTAACTTCAACCTTCAATGCTCTATCCTGGTTGAGTACCCAAAATGTAGGTTTTTTCTTAGATTATCTAGGGGATAGATATATAATGGGGTGGAATAAAAGGTCCTCTAGTGGATTTGCTAACGAACAGAATTGTTTAATTACTGGGGTCATAGATGCAAATAATATTACAGATGCGGGATCTAGAAAGTGTCTTGCCTTTGTAGTCTTACTGTGAGTATAGTACAGTCATACAAGGATTCATCTACTGAAAAAATCCGAGTGAGCCTAAATTTTGTCTACACCTTTATTTTACCTCAATAATTAATGTATCAAAAGTCCCCACCGATATCTTGTTTGCGTTCCAAGATATTCAAGGTCAAATGTCACAGATATTAATTTTTCTTAAATATTTTGCTTTCGGTATGTCCTACGACTATTTGGCTAAAAATATTAGGAAATTCTCTTCAAAAAATGTTATTCACATATTTTACGTCATACACTGGCGTAGCCAGGATTTTGTCTTGGGGGGAGGGGGGCAAATTTGCAGGAACGCCGCAGGCGCGAAATTTTTGGGTGCCACGCCCCTTTTTTAAGGTTCTTTACGGTATTTTTGGGTCTGTTTATTTTAATTTTGAAAAATTATTTATAAAATTTGAAGGTTTTGGGGGGGGCAAATGCCCCCTTGCCCCCCCCCTGGCTACGCCAGTGACGTCATACCAACCTTTTCCACATGATACGCCAGAAAAACGGAGGGTAGCACCAGTTTCCACACTACCCCAGAGGTGAGAGGTGAGATGCAAGGCGCGTTTTTTTTACATTGTATTTTTACTGTAGGCCTAATCCATGATCTTTCTTGTTGTGACTTTTAGATGTAGAATGTGCGATCTTCATTCTCGTAATCTGTCCCCTCTTCCACGACGTACAAATGTCAGCATTAGACACAGCATCGGCGCATAATGTATTTGGTGTTAACATTTGTACCGTTCAGTTTTGGCTCCGAAATACCGCGCCCCGTACCGAAAAGGGTTGGATAGTGGGTAGACTGATCAAGACAAGTTTCGGCTATACAGGTCCAGCAGGATAATCGCAATCCCTATGTTCTGGTTGAACGTACGGACATAGATCAGTTATACTTTCTACGCCGCTGAGCCACGCGATTCTGAATTTGTCGCTAGAAGCTTTCGGGGACTGGTGCTGAACCTAGGGCTTATTTCTTCGATAGTTGTTCTATTCCTTTATCTGCGCATTGGTCCCTAGTTTTTCTTTCTCCACTGTAACAAGCTACCTGGTGCTAGTGGGCCTTCAACCACTATAATCTTGAGGGTGGCGCCCGAGATTACCGCTGGATTAACCAAAAGATAAATACCAACTCTTAAGCTGCCACAGTTCAAGGAAAAACCTAGGAAAACTTGTTACAAATTTGGCGCCCGAGCAGGGACCATTGCGCATCAGCAACTGAACGTAAAAATTACGACATCATCCGTCCCCCGTTTCACCGATAGGCCGTTTATTTTGGTATCGACCGATGGGTTTACCCTTACATCGTGGTATATTTCTTCATGGATTCTCCAGAACCAACGGCGCTGCTTGATGTTACTATTTTCATAAGCCCCATAATGTGAAGCGTGTTGTGGCCATCTATTGTGTAGACATTGATATCTGCATTGGCTGCTGAATACTGAATAAGAGTGCCAGTTTCAAATGATAGAATATCTGGTTGTGGATGGTAGACAGCAGCAACTTCATAGATTAATGTTTCTCTATACGACGCGCTGAATCCAAGAGTTGACAAAATATCTAGAAAAGGTTAGATGTGAAGGATCTTACACTTAAGATGGTCAGTTTTGCCTTTTTCGTTTTACAGAATTTATTCTTCAATAAAGTATGAAAGGCTCTGTGGGATGTTTTCGTTAAGATTATGGAATATTCTACTGGGAGGAGGATAATATTGACAACAAACAATCATGCAACGAATGTCTTCTCTGATAATTCTGGTCACAGTTTGTACAATTCGAAGGCGATCTTTTGCCGGTTGAGATTTCTTATTCTCATACCAAGCTTTACTTAAAATATCACTTTGAGTATCGCGGAAACAAATCCTGGTCGAAAAGGAATGAAGTTTTGTCGGTTACAACAACCGAAAAGCGTGGAATTTGAAAATGAAAAGAAAGTTAAGGAAAATTGGAGGATTGAAAATTTTGGTCCTGGGCGGTATTCGAACCCGCATCCTCAGCATTGCCGGTGCTACGCTCTAACCAACTAAGCCACCATGACCCTACAGATCTTTTTGATTTTTTGATTGATGTTGTAAGAGGAAGTTGCGTGGTTCTCCGCTCATTGCCAAACTTCTAATTATACATTGATATTTCTTAGTTTTATTTTGTCTCTGTTTCCTCGTTGGCTTCTTCACCGCAAGGCCTTAAAATCACCCATATCCACATCAGCTAACTAGGTACATTCATGGACCAAAATGCGAAAAAAAATAACTACGTCATTAAACATTCTCTATCTCACGGTCTATAATAAATGACACATTAATGACTGATTTAATAGAATGACCACCCGCCATACTAATAGTACTCTCTAGTACACATACTCATACTGGATGCCTTTTAGCGGATGCATCTGCCATTGCTCTTTTCAAAGAGACTTGCGTCTGTCAAATTGTTAGAGATGTGTTCACTTTCTAGAAAATGCACGCATCACAATAATATTGACACCTACAGAACTATGTAGTATTTCTCTCTACATCTACACTGGCTGTTTTTTTTTTTAATTCCCCTCTTTTGCCAAATTTGCGACAAGAGATGTCCATCTCTGTAAGTATTTATACCTATATCCTATTCACAATCTGTAGTCCAAAGGTACAGGTAAATTTATTACCTTTCCCTATCAAATAGCATTGAAAGGTGATAAATTTTACCTGTACCTTTGGACTACAAATTGTAAATAGATAATACATGTAATCTAAAGTTCAATTTATCGTTTCTTAAGAGGGGCATATATATAAAATGTCATTTACAGACCTTCACAAATTTCTGTTCAATTCCAAATTTAGACCATTTTTCAGTAAAATGAAGTTATGTTCATAACAATAATAGATTGGTGTAGTTGTTCTTCCATTTTTTGTTGCAAATTTTGTTCATGGATTTAAATGAAAAAAGGATAAACATATAGAGTAGCTCATCAACAATAAATTTCCAAAATTTCGGATTGTCAATTGCTGGAATAAATGAATAGAACAGAATTGCCGAAAATTTATGATGTTTTTATTCCAAAATTGATCAAAATCTGCCAAAAGTGCGAAACAAGCAGGTGATTGCTGTCATTTTTAGCAGAGACTCAAACCAAACGTGTGTTCAGCGCTTCTCTTAAAGATGTCGCTTAAATACTTTTGAATATTTCGCAAATACCTTTGAAAAATCTAAAATAGATAATGGATTTTTCTGCAATACAAATGTTTATTCTAAAATACAAATGATACTTTCTTTAATCAAAGTGATACTTTCATAGATACTGTTTTAAAAGTTGTAAAGTATTGTGTAATAAATCTAGTTCATATAAGATTAGTAAAGCTACACAAATAAATAAAACCAATAGGTATATTTTGTCTAAAGGCGCATTCATACAATTTACTAAAGATAATCATATTGGATAAATTATCCAAAGTGATTTGGAAAAAAAAATTCACATATATTTAAAAAAAATTTATAGATAGGTACCTAGAATATTCAAGTGAGTAATTTGAAGAAAAAACACTTGGTATGGGGGAGGTTCTATTAAATATTCTTTCTAGTAAAGTAGAATTAAAATATGTTTCCAACACTTGCATTCATCTCCAAAAGTGAATAATATTGAGCTCGATTTTATTCAGTCTTCACCTTGAAAAATTCATCCAAAATGATTATATAGGGCCAAAAGAAAAACTACTGCACTTAAATCGTCGTTAGACAAAATATAAAGGTACTGGATAAAATGTAATGAAACCTTGATTAGGTGGTAATAGCAAAAGAAAACGATCGTGGTCACGTGCAGTATTCAGCAACCTTCAACGAAAAGGCCTGGAAAGAAGATTTCAGCTTCAAAAGTATATCACTAAACCTGATAGGAGACAACTAGCAGCCACTTTGGGTAAGTTTTGTCAAACTGTAATTTTAGTTGATAAACTTTTTATACTTCAGATTTCGTAGATTTTGAAATAAGTAGTTTCAGTTTTATCCTGTATCAGCACTATACCGGGTGGTCCTCCGGGAATGACATCGATTGCTTATGGGAAAACTGTGAAAGGTAAAAATTTGAAAATTTGGCAACATAGCAATGTCGATGGGGGACATCCAGGTAAAATATTTTCAAGATGGCGGCATTTCCGGTCATACCGGAAGTTGATACCAACTCGGTTATTTTAAATAGAACACCCCATATATTAATGTATTTTTGGATTCTACATAAAATTCTGAGCAGATTTCATGTAATATACCCTATACCTAAGTTCAACTGTTTTGGAAATATTGACAGTTGAAAATTGACTTTTTGCAACTTTGACAAGCTGTAAAACCTAATTGGTTAATTTTAGAGGAATACCGATTTCACATTCCTATCTTAGATTTTGATAAACTATCATTTGACACCAACTTTGAACTTAAACGGAGATTAAATTTAACTGAAATTTTTAATCATGGATTTAATTCAAAGTTGATGTCAAATGATAGTTTATAAAAATCTAAGATAGGAATGTCAAATCGGGTTTCCTCTAAAATTAATTGTTCAGGTTTTACAGCCTGTCAAAGTTGCAAAAAGTCAATTTTCAACTGTCAATATTTCCAAAACAGTTGAACTTAGGTATAGGGTATATTACATGAAATCTGCTCAGAATTTTATGTAGAATTCAAAAATACATTTATATACGGGGTGTTCTATTTAAAATAACCGAGTTGGTATCAACTTCCGGTATGACCGGAAATGCCGCCATCTTGAAAATATTTTACCTAGATGTCCCCCATCGACATTGCTATGTTGCCAAATTTTCAAATTTTTACCTTTCACAGTTTTCCCATAAGCAATCGATGTCATTCCCGAAGGACCACCCTGTATTTGTTTTAGTCCTGGAAAAGTATACTAGTAGGTATACTCATATACAGTGCCCGCGGAAAAGCCTGCACCATATGGGAATTTTTTTAAGCTCATCCTTACTTTTTGGCATTAGGTTTTGCATGACTGAAAACCAAAAAAAACACCTAAAATTTTTGACTCGAGACTTGCCTCACACCTGTCAAATGCCATTTGAAAATTTCAAACAAGGAAAAGTGGCATTTTTATGAAAAATATGGAAAAATTTTATAAGAAAATATTGTTCCAAATGACATTTAGAGTCTAATTTGATATTTTTGCTTTGAAAAAAAAAAAAAAAATTATTTTTTTTTTATTTTTTTTCGAATATCTACGGAAAAATAATATTTTTAGGATTTCTTTCGTGACCATTCCTCAAAAATAATTAGTTTGTATCTGACTAATGGTTTTTCAAATCCTAATAATTTAATTAAGAGTTTAAACATCAGAAAGAAATATTTCTATTAAAATCTTGGGGTCTACTTACAACACATTAGGTCCCTAAAAACGGACAATTTTTCTATGTTCAAATTTGCATTGGAGCAATAATTATTAGGACATAATGAAGAAAAAAAAATATGGATGAGTTCATTTTTTTGATAAACAATATATTATTTAAATATACAGGGTGCCCTAAAAAGATACCGACAAACTTTAAATGGTAGTAAGGGACATCAAAACAAAAAACAAGCTTTTTGTTTGTATAAACATATGTCCGCAAATGAGCTATTTGGGCTGTAGAGCAAAAAAAATGTTTGCTACTTTTATTCTTCGCAATAATTAAATCACTGTTTACTTATTAATTTTGCTTATTTATTAACAAATAAATTATGGTTTACAATAATTGTTCAAAATGTTGACCATTTACTTCAATGCAAAGATTGCACCGTCAGGTCATTAATAGAAAACTACTAAGTTAATTAAGGAAACTAATCACAAATTAGGTAGGAATTTTCAAAATGTCAGTAAAAAACCAGTAAAAAATCAATAAAATCAGTAAAAAACCTCAAAAAAACCCTTTCCATAAACATTAAATATTGTAAATATTTACCAAGGTGGTATGCTGATTTTGCCATAAAATAGAAATCTATTAAAGTAAACAAAATAAATTAACAAAATAATAATAATTGTAAACTAGTTACTAATGCCTTATATCTTCTCGCTTCTCAACCTTTGACACAGATCAATAAATAATGTCTATTCTTATCAGCTTAATATCGCAATACCTATAAAAGATGCACAATCAACAAAGAAAAAAATTAAATTAAAAAAATCATAACTTGATAAATATTCAAGGATCCATATTTTTTTTCTCGCTAACCATCTTGAAATTGCTTTGTTTATCAGTAATAATCAAAATCATATTGAAAATCAAAGGGACCTAAAGTGATCTATCACCAAATCTTGATACGCCTCTGGACTATTTTAAAAATTGTATGCTTTGAAATATATTTTTTTTAAAGCAAAAATATCAAATTAGACTCTAAATATCATTTGGAACAATATTTTTGTAGTAACCACTTGATATTCCCGCTCAAACTTTTAAATTAAAATTTGCGCCGGATGTCAGTGGCGCTCCCTGGCGGGGAGAGCGAGAAAGCGTTGGGGAAGGAAGGGAATATGGCGGAGAGACGTGGTTGCGCAGGACGGACTGTTTTTTTTTTTTTTTACGGATATGCGCACTCGCAAGGAAATGTCCTATCACGCTCGAGAAGCGGCAAGTGCGCGGAAATGTCGGTGTATGTTGGTCTTGAAACGGTTCAGGTTGTAACCTGCAGGGAAAACCGTCGCAGGGAGTTTATTCCACAGCGATGCTGTTCTCCAGAGATATGAATTCTGATATAATGAGGTTCTTGGTGTCTCTAGTTTGACAGTAAATTCATGGTTACCGTCTGTTTGACTGGTTCGCCTGGTAGGTGCTACTCTCGGTGGAATCATACGCGCCAACTTTTCAGAGCATTTTCCGTGATAGTACCTGTAGGAGAGAGATAAATCGCCCACAGATCTGCGATGTTCGAGACCATGCAAGTTACGAGTAAGTGCGGGGTCATTGATCAGCTTGATAGCTCGTTTTTGAACGGTATTCAAAAGCATTAAGGTATGTTTGGGTGCTGCGCTCCATATATGTGAGCAGTACTCCATAGTTGGTCGAATATGGGCTTTGTAGAGTGTCAGCAATTGGCTTGGTGTGTACAGATGTCTTGTACGAAATAGCACCCCCAGCTTTTGGGAGGCCCTTTTAGCAATATCTGCCACGTGACTGTGCCAAGACATGTTGGTCTCTGCAGTAACCCCCAAGATGTTCAACTGACTCTGTAATGTGACAGCACTTCCAGATAGCATGATGTTTGGCTCACCGGTGCTGGTCTTTTTTGAAAACAGAGCTGCTTGGGTTTTCTGCGCGTTGAACTGTACAAGGTTTTTGTTACCCCAGTCCTCTATTATCTCCAGGTCGTTATTTATCTGCGATATTTGAGTTAGTCTAAGATGATGGAATTCACGTGCGGAAAGACCTGTGGGTGGTATGAGTGAGGAGACTACATTGCCATCGTCTGCAAAGCAATAAAGTGGATTTACTGTTTTATCTATGAGGTCATTTATGTAAATCAGGAAAAGAGTTGGCGAAAGGATTGCTCCCTGTGGCACACCAGCATTTATTTGGTAAGAGTTGGAGTTCTGGCCATCCAGTGCAACACAAATGGATCTGTCCTTTAGGTAACTTTCAAACCAAGTGCAAAGTTTCGGCGATAATCCCATTGCTTTGAGCTTGTTGAGCAGATTTTCATGCCAAACTTTGTCGAATGCTTTAGATATATCTAAGGCAATTGTTCTTGTTTCACCCCGCAACTCAATCGCTTTTTGCCATAAGTGAGTGACGTAGGTAAGTAAATCGCCAGTTGACCTATATTTTCGAAATCCGTATTGCTTATCGTTGATAATTTTGTACTTTTCCAAGTACTTGGTTAGGTGATTGTTCACAACTCTTTCCATTACTTTTGATATCACCGGAAGTAGAGCAATTGGTTTATAGTTTAACGGATCTGTCTTTTTTCCTTTCTTTGGAATGGGTTGTACTGCGGCAGACTTCCATGATGATGGATATACTCCTTGCCTGTAAGACAAATTGAATAATTTTGCGAAAGTTGGGGTGAGTTCGTTGGCGCAATTTTTGAGTACTATTGCGGGAGTGCCATCCGGACCCATTGCTTTGTTTGTATCCAGCTTTTTTAGGGATTTTCGTATTTCTCTGTGACAAAAGGGTACCTCTGGCATACTATGGGAAACCCTTTCAATGAACGGTGGAGTTTTTCCGTTTGGCACTGTTAGGTTGGAGATGGAGGAGAACATTTGGGCAAGCATATTGGCTTTTTCCTCTGATGTTGTGGCTAAGTGATTATTTTTATCTGTAAGTGGTGGTATGGATGACTTGGTGAAGTTAGATCCAACAGCTTTTGCAAGAGACCAAAAAGACCTAGAACTACTTGGACAATTCAGCAACCGGTTTTTTATTCTTTGATTGTACGTTTCTTTAGCGGAGTCAATAGTAATTTTGCAACTATTTCTGGCTTCTATAAATTCTGTGTGGTTTTGAGCGGTTTGTTGTCGTTTCCAAAGGTTATATGCTCTGTGTTTTTTCTGTACACCGGCCATGACCGTCCGCCATGGAATGGTATTTTTGGAAGTAGAATTGTTCTAAACGGTTGTGCTGCTTTTTCTGAGTTTGAAACCGCTCGTTTAAGCCTTCTTACAGTTTCAGAAGTGGGATATGTCCCGGAAAAGTCGCGATTACTTTGGATATTGTGAGTTTTATGGATTAGTTGTGAACACGCGTTTCATGCACACTGATTTTTGTGGAATTTTGTAAAAATATGGCCCACGGCGAAGGAGATATGAATCCCATAGTTCGGTCCGATATCAACGTGAGTGATTTTGAATATTTTTATGAGGCGCAATCACGTCAACCACAAGTTAACCAGCAAAATATGGGTGAAGATGGAGATCAACAGCAACCACGGCACAATTCAGCTCATTTTTCAGGTATTTCCAAAAATCATGCTCCTGAAACGACTGAATTTAATCGGGCTACAGCCCCGAATATTGATATTAACGCCCTAATTATGTCTATGAATAATGTAATGCAACAAAATGCCACGATTATGCAATTGCTGGCCAAGAACTCGATTTCAACAGCCCCAGCCCCAGCCCCTGTTCAGTCATACACAGTTATGCCAGATTTTTCCAAAACAATACCGATATTTAATGGAACAGATTTATTGCAGAGTAAATCATGGATTGAAGGAATCGAAAGTGCAGCTTTGTTGCGTAATTGGCCCCCTGAATTTAAGCTGCAAACAGCAAAGATTAATTTAATTGGTGCTGCTGCCAGTTGGTATGAGGCACGAAGAAACAATTTAACATCTTGGGACAGTTTTAAAATTGCATTTATGAATACTTTTGTACATGAGAAGAATATAACAGCTTTGTGGAAGGCCATGACGTCAAGAACACAAGGGCAAAAAGAAGATTTGAGCTTATACTTCCACGATAAAGTTAGGTTATGTGGAGAATTGAGAATGTCTTTTGAGGAGCAAAAAGAACAAATCTGCTGTCCCAATGCAAAACACAGTAACTAACATTTTCGTCAAAATTCAGTTTATTAGGGATTTGTGGTTGCTGTGTTTTGCTGAACATTTTGGTATTTTACAGGCTAAATTCCTTGATAAATAAGGAAAATAGAGTGCATTCCAAACACAGTAACTACGCGCTAAAAAATATTTTACAATTACAAAACAGAGTATTTATCAAATCATATATCAAAACATAGTAACTGCCAAGACACAGTAACTACTTGGCAGTTACTATGTTTTGTTATCGTTTTTGTGATCGGAGGTTGTTATACTGTGTTTTGTAATGGGAAATCGGTTGGAATTTAGTTGAATGAAAAAAATGGCAGTTACTGTGTTTTAACACAAACCTATCCTGTTTATTTGAAAAAAATCCTATGCAAAATCGTGTCCAGCTGCAGAACTATTTTTTAAGGGTTCATCTTCTTCAAATTATGATAAAAAGAGTGCTGCAGGTCATACCTAACTACCATTGAAATTTTGAAGCAATATCTCCATTTATTTCGTGAGGCTCGAAAATTATCATAAAAGTCGATTTTCCTCCGTTATTTTGGAAATGTTGTTACTGCGTTTTGAATTGGGACAGCCGAAATAGCCATTGGTTTGATTTCACGTGAACTTGCTACAATGATAATAACCAAATCTCATATGGATATTGACGAATTATTTAGAGACTTACTTGCTTATGACCGAATTAGTAATGAAAGAAGGCGAAGATACACCAATGATGACCGAAGGCAGAATATTAGGGCAACGAATAATGTGAATCAGCTTCAGACAACAACAACAACCCATAATAAAGTGCAAAACTCAAGATATTCTGCTGCAAGTCAAGGAGGCATAGTTAAAAGTGTTGTGAGGTGTTTTAATTGCCAAGATGAAGGACATATCTCTACAAATTGCTCCAAACCTAAGAGGGAGAGAGGATCATGTTTTATTTGTGGATCCCTTCAACACCAAGTAAGGTCCTGCCCGCAAAAAATTAGTAATTTGAAAACCATCAATGGAAAGCATACAGGAAATGATGCTTCAACAAACCTGGTAGAAGTAACTGATGTTGTGCCATCATATCGAGTTGATGCTCAGGTGTTTTTTGGAGACAAACAGAGGAAATTATCACCAATTTTGGATACAGGTAGTGCCATTTCTTTAATAATTTCTTCTTGCGTGCCTGAACATTTAATAGATAAAAACATTTCTCAGAAATCATTTCATGGAATAAACAATTCAAATCTAAGTGGTTTGGGGAACTTTAAAACAAACCTTGTTGTAAATAATTTATGTTTGGAAGTAGATTTTTATGTTGTGCCAGAGTCTACAATGAAATATGATTGTCTTTTAGGTAGAGACTTTATAGTTAGTAACAATTTAAGTATAACATTTTGCGACAAAGTTATTATCTCACAGAATAACGATTTGAAAATGGAGAATAATATTTTTCTTATAGATATACCACCTGCACGAGATTTTGATCTAGATATTAATCCAAATCTTAAACCGAAGCAAATTTTGAATTTTTTCGAAATATTTGAAAATAATTATGTCAAAGCAACTAGACCAGAGAAACCTGAAATTAAATTTGAAATGACGATTAATATTAAACCTAACCATTCACCTTTCTTCTTTAGAGCTAGACGTTTATCCTTTTATGAAAAGAATGAAGTCAATAGAATTACTTGAGAAAGGTATTATACGCAAAAGTAATTCTGAGTACAGTTCTCTTATAGTGCTAGTACCCAAAAAACCTACGGGTTTAAGACTATCGTAGGTTGAATGATATTTGTGTGAGGGATAATTGGCCTTTACCTCTGATCGATGATCAAATTGATTTATTGAGAGGTAAAAAGTTTTTCACTCAGCTTGATTTAAAAGATGCTTTTCACCATGTAACCATTAATGAAGATTCGATTAAATATACCAGTTTTGTCACTCATGTCTCTCAATATGAATATCTAAAAATGCCATTCGGGTTGAAAAATAGTCCTGCCAACTTTAGTCGATATATTCATTTGATTTTCAGAGATCTTATTGAAAAAAATAAAATGTGTATTTATGCTGATGACATTTGTATTGCAACCAAAACATTTGATGAGAATTTAGCTATTTTAATTGAAATTTTTGATTTATTAACAAGAAATCATTTAGAGTTGAATTTAAAGAAATGTTCATTTTTCAAAGATACTATTCAGTTTTTAGGTTATACAATTACGGAGGATTGTATTACACCTGCTAATCATAACATTGAAGCAATTAAATCATAACCAATTCCTAAAAATTTTAAAGATGTTCAAAGTTTTTTAGGATTAACCTCATATTTTAGACGTTTTATTAAAAATTTTGCTCTTTTGGCTAAACCATTATATGATCTATTGAAAAAAGAATCTATTTTCAAATTTGGAGTGGAAGAATTAAATTCTTTTGAAACTTTAAAGACATTACTTATTCAAGAACCTATTTTGTCAATTTATGATCCTAAAGCTGAAACTCAATTACATTGCGATGCGTCATCACATGGTTTCGGTAGTATTTTGATGCAAAAGCAAAAGGATGGGAAATTTCACCCTGTTTTTTATTTTTCAAAAAGAACATCCACAGCAGAGAGTAAACTTCATAGTTATGAATTGGAAATGTTAAGTATTGTTAATTCTTTAAAAAGATTCAGAGTTTATTTACAAGGAATAGAGTTCAAAATTATAACAGATTGCAATAGTATTAAACTGGCTTTACAGAAAAAAGATATTAATCAGAGAATCTTATGTTGGTCTTTAGAACTTCAAAATTATTCTTATACTATTGAACATCGTCCAAATTCACAAATGACTTATGCCGATTCTCTTAGTAGAAATTCTATTTTGATATTGGAAGATAATTCTTTTGAGAGAAATCTCAGTATTATGCAGGATAGAGATAAAGAAATATGTGAAATTAGGGAGAAGTTGGAGAAATCAGAAAGTAAATTGTTTCAGTTGAGAAATGGTTTAGTTTACCGGAAAAATGATAAGAATAAAGTTCAATTTTATGTTCCTACTTCAAAGTGTCATTAGAACATACCACGATGAGGTTGGTCATGTAGGCGAAAATAAGACTTTTGAATTAATTTCTAGAACCTATTGGTTTCCTGCAATGAAACAGAAAATTAAGCAATATATTCTAAATTGTCTTAAGTGTATTAGTTATTCGCCTGTCTATGGAAAGGCTGAAGGTTTTCTTAATTCAATACCGAAGGGTAATTTACCTTTTCAAACCTTACACATTGACCATTACGGTCCATTAGAGAAAACACGGTTTCAACATAAATATATATTATTAGTTATTGATAGCTTCACTAAATACGTTAAAATCATCAACTCAAACCAAGCCTGTTATAAAACATTTTTATTGTCTTACTTCAATCATTATAGTCGACCTCTTAGAATTATTTCTGACAGAGGAACAAGTTTCACTTCTAATGATTTTAAAGATTTTGTTACCGAAAATAATGTACAGCATATTCTTATTGCTACTGGCGTGCCTAGAGCTAACGGTCAGGCTGAAGTTATAAACAGATCAATAAATTCAATGTGTTCTAAATTATCGGATGATTTGAATAAATGGGATGAAATTTTGGTTACGGTCGAGTATGCAATAAACAATACTATTAATCGCTCTACAGGATATACTCCTAGTATGTTGCTTTTTGGAATAAATCAACGCGGACAAGTTTATGACAGTTTAAGGGAGTTTTTAGAAAATCAAGAAACATCAGATCGAAACTTAGCATTAATAAGAGAGGAAGCTTCAAAAAATATTATAAACTCTCAAGAATATAATAAGTGCATATATGATAGGAAACATAAGATTTTTCATAAATATCAAGTTGGAGATTATGTTATGGTTGTAAATACTGATGTGTCTGCAGGTACAAATGAGAAATTGATACCTAAATATCGTGGTCCGTATGTTGTTAGGACTGTTTTAGATAATGACAGATATGTTGTGAGTGATATTGAAGGTTTCCAAGTCACACAGATGCCTTTTGAAGGTATTATGGCTCCATCGAGAATGAAACCTTGGATGGAAGATGAAAGAGAGTGAATGCTTTCAATTTAAATTCGATTTCCCCTGATTATGGCTATTTTAACCTGATTTTTGACCTTTCCCCTGATTATGACTATTTTAACCTGATTTTGACCTTATGTTTTATTTTGTTTCCTATGTGAATTATGTTTTATGTGGCATTATGTGCTGATTTTATTATGTATAACTTTTGACTTATGACCTTTATGTATTTTATCAGCTATTATTATGTTATGTTCTATGTGCTGATTTTATTATGTATAACTTTGATTTATGACCTTTATGTATTTTATCAGCTAATTATTATGTTATGCTCTATGTGTTGATTTCATTATGTACAATTTTTGCTTTGTGACCCTTATGTATTTGATTGGATAATAATCTTTTTCTACAAACGTCACTAAAAGTGTCATTTTTAACGGATGCTGTCAGTGTCTAAAATGCCATTTTATGACACTGGTGCTAAAAGTGATTACTTTTAGCACTAGTGCTAAAAGTAATCACTTTTAGTGCGTTTGTAGAAAAAATAGTATATGATATTCGTGCTAAAAGTGATTTTATTAGGCTAAGCCTCCCCAAAAAAATTTAAAATTTTAATCTCAATATTTTATCCCTAATTCCTAATCAATATTATAATTCACAAATGACACTTTCCAAATTTCGATATTTTAATATAATTTAGAAAAATCTGACAACATTATTTCAATCAATCCCGCGCCTCCACGACAAAAATCTGTAAATCTGGGATACTCAGTAATACCGGCCCGATGGGCCGGAGTTATATGCGAGCCCGAAGGGCCGGAGTAATACGAGCCCGAAGGGCTAGAGTTATTTTAATCACGGGACTCAGTCTATAATTCTATTGGTCAGCCGATAATTTAGAGCCAATTAAAAACCGGGAGTATTTAAAATGCGATTTTTAGCGTCCGATCAAAGAGCCGGGAATATTCAAAAACTTTAGTTTTATCAAATTGATTTTGGAATGTTAGTTTTCTTAAGATTTTTACTTTTTTCAGGAAACGGTGGTTTTTGCAAACATAAACTACTTTATCATTGTCTTTGTCTTACTCACTATAATCAATAAGTGAATCTTATAATGTCATTTTCATTGATTTATTAATTCCATTATTAATTAATTATTAAATTGAATTTTAAACAAAAAACTCTTTTAAAATGTTATTTTTGTTTTCCGAGATGAGATGTGGCAACGTTGATTTTAGTTGGCCATCTTGTGTTTTTTTGCCAGTTTTTTCCCGAATTTTCGATTTTTCCGGAGTTTTTTAATGGAAAAAAGCGATTTAACATACGATACGAAGCTTTGAGGTTTCTTCATTTTTTAGTAAAAATTTCTAAATATGTAGTTTTAAATACCATTTAAAATGCTTTTGATGTGGCAACATCGCTTGTGGCTAAATTCAATCAAAGAAGCCATTTTGACAGTCGGCCATTTTCAATTGACGTGTTTACATTTTTATTCAGTTTTTCTTTGAATTTCCACTTTTCTGGGAAAACTGATTTAAAGTACGAGGCTTTGAGTTTTCTTTATTTTCCACCAAAAATTTCCAGTGTTTTAACGAGGTAAGTGAGAAAAACTTTAGTTTTATCAAGTAGGTTTTGGAATGTCATTTTCGTTGGTTTCTTTTTTGGAATTTTTATTTAAGGTTTTTGGGGTCCGGGGATCGTTTTCTACCACTTTTTTTCTCGAAATTCGCAAAATAAAAAAAAACTTTTGACGTTGACAGCTGTCAATTTTTTTTTGACACAAATCGATAGTTGGCGTCGTGAAACTGCCATGCACCGGGGTTTGATTTTCGTAGCTTTTATAGTAGAGCGGGGAAAAAGTCGAACATGTGTCAAATTTGACAGGTGACATTTGTCGATATTGCCAAAGTGTCGTGCGACAAAAGTTTTATCCGAACGAACCCGTTCATTGTTAACTGATTTTATACACTGATTTTATATCTTTGAAACAAAAAGACGTCATTTTGTATCGATTGTCAAAAAACCCAAGGTTTGAAATTTCAATTTTTTGACGTTTGTTGTATCATGAGCAGTGTTGCCATATGTTTTTTTTCGAATCTCGATTCTGGAAGGCTGAGGTTATCTCAATTATGAGCTCAAAGGGCCGAGGTTATACGAGTCCGAAGAGCCGGAATCATACGAACCGGAAGGGCCGGAGTTATACGGGCCCGACAGGCTGGAGTTATTTTAATCATGAGCCCGAAGGTCCGAGTTTATACGAGCCCGAAGGGCCGGAATTATACAAACCTGTTAATTGTTAACTGATTTTAATACTTCAGCTCTTCGGATCATAATCTTTAAAACAAAAAGACGCCATTTTATATCGACTTGCAAAAAAACCAAGGTCTACCTTGATATTTCAATTTTTTGACGTTTGTTGTTTCATGAGCAGCGTTGCCATATGTTTTTATCAAATCTCGATTTAAAGGTTATTTTAAACCCAATCATTGATATTTCTGAAAAATATTTCCTTTGAAATTCCCAAATATCCTTTGGAATCTCCAAAAATCTGTTAAAATTTCAGAATTCCATAATTTAGTGGAATTTCGGTAGAATAATTATGTTATTCTGAAAAAGGAATTAGATGTGAAATTTTTACGGAGTTTCCATAGAATTCACATTAAATTTTAATTCCTCTCGAATTACTTAAAATTTCAGTGAAATTCCGATCCAATAACACGAAATCCTAAATGAATTACATGGAGGAACTTTAAACAATTACATGATATTACACCTAAATTCTCAACATGAAATTTCAGTTTTTATTGAATTTTAGTAGGTACCTACTGCCGAGGAATTTTCAGCAAAAAACATGGAATTTCGGTGATATTCCGAAAAATTACCATGAAATTTCAATATATTTCGATGAATTTTTAAGATATTACTTGAAACTTCATTAATATTCCCAGAAATTCCTGGCTATTATAAGAGAATTTCAGTGAAATTCCGAAAAATTCCCATGAAAATAGATTAAATTTTGAAAATTCCTTGAAGTTTCATTGGACTTTTGAGAAATTTTCGGTTAAGTTATGAACGTGGATATTTTCATAAAATTTTAGTGAATTCCGAGAAATTTTTAAGAAATTACAAGAAATGTCAATAAAATTCCATAGAATTTCATGAACATTTTGTGGAATTCCAAGATATTTCAGTGGTAAAATTTTGAGGAATTTTAGTAAAGTTAAAAAAAAAATATGGAATTTTGAAATTGAAATCTTAGTGGAATTCCGAGGAGTTTCATGAAATCCTATACCTACTTGAATTCCGAAAAGAAATTGTCCAAGAATTCTATAAAATCTTCTAATGAAATGTTAAGGTATTTATTTCTATGGAATTACTTAAAATTTTCGCGGAATTTCCATGGAATAACTTAAAATTTTAATGAAATTCCAAAGAACTTTGATGAAATCTTCGAGAGGTTTTTCCCCCAATTAGTTTTCCAGGAAAACTTTGAAAGTGTGAGACTGTATTTTCCAAGAGGCAAAACCACCTTGAAATTCTTTGTTATATAAAAACTTGAAAATTTATAAGGAATTTGGAAGATTGTGTTCGATGTTGGACAAATTCCAAGGAATTCTCGTCGAATTACACCTACATGGAATATCTTGAAATCTTATTGTGGAATTCCAGTGAAATTATATCGAAACCGAAAAATTCCCTCGGAATTAAACAGAATTTTCGTGGGATTTCCATGGAACCACGAAAAATTTCGGCAGAATTCCGAAAACTTGAATTAAATTTTAGTGAAATTCTGAGTAATTTCTGTCGAAATTTCCATGAAATCTTCTACTGTAATTCCGAGGAATTTTTGTACAAGAATTTCATTGAATTTTATGGTGGAATTCGGAAAAGTATTATGAAATCTTATGATAAAATTTCTAGGACTTTCTGTTTTTCTATTCAAATTTGTCATTTGAATGAAATTTCGAGGATTTCCATAAAATCTTCTAGTGAAATTCTGAGGAATTTCTATGGAATTAACAAAAATTTTCGCAGAATTCCCATAGAATATTTATCGTTAAGGCTCCCCTAAATTAGATGGTAGATTTATATACAAGTTGGTCAAAATCCCAGAAAAACTCGTAAGATCTACTCAAAATCACTGAAAATCTTTAAAATCTTTTAGCCTCCTCACTTGAAATAGTCACGAGCCGCCACTGTGAATGTGTTATGGAAACCCATAAGATTCAGGTACCTCTTATGTTATTTATGAATTTATGACCTATGAACTTTTGTTTTATGATTATATATTTTGTATTGCTATAAGCAAAGTATTTTGTGAACCTGATTCACCTGATTGAGGGCAATCAGATTAGTCAGGATAGGCCGAACTGTAGTAACCACTTGATATTCCCGCTCAAACTTTTAAATTAAAATTTGCGCCGGATGTCAGTGGCGCTCCCTGGCGGGGAGAGCGAGAAAGCGTTGGGGAAGGAAGGGAATATGGCGGAGAGACGTGGTTGCGCAGGACGGACCGTCCGCCATGGAATGGTATTTTTGGAAATAAAATTGTTCTAAACGGTTGTGCTGCTTTTTCTGAGTTTGAAACCGCTCGTTTAAGCCTTCCTACATTGTCTTATAAAATGTTTTCATATTTTTTATAAAAATGCCACTTTTCCTTGTTTGAAATTTTCAAATGGCATTTGACAGGTGTGAGGCAAGTCTCGAGTCAAAAATTTTAGGTGTTTTTTTGGTTTGCAGAACCTAATGCCAAAAACCGATTTGAAGTAAGGATGAGCATAAAAAAATTTCTCATATGGTGCAGACTTTTCTGCGGACACTGTATAATATCACAAGAGAAAAAAATTTGTCGGCAAAATTTTCGAAAGGTATGAAAGTTTGTTGCTTGGCAATTTTCGAAAAGCAACAAACTTGAATAAAACCTTGAGAACAATTTTGCCTACACAATTTTTTCTCGAGAGGTATTCGTCATGACTATTTCACGTAAGATTTTGAAAATAAATAGAATGTAAAAAAATGAATAAAAATTTCAAATTGAAAATATCAGTTTGACAATGTCAAAAAATGGTCGCTGAAATACCATGTTGTTGGTATTGTCCAGGTAGCAATATTGTCAGGTGAATACCGAATTTATTGCCGGTGTAATACACTCTAGTGAAATAGTCATATATTATATCACAAGAGCTTTAAATTTAATCGATTAAACTATCCAACATATTTTGAGCATGATTTTGCTTGGAAAATAGTTGAATGCGCAATAACTTAATATTCAAAAGTTATTGTGCATGAAACTATTTGCCAAAAAGCAAAATTATGCAAAAAATATTTGGATAGTTTAATCCATTTAAATTTATAGGTCGAGTGGTATACGGCTAGATTATTTCCTGAATAATTAGGATTGAATTGTTGGCGTCAATCCTATCCAAAGAGTTCTATTTATTATAAAATGTCAGAATATTTCTATCAAAATTCTGTCAAAAAAGGTAAACAAAAATTTAATCGCTGATAAACAGGTCTTGTGAAATAATCACTCATTTAAACAAAATTCATTCAAAAAATGACGTTGTCTGATGGGTATTTTATAATGAATGAAATAATCACAAATAAATCTTTCTGGACCAAATTAATTGTTTTACTTTTTTTAATCCGACAAGATATGAGAGTCATTTAGCTATTAAAAACCACAATTCCAGAATCATTTTCTAATTATTTTCTTTTGGTTCCAGGTCTAACAGATGCACAGGTCAAGGTGTGGTTTCAGAACCGAAGAATGAAATGGAGACATTCTAAAGAAATTTCGAAAATAGCAGACAATGCAATAGATTCGACACAAGAAGAGCCGCACATAGATGTAGATACCATAGGAGAAGATGCTGACTGATTTCTGTTGTATTATTTGTGGTTTAAGTGTTTGTTTGCATTATTGATTCAGATCAAAGTATGAGAAAAAAAACCTATATATTGCTTTAATATTAATAAAAAACTGTGTTTTACTATAGGTGCTGAAACTTGGTTTACAGTCTTTCATTTCAAAACGTTCTAATAGTTTCTGGGTGCATGAAGATTGCTTAAGATTTATTTCACCATTATCTCTGTCCTAAAATTTTTCAATCATCAATAATCATAATCCAATATTATTTTATAAATTAAAATAATTTGGATTTTTTGCTGACGTATCAGTACCAAATCTTCTTCCGTTATCGAAGCTTGGGGGGCTCACGAAATTAACTAATCAAACAAAGTCACAAATTTGATTAATATTGATTGATATCAGGTCAGACTTTTGACAATAATCATGTTAAGAAAATGGTGGTGAGTATTTTATAAAAATTAGATTTCCAATTATTTATCTATAATTTACCACTGATACATAACCATATAATTTAATTGTCCATAATTTCTTTTTGAGGAACTTAAATAAGCGCTCTCCTGCAAATTACAATTTACTGTCGGGAATCAAATTAAAGGCTAGCCTCAGCAATGATTGATAAAGGCTCGGAAACAAGAATTTTATGAAATATGTATTTTCCTTGAAGGTGTTAGTTGTAATTATGCAGCTGAAAAATATTGTTTTCAGAGCTTTTCTGTTTGCTATTGTTTCGGCAAAATTGAGAGCACCACATTTAAGCTCAAAGTGTTTCATAAATGAAAATTATAAAGTGATTAAACATTATTTTCGGCAAACTAAAGTGATGGAAATGATTATATTCCATTATCCAAACAGGACGAATCATAAGACACGTTCCATGACTACCAAATTCTACAAGTTAAATGCTGCAAAGCTAAATATACCATCGATAATAAAAATAAGAAAGATGCCCGAACATTTAAAACATAAAGAGATAATAGAAACTAATTTAAAAAACTATTCAGTTATACGAGTAATGAAAAGCACAACTTTATCAAAAAAAGATCATAAAAAAAATCGCTTTTACAACTCAATATCATTTGAGCCACATTTAGTACAAGTCGTAATTATTGAGAACCCAATAACACTTTATAAGTTTTTGAAGTCAACTCCAAAACAATTATTTAAATATACGAGAGGTTTGAATATAATTTTGTTTTCTTCGATCAATGTCGAAATCGAAGATATCCAAAAATTTTTAATTTTCTATTGGGAAGAATATCAGAGATTAAATGTGATCGTACAAGCACCATTTTGTTGCAAATTGAACACTTCTTGGGTTATTTTCAAGCCTTTTGAACCAACTCAATTCGGCTTTGGACAAATTCAAATTCACGATTTGGAACATATGTTGCAAACTAACATGAATTTACTACAGAATCATGCTGCACGTTTGAATGGTTACCCTCTACGTATTTCTTTATTCGAAAGATATCCAACAGCATTGACGTCTTTACCGAAATTATTAGAAGATTCAAAAATTTATAAGCCATTTTCAAATTCTCCTGGACTGTTCGGTGTTGATGGTATGTCTATGAGATATTTATCAAAAATAATGAATTTCGAGATAAATTTATGTACCGATAGTGAATGTCAATATTTCGGAGTAGTATTCAGTAGTAATAGATCAGTTATTGGAAGTTTGAATAAAATTTTAGAAAGAACTATAGATATTCAAGGCAATGGATGGTTTATCATGGATTATGGAATCAAAAATCTGGAATTTACTTTACCTTATGATTTTGATGAGCTCTGCATTGTAACGCTTAAAGCTCCTAAAAAACCCGTGTGGCTAAAAATGCTTTTTCTGTTTAAAGAAGATGCTGGCATCGCTATTATTGTTACAATTTTATTGTTGACTGTTATAAATAGGCAACATTCATTATTCGACTCTGCTATGGAAATGTATTGCATACTTATTGGACAATCATCGTTGTGCGCTATAAAAAAAAATCAACTTTGGAAAAGAATCCTCATTGGAAGTGCTTCAATATTTTCCTTAATCATCACAACAGTTTTTACGTCGACATTATTTATGGCTTTACAAACCGTAACTTATTTCCCTAATATGCAAACTCTGGAGGAAGTTGATAATTCCAATGTAAAAATGATAAGCTCTTTTGATCCATTTGCAAAAAGCCCTTTGAAGCTTTATGAAAGATTGTCAAAAAAATTCATGTTGGATCCAAAACTAACTGACATTTTAAAATGTGTCGTTCAAGGCCTAGGAGCTGGAGTGGAACGATATACCGATGGACAGCTCAGGATTGCAACCGAATATTTAAGTCCAGATGGGAGCCCTCTATTGTACATAGTCCCTGATTGTCCCAAGAAAATGTTTTTAGGTTACCTCACCCCTATGGGTTCACCTTATTTGGAAGTTTTCAACTATTACTTACGGAAATTCGGTGAAGCTGGCCTTTTCACCAAATGGCATCAAGATTTTATTTATGCTATAAAGTTAGGAGTCCAAATGCATCATCACAACAAGCATGGGAAAATAAGGGTTTTGGATTTGAATGACGTTTATGTGGCTTTTTGTATTTTGATTTACGGATTGTTGGGCTCTTTTTTCGTGTTTTTAGTGGAGATTTTGAAGGGACAATACGATACGCGAAGACAACGATTGAAAAATCAAGGAAGAAGAAAGTTATTTGTAATGGATTCAAACTTAATAATAAACCAGTTTAAGTAATATTTTTTTGAGTCCTTATTTTAAAAAATTGAATAATCCAAGAAGGCGTCGATTAAATGATAATAATTATTATCTGGTAAAGATTCAAAAAAATGGAGGATTAAAGTAAAGGGATTTAAAATATAAAAAAAGAGTTTTCTGGAATAAAAGAAAATCAGGAAACTCAAATTAAAATGTTTATAAATAGGTCTGTTCAAACCACTGATCTCAAAAATAAATGGATAAACAAAGAACGCTTCTAATGCTGCTAATTTACGAGGTCATAATCTAAAAAACAAAAACAACTGACTGGGACAGCTATGAGCATGCGCAGTAGATACATGTACTGTGTATGCACAAAATCTGGCCAATGAAAATGAAGGAATTTCAACATTTAGAACAGTTGTTCGAAAGATAAGACACTGCGCAGGCATTAGGCTGTTCCGTTGCACTACTGTTCGTAGAATATTGACCCCAAATTTTCGCACAAATTTTGCCAATAAAGCCGTATGATTGTTTATCCATTTATTTTTTAGATCAGTGGTTCAAACCGACATGAGAACCGTTCTAGAACAGTAATTTCCAGTCAATCAATTCATTTGTCAATTATGATAAACGTCCAATTTATTGAAAAATAGGTGGGCAACTGGAAATGACCGTTCTAGAACAGTTCTCATGTCGGGTTGGAACAGACCTTATGAAGTATCTATGAAAAAGTTTCTGATAAGACCACAGAAAAAAGTTTTGCAATAATTAGTAATTTTATATACGGACGAACCTGCCTAAAATTCTGAATCCAATGAGAAGTAGTTTCAAGAGTGTTTTTAATCAGGAATAATCTACGTCCTACGACAGTGTCATTATGACACATTTAGCCTTCTTCAAGTTGGAACCGTCTATAATGAACTCTTTCGTCAACGACCACTTCGAAACGATCGCTGCCGATGCGTCCCGTCTTGCTCACTACAATAGGAGATCGACCATCGACCATTACCAACAGAGAAATCCAGACTGCAGTTAAAGTTTGCCTCACGAGTCTAGCACTATGGAAAGAATGCGGATAAAAAAATTGCAATATTGCCTATTTGACTTCCAATAGAAAATACCTTAATATTTATCTATGTTACAACCTACATTTATAAGGAAAAAGTAATATTTAAAAACGCTGTGCGTACGCCTATGGCAGGCAGCATAAAGCTCGAATTTAATGGCGTTATTCCCCATTGCCCTTCAGACTTCCTAGTGCTAGACTCGTAAGGCGAACTATAGGTTGTTATTGCCCGGTGAATTAGCCAAGCAGGCCGTCAGCGAAGGCACCAAGGCCGTAACGAAGTACACGAGCTCCAAGTAGATGGACTTTTGCTGGACGACATTGGATCCAGTCCAATTGAATGGCACCGAAAACACCAAGGAAATGAACCAATAAAATTATTAGATTTTTAACCACGCTACTGTGCTGTCGTTCAGGCTCTAACCTTAGGCTTTAACCAATAGAATCATGCCTCTAAATAATCACGCCTCTCCACATCCATCATTTCGCAATGTTGTCGGATTTTTTTCTATTTCAAAATACCACACATGCCCATATAGCAAAAAAAAAATATGTCATCAACTTGTTTATTACTGTTTCCGTCAAGTTTGGCAAAGCAACAAATTTTATTGCAGTTCGCCGTTTGGCTAGCCAGACAATATATGACATAAGAAATAAAAATATACGAATAAATACCCAAGATACATAACTAAAGCTGGGTTCACGTCATGAAATATGTAAAAATATAGAATCTTATAATATATCCGATAAACAATAAATTTCTATTATTTTCAAACGTCATATAACAGTGATTTTTGTGATCATTTCCACAAGGTATAAGGGTCACTTCAATGACTTTCAGCTTGAGCGGCGTATAAGTATTATACTTCGCCGGAGTCGATTTAAGGTAGTTTACCTGTACAGGTATATTGGTGCCGACTACATGGGGGCATTGGGGCAGGTGCACCCATGAGCAACCTCTCATGGGTGCGGAGCACCCATGGGAGCTCTGGTGGAGAATCCGGAAGTACAAACGTGTTTAATGGTCATTCCGTTCCGTGTGGTAGTATCAGTATCATGTAATTTGAATTTACACAACTTTGTACAGGGTGGTCATTTTATCTTGATAACATTTTAAACTGTCATAATTTCTTTATTTTTAAAGTTATATAAATAAATAAAAAAACATACTGTATGGTTGTTTTCCAAGTTTTGGATAGGATGGACAAAAAACAAAAGACTGATATATTTTGACAGTTTTGCACACAAAAAGTATTTTTTTAAATGGATCACCCAGTAAATTTCAAGTTTGTTTGATAATATGTTTCATTCTAATTGCATTATATACAATACAATACAATTGAATACAATTCACTTTATATTTACATGCAGAAATGTTTCATTTATTCTAACTGCAAATATTGATAACCTACACAGATTACCTGCAAAGGTGGGTAGGTAGACAGAATTTTCCATTAGAATCAATAAAACACTTTGCATGTAAATTGTATTAAAGTGTAATGTATTGTATGTATTGCAATCAGAATGAAACATATTATCAAAGAATTTGAAAATTTACTAGGTGTTCCATTCAAAAAAATGCTATTTGTGTGCATAACTGTCAAAATATATCAGTCTTTTGTTTTTTGTCTACCCTATCTAAAACTTGAAAACCAACCCTACAGTATGTTTTTTTATTTATTTAAATAACTTTAAAAATAAAGAAATTATGAGAGTTTAAAATGTTATCAAGATAAAATGACCACCCTGTACAAGAATGCATACAAGTAATATTAGTACCTATTCTGTCCTTTCGTTATTTGTGGTCAGTTCCAGTGGCGGACTGGCACAGTCGAACTAGGTCGGCTGGTCGGCTTCACTCACCTTGGGGGCCTGGCAGTACTGGGTCTATATCTTTTTCAAGGCAAAAAAATAGCGCATTCTGCACCATGAAAAATTATAAAAACTTAATAATTGTTACAGTTCGGCTTAAAGGTAGATAGAAGTGCTGCTACAGGATAATGGTAATAATATATGTCAAGCCACTATGATACGGTCAAGCTCTGGCGCAACCGCCACGCAGACTACTGAAATTAGCGCACGTGCCTTCTGGGCACGTTTGTTTCGCCTCAGCAATATACCTATGTATGACTGGGCTGCTTGTATAGTGTGATGGTCCCCACTACTTGTGCGAAATGGTATGTTACGTGCACAGACACACTAGCTGTCCTCGCCGTCGGCTAAACTCACTACATATCAGTTATTTATTGCTTGCCCCGTTGCCCTGAAGCTGGGATTGGGACCTATGCGCCAGATTTTACCGGTGCATTCATGTAGTCTACATGCTCCGTATTCTTTATGTTCGAGGTCATGAATCCCGTTCCAGGACAAGGTACGGATTCGAGCTGTCACACCCTCACAGCTTTATGCATGGAGCCAGAGTTCGCCTCGTTGCTCAGAATTCTGGGAAAGTGACGATGCAGTGGCCCTGCTGTTCTGCCCAACGAGTCAGGAAAAAACCTTCCACTAGGTAAGACCTGGCATCCTCTGTTGCCAGAGTTCTCGTTTGAACGAGACGAGTTGCCGTTCGGTACTGTGACCTACTATCTTGTATGGGAGAAGCTCAAAAGCTTTGCCACTTTGCCCAACATTCCGAATGGCCTAAGCACTGACGAAAGTAGGATCGCTCAGGATTCAACTCCCTAAGGCCGTTGCGAGATAGTGGACACTTGGACACAACGATTCCGCGCTCCCACGTTGCCAGACTTCGGTGGACATTCTGGGAAACAGAGACGTACCGACTATTTTTAAAGCATATTTTCATATGCAATTGCACACATCAGGGCCCCTAGAAATTCCGGCCTAGCCAGTCCGCCACTGGTCAGTTCTATGCTCTATTACTTTATGTTGCTACTCTTCATCTCTATTCTTTGATAATAATCGGGACAGTCCTGCCCACAACGAGGAGTCTGGCGACTCTGGCGTATTGGTAATTGATATTAAGCTATAAGTAAGTAAGCTACTTTCTTACTTAAGTACTTGGTACTTGGCTTACTTTTTGATTTCGTTTTTCTTGTACTTGTACTTATTTCTTCCACTGTACTGTGTTTATATAAATAAAAATAAATACATTATTACAAGTTTGTTTAAAATTTATACTGTACCTATCCAGTCATACGATGGAAGGATAAAATCGAATACAAAAATTGAACGAGGGTTGCTCTAGTGCTACCCGGATTTAGCAATCAGAAACACAATAAAATAGACGTTTTTGGGTGTGGCATCCGGAAAAAAAATTACCCTCCGGTGAGTTTCCCCCTCCCCCTATAAACAAATTTATAAAGTTATTATCCTGCACCCATAAAGGTGATCCTTCCATAAATATTCTTCATGTGACTTGCATGGATTTGATTCAAACTTCCATGCGCGTCACATAAGTATTACTTATACTCCTAATAAAATAAATATCTATTATTTCAACTTTTTGCAGATATTACCTATATGAAACAAGAAGGTATTTAATACATGCATATTATTTTCCATTATTTTAATACATCCTTATCCTAACCTATTCTAATAATAATTATTCACACATATATCACATGATTTGTACTAAGATATCAAAAGTAAAACTACAAGTATCTTTGAGCAGGACAAGAACTGCATGTTTGCATCCCTTGCAGGCACTGTATCGTGCACTGGATCCAACCAATGTAAGCTGGAACGTTCAAGTAAACTCCATATCTGCCAGGTTGTCCACAATTTTTTCCCCAAAGAACTAGACCGACTAAGCTGTACTGGGTACCGCTATCTGTGCAGACCAATGGAGATCCACCATCTTGCTGTAATAAAGAAAGAAGTAACGGATTTAGTGGGAAAAGGAATGGATGAAGAGTTTGAGATAATTGGCATGTCTATTAGTAAATACATACTTACACAGAAGCTCATTGAAATGCTGTTGAAAGAATATTTTGGTATTTATAAGAATAGGAAATTTTATACAAACAGCCATTAAACTGAATCTGAATGTCAAAAAGCTGATATTAGATTTACAAAGACGCTTCCACGAGTGAAATTTAAGAAATTTCCAAACTTATACTTACTTGGACTTAAAGTTGAAACATGTATTTGACATTCTGAATTTTGTAGGTAGGTATATTTTTCTACTCAAATCAAGTTTTAGTTTGAATAAGAATTAGATACATCACTTTTCGCTTTTATAAGCTAAGAATTGAGTTTGAGACAAATAATTTACTTACAGTGCACGCGTCCAACTGACTTTCACCTCCTGCGCATATTTCATTGGGAAAATCCAAATAGGCAGCAGTGTTGGCAGCTCCCAATATGTTGGTATAAGAATTGGTACATTGGTTATTAGCAACAATCGGAACACGAGCTTGCTTCAGTGTCTGAGTCGGTGCGTTGTCCGTATTGAAATTTGTCTGGCCCCATCCGGATACGACACAGGAAGCACTTGAAAAAAAAAAAAAAAAAACGACAATTGAATAGGTAGGTACACAAAAAATTGTTCAGAAGAAGCATGTGCTTAGCTAAGTGTAAGAAGACTAACATTCTAACATAGTATTTTACAGCAAGGTAAACGGTTTAAATATCTTCTATTTCTTCTGTTCGTTATTCGTTTTGAAATATTTAGGATTATTAAGAAACTATTACCTTGATGATCCAATATAATTTCTTCCAGATTGTGGCAAACATATCGGCATCACACGGTTATTCATATACATCGGAGTGGCCAGCCTCAAGATAGCTACATCGTTCTTAAGATAGGTTTGATTGTAATTGCTATGTATCCACACTTGAGCGACTTGCGACGTTTGGACGTTATTCGTATTGCCAGTGTTGTAAATGCCCATCGATACACTTATGCTTGATCTGGACATTTTGTAAAACGAATTTCAACAAGTTAATTATGCCTGGAAAATCATTTCTATACTTACAAATTTGATATTTTATGTGCAGCAGTTAAAACATGAAACTGATCGAGCAGGACGCCACCTCCAGCGTAGCCATTTTTCTGTCCCAAATTGTTATTGTTTCTCAAGAAGGCCTGCCAAGGAAATGCATTTTCGGTGGCGAAACCACTGTTCGGACCAGGCAAAACTGACGGGGTTCCACAAATTACGCTCGTACAGCTAATGTACCCGCTGGGGCAACTAGTCGGCGATACTATACCAACCTAGTGAAGTAATAATGACAATTTAACTAACTTCAGTTCCAATCGCAGCGATAATATTTTTTGTCAATCTGCGCAGATGACCAAAACTAGTTTTTTGATGTCTCCCCAATCCCTAGGTTTGCGCATACCACCCCGAAAAAAGCTGGAGTTCTGATTAGAAAATCTTTTTCGAAATGTATACTTTTCCAGCAGATATTACATAAGATTATGTTGGATGTTGTTGTTTAAATGTGGAAAATTTCATAAATGTTATGTAAGTCTAGATTTTTGAAAGTAAAATTTAACTAACTCATCGGATTCTGTTTTAAACGTAAATGTTGACATCAAAGTAAAATTTAAATAAATTTGAAATAATTTTTTTACCAGCATTAGTTTTATGTCAAGTTTATGTAAATACTATAACTGAATTTTCGAGACGAACTACTTCCATGATTTCATGAACATAAACGCTTTCGCGAGAAAATCATGACGTCATATTGAACGTAGTTCGACGACATCCGTCGCGAAAATTCGGTTTATGTTGAATAAAATCAACTTACATTTGGAGTAACAACACCTGTTGAGCCTCCATTACCACTTGGAAAGCCTCCATTACCGCTTGGAAAACCTCCAGCCCCTATTGCCGCAGACGTACTCGGGCTCAAAATCCGAGGATCTATAATGTTACCGCCACCGTTACACAGCGATGGAATAGTGCAAGTGAATGTTGGCATTTGTCCCTGAGAGTGACTCAAACCTGAAAATGTATCCAAATTTTCAATCATTCCTGGAATCCAGGAAAAGAATAATCCACACTCGTAAGCAACAAAGGCTCACACTTGTGTCAAATCATTGTAAGTAGGAATTTTTCCCAAAACTGACGACATAAAGATGAATTAGAGATGATATAGAGAAGAAATTTGATGACCTGGCCTAAGCGATTATTGTTTCCATTTCAAAGTACAATAAAATTTATCAATGATCAGTATTTTAGTTATTTAGAATTTCTTGTGTAATGGATCTTGATTTTAATGATTTGAGAAAAGTGATTGTGGAACCTTGGCAATTTAAGAGCATGGGCGTATCTCATTTGCTGTATTTTTACTCAATCAAGAGAAAAGTGATATAGTCAAAAAAGTAAGTTACCTACTTTTCCGCAATAGATAAAAACTATTTCCTAAACAACTCACCTACGACACAAACTACTAAAACCAACTCAAAATTCATTTTTAAAAACTAACACAAAAGTTTCTAACACGGAGTTTTGTCAAGAGCAGCTAACGACAAAGAGCACCTCGGGAATAATAGCACCCAGCCACAGGAACCAAGTTAATTTATTCTTCGGACGTTGACAATTAATTATATGATGGTCACATTTTATAAAAATTAATATCAGCTCCACTATAGGTGTTTTACTGGTTTATTGTGTTTGTATCATGGTTATTAAAATTATATTTTTATTGGGTGGAACAAATAATATTAAACCACGACAAAATAGTTTAGAAAGAGATTCTTTCTTTTCTGTGCAATATCACCATTCACCATCAACTATTTTATGTTTTTTTTTTTTTTCTGTTCTTGAAATAAGTCAACGATAATGAAACATGCCAAAATATATTGAAACAAATTTGAACATAATCTTTAAGAAAAGGACCACTTTTTCGTGGAATCGATATTACAAAAATGTAAGGTGTAAGAGCAGAATACTTGAGCCACTCTATAATATAGATACCTATATAAAACAAATTAGCCGTTAATTTGTTGACGGTGAAACAAATTAGGATTTTTCCAACTATCCTAAGGTAAGATTTAATCGGTTTTGCGTTAGAATCATAAGCCATGACCGGAAAAAATATCAAATTAAACTATTGAATACAAAAGATATAAAGTGTAAACCAAATATAAACAGATATAATATGCATTGTAACGTGTTAAGGCTAACATTACTATTGACATTTTTAAAAGTCAAGTTCAAACAATTTAATTTTGATCATGACTATAACGACAAATGCATCAATTTTTACTTTATTAGATTTGGATTTTTTTGTTTCCAACAAATATATCTTAAGAGTTCCGTTGAATGGGTTGCAATAATTACAAAATCATCCTGGATCTAAGTTTCTTGGACTGTTTTTTTGAGAATCTTCCTCAAACAATAGGGATACGAGACGAGATATGATAAACAGCTTTAGTTGATGAAATTATCGACAAGATATCTACGTAATACAGCTAGTTTAAGATTCGGCATAATTAGCTGATAAGCTAATAACCTATTCCAAATCCTAGTTGTCTTCTAGAAGTATTTCCCTGAACAATATTGGTAATAAGAAACCTAATTCGATGTAGATACTTTTAATGAAATAATTATTGTAGATAGACAAAATTTATATTTATTTGCCCTAATGGGTTTATAATAGTTCTAGAACAAAAATAGCTAGCGTTTGAACATTACTATGATATTCCTTTAAGGGTATACTTTTTCCTTTGTGAAAGTGATATAATTACATGATAAGTAAATCTACAAATTGTCGTGAGAGGTTAACCCTCCAGGAAACATATTTATTACAGTCTATAATTTGTGAAACTTAACTTCAATTTTGTTAGACAGGTATTTTTTGTCATGTATTCCTTATATTTATTAGTTCTTTTGTGTTTATTGATAAAAACAGGATGTTTTGATAAACTGTCGATGTATTATTTGGATTGTTTCGATTTCGAATAGTTTCAGCAGAAAAAAATTGATTAGATGATAAATCATTTATAAGGAATATTGAGACAAAATTGCAGCCCACACGACACACAACATCTTATGCATTACAGGTTTCACAAACATTTTTTTTTTTCTGTTACAGATTCAGATTCTATAAGTCAAAGTAGGTATTTATACTGATTGTATTTGTTAATTTTAGAAAATATTTACCTATTTTTACTAGGTAGTAATGTATTTTGTTGTGTTGTTAATTTAAATAAAATTTCCATTCTGATTTTGCATACGTGGAATTTTTGTTCTAAATACCATTCGTGCTCAGATTTTGAGCCGGATATTTTTTGCTTGCTATCTCATACATAAAATTTCGGCCTATAAACCAGGTATCCCAAGATACTACACTTTTACCTGTTTACCAGATTCCGGCTCCAGATTTTTCATTTAAATCTAAAGAAGAACTGGAAAATGAGCTTTATAAGAGTTCAAAAATTCACCTCTATATCTGGTAGCACTCCGCGGTTTTATCTTCTTTAGGGACCAATTATTGAACACATGCAACAATTGAGACCCGATGAATTCGATTGTCATGAAATTGGGAGCATCTTTTACTCTGAAGCTTCAGCTTCACAAACAAAATATTTTGTTTCAGTTTACAGACAACAATTTGTATCAGATCAAGTGCCCATTTTATTATTATTAATGTAAAAAAAATTGATGCAAAACTGCCCACCATAGAATTGCGAAAACTTGCAGGTGATGCATACGAGCGATACTCAAAGACTTTTTAAAAGATAGACTATCTTCTTCGCAGGACCATACCATTCCCAGAGTTTTACAATTACAAGCTTCTGGGGGACTAAAATGAAGATCCTGCAGCTATGATTCAGATGTCGTAATATTTTTTTTAAACTTAAGAACTATTTGATTTCCATTTTTTAAGTTCGAAACTGTCTGTTCTTGATACTGATGAAACTTCATGGCAAAGCTAAACTGCTTCACTAACTGTCTCCGTACCTGATAACAAATCATCCGATCATCGACATAAAAATCGTGTTCAATCACCCTTGAAGCTTTGGTAAATTGAATCTTGTCGCAAGAAATGTTAATGATGCACTTGCTGTCCCATACGTAACTGTGTTCCATGCAAACGTTTCAAGAACACTTTCAGGATTTAATCGCTAGAATATCAATTGCAGAGGCCGGTACTGTTTTTCTACTAAAATTTGTCTATACATCTACAAATATCACCAAATTTACGATGGAATAGTAGTGATAGTTTGACAGTTCTACGCCCCTTTATCTTCTAGATCTGTATAGCTGTACAGTTTTAGACAGGTCTGTATACAGCTCTAGAGGTCCGATACAGCTTTAGACAGGTCTGTATAATACAGTTTCAGACAGGTCTGTATACAGATCTGTTTCTAGACATGTATAGCTGTATCAGATCTGTCTCTAGACCTGTATAGCTGTATACAGACCTGTCTTAAACTGTATACAGCTATACAGGTCTAATATAAAGGATAATCTCGTCCGGAGGACGGAGAGCGTAGAACAGTCAAAAATTACTACTTGGAATGTTGTCGAAATTTGAGAAGGATGGATTGGAGGCAGAGCTGGGAGTACCGACAAGAAATAGTTACTTTACTTTAACGAGTTACTGAAAGTAACGCGTTACTTGGTAACTTCGTTACTTTTTAGATTGATTGATAAGTAACTGTAACGACGTTACTTTCCTGAAGTAACTGCAGATCGTTATTTTGTTAAAGTAACGAGTTACTATGAAAGTAGCGCGTTACTATAAAAATAACGCGTTTATATGGAAGTAACGCGTTATACTAGTTACTATGAAAGTAACGCGTTCTCTCAATTTGTTTATCTTCTTTACAAATAATTGACGATTGAGGAAAAGGAAAATAAGTAATCCAAAAACTTTGTATGTGAAATAAAATATGGGTAGTACAGAAAATTTGTTTTGAAAGCTCAAAATAATCGTTTTTGGGCGTGGCACGCGCCCCATCTGCTCTAAAGACATTATAAGAAGTTACAGTAACGCGTTACTTTCCAATAATTAAGTAACGAAAATAAAGTTATCATTATTCGAAAGTAACTGTAAATTTTAAGTAACGAGTAATTTTTAAGCAAAAGTAACTGTAAAGTACCTAACGCGTTACTTTTTTCAAGTAACGATCCCAGCTCTGATTGGATTAAAAACAATCCTTAACTTAGTTGTGATACTATCTTCACTTATAACCCCATGATGTAGACAAAAATACGTTATTCCATTATCTCCGGGATTGTATACTGACATGTAACCAAGGTTCTGGTATTCCTGCATAAATTCTGAATACGTTTATTTTCTTCTCAAATTAAAATTCAGAATTTAGCAGGTGCCCATACTATTCAGCGAACGCGCTTGTTATTTTTGAAATTTTGATATTGGCAGCATTGTTATTATGAATTCTCATAATCGCACTAGTTGTTACGAGTCTAAAGCGACATGGGGAAGGGAGGGATATGACTCTTGAAGGTGGCCTAAAGAAGAAATCCGACTTATAGGGCAGCTCTAACTAATAAAGGCGCCACCTGTTTTCAACCCTGCAGTAAGTCGGTTTCTGAACGAAAGATATTTTAAAACAGGAAACAGCCTATAGCATACAAAGAATCAAATCAACACCAAAGAAAGGAAGGTATATCATACTTAAGCTGAAATCCCCTAGGATTGGAGAACTCGTGATCACACCGCAGTCTGAGAAGAACTAAAAATTTTAAATGTCAAAAATCAGGTGTAAAGGGAAAATAAAAGAAAATCACTGAATATTAAATTGTATATGCTTTTGTTTATCTTGCTTGATTCGCTTCGTTCAGGATTTAACAATGATTCCAATAAAAAAAAAAGGGTATTATGGCATAATTATATCGATACCCCAATATGTTCAGTAGGTATTAAAAATAACCTTAGATTTAAAATAAATCCAATACACAATCAAAAACGTTGCTTACCCTTGAAATAGGCCTATTTTCCTGGTTTACAGTACCTTTTCTATTTTAGGTTAAGCCTAAAATTTATAATAAAAACATAAAAGAATAAATAATAAGGTATTAACTCCTATAATTAAAAACAAAACACCAAAGTTTTTATTGGTAATTTAGGCCACTCAACCCAAAGACATGGCTGTCATCAAGTGGTGTCAGTTGAGGTGTTAGTGACTATTCTTAGGTGACGCCCCACTTTTCTTCTCCCTTTCATCAACTTACCACTTGCCAGACTATACATTACTGTCATCTTCTGAGTTACCTACTTTTTGATGGACTCCAAAATTGTCTACATTAGAAGCCGGGGATAATAACCCCGTATCGCTGACACTCCCAAACCGCATGTCTACGTGGCATACATCTCAGACGATGTGGAATCCACCAGACTGACGGAGGAGCAGGTACTAACGCGCCTGCGCAAAAGGGTCTGCTAACGCTGGAGTGGACCATTCTGCACAGAGAAGCTACTAGCCCTGGTCAGATGTGGACCTTTTCTGTGGACGATGTGTCCATGAATAGCCTCAAGATGGACTATCATCCCTACTGTGGTTTTGGAAAGGTGCTTTTTCGACCGAGGTCCAGCCCTGAACCTGGACCGAGTATCGGAGAAAAGAAACCTCAGGAGCGTGGGCCATCCACCCCAGCAAAAGAAGCTACAAGGCCTTCTCAGAAGCCTATACCAAGGGGTAAGGGTAAAGAACCCTCCTCCGGTAAGGTGGTGAAGAGAGGATCCCAGCTGAGTGGAGGGCGGGGTAATTGGCCCACTCGTTTTAAACTTAACCTAACCTAACCCCGTATTTTTACACCAGTGGTGGAATTGTTTTCGATTACTAGGTTTCGTGGAAGATTTCCTACAAGAGCCGGGAATAATAAAATATTGATCACGTAGAATTAGTAGTAGGCGCCAAAATTTTGATTGGCTTAGGGCGCTGAGGGTTCTAGTTGCGGCCCTGATCACCTCGTTCCATTTTTTCACTGGCTGTTTTCAGTTCAGTATTCAAATTCCATTCCAACAAGAAAATATAGAGTTGTCCCTCAAACTCCTCAACTTTTTTTAAAGAACAATTTGACTGAATTTACTGAAATATTGATTATTTTGTGTAGATATGAAATGTGTTGCTTGAGACTTTCAATATCTCGTTTGTGGTCTTTGGATCTTTGACTGCTTCCAGCTCTTTTCCTCCCAAACCCTGTGCAATCAAGTTTCTTGCTTCAATATCGTCATTATTCCATAATCTTTATCTTTATGGTCCAGGATATAGACTTTCTAGGCCATGATTAATTACCTCCTGTCTGTTCCAATCAATGATCTGTTCCAATGCCGATGTTACTCAACTCCCAATTGAAAAAACAGCTTTGCTTTTCATAAGGACTACATTAAAATGCATCATATTATTTCACAGAAAACAAGTCAAAGAGAATCATAATTTTGAAACAAAAAATAAATAAATTTATTATTTCAACATTTTGCAAAGAAAATACCAAAAAATAGATACAGTATACAGTAAAAAATAGATTATTCAATAGAAACGATCATTATGCTAGTTTTTTTTAAAGCTCGGAAAAAACGAGTTGTTTACAGGCTTGCCCATATATTTCATATCTTTTTTGTTAGATAAAACAGGGGCGGGGGCCGCTTGATTTTCCTTATCTGTACTTTTTTCCTGAGACTTGGCAAACTTTTCATCTTCTACTAAACTCCTGGTGGATTGTTCTTTGTTCTCTACAAAATAATAATTTATTATATTATTTGTTTCGCGTCGGTTATAAGTAATGATTCGATGTGTATCAGAGGATATTACCAATATCAGTGTTCTTTGCTTCGATTTTCTTTTCTTTATCATCATTATCGTTCAAGCCCAACCGTTCTATTAACTCTTCACAACAATAAGACTCATCCTCAGGTCCATATGGCGTCAATGGTAAATCAAACATAATAGGAAATAATTTTTGGTTTTTTCTATCTGGATCTTCCATAGTTTCGAAATATTCTTCTCCGAAATATTTTGGTAGGAAAAGTACTCCCATTTCATACGATCTTAAAAATTATTTGTTAGTAAGGGCAATACAATCAAAAAATTTCAATAATAATATGTAATATAATAAAAAGTGTTTCACCTGACGAAAATACTAGAATCAGCATTGGGCTTTACACCCCAAGCGGACCGAGAAAGATTGGCGCTGGTCAAAAAATAATAGGACATTTTTTTCCAGCACGGCGATATACGACAGTAGCACTTCGAATGGGATATTACACGTGATCTTTTTGTTCCATCAGCTTTCCATAGGCTGAAAATAGATTATTATTTTCTTTACTATTTTACTTAAGAGTTTCCTGGGCCCATAACCTGTTGTTTGCTTTCCCCAGATCTATTTAAATAATACTGTCTTCTTTTTTTGACAATATCCATCTCATTAGGTCAAAGCCCAATGACGTACGCTCGAACTGGGACAGACAAGTTCATTTACAAATTGAATACATATACCTAACAATTATTATTTAACGTTTTAATAAGAAAAGGAGTCTTAGGCATACACAGTATCAGTCATTTTTTACCAATTTCTTACCATTTATGCTTTAATAGCCATGGCTGAGCTTCTTTAACGTTTTTTGTATAACGACAGCAACCCGCGCTTCTATATTTTAAATGTCCATCGAGACAGTTTTCCATGGTCGGATACACAAGATTGAATAATATTTTGGAATTTTTAAAAAGAGTCGGCAAGTACGGAGATTGTTTGTGACTACCCAAAGATTTGAGGAAATTTGTCGTTAGCCATTCATCTGGAGTTTTTCCTATCAATCCTAAAATATTTTATTTTGGTTAAAAAGATATGAAAACGGCAAAGTTGAATCTCACTAGCCACTGTAATTGAAAAACTCAGTTTCAGCATAATGGTATTTTACTGTTCTCAAATCCAGGAGCCAACGAGAGCAAGCTTTGCTTAACAAAACATCAATAAAAAACACTGTAATCAACAAATAAATAATTCACCTAAAGAAGCGGTTTGAGCTACGATGCACCAAGAGTCATGTTCTTTTTGTGGTGCTGGTATAACACAATCTCGACTTAAAATATGTCCCAGATAATGTATTAAGGATCCATTTTTTCTGGGTTGGTGCACTCCTGGAACTGTATATACTAGTGCCACCCTGAAAAATAAAAGCACATTCTACCATTAGGAGAAAAATGGACTCTTTCTTACCCAAATTAGGATAGAATTTTTTTTTTGTATACTGATTATTCACACTTACTTTATATCACTAAAATCGGTTGCTTTAACACGATCAATCCATTGCCCAAGGCTTTCAACATTCTGATCATTATATACACATAAATAATCCAGTAAAAACATTTTAAATCCAGTAGGTGATTCACCATCGAATGCGGATCCACCGTCTGGTAATTTTGGACATCTTGGACTGATCCATAACCTGATACATTTCGAAACAATTAGTTTTATATGTTTTCCGATAGCTGTTATAATGATGGTAATTAATTCCCTGTAACTTTAGACCAAAAAATAAAATGCACAGTGATAAATAGTGTACCTATAGTGGTTAATATAAGGAAAGACCACCCATATTGGCTAAATTTTTCCATTAACAGGTTAAAAAGGAAAAATTATAAGTTGAATGTTCAAATGTTAACTTTCATTTTTACTTACTGCTCGTTATATATCTCCCAATCATTTACATATAAATTTGCTGAACCAATAACCAATCTTATAGAATCATCATCATATACAAAAATACTGAGTTTTCTAAAATAAAATATTATTGTTTTATTTATCATCCATGATACCACTCAGATACATTCAATAGATATGTTAAGTTTACCTAAGTGGTATTTTGCGTCCTCGTCCTCCTTTAGAAAAATATCAAGTACTTACGTATGATGACAACCAAAATCCTCTTCCTCTCCCAACACATTCATATAATAATCGATATCAGGATATAGCTTTTTCATAGTTTCCGGTTTAGGCCATTCGAATTTCTTGTAACCATGAATTATGGTCATGGGAAGTTTGCTGGAAATCACTTAATTGATATTGTTGATAATATAAAAAGATAAAACTAGGAGTAGAGAAATTACCAAAAAAAATATTAGGTAGGTATAAACAAAATCCCACAAAAACGTATCAGCAGAGCAATAGATTTAAACTTCTGTTTATACGTAACTAGATTTAAATTGGTTTTAAGAAAATTAACCCAACAACCATCTAAGAAAATATCTTTTTGTAAAATACTAGAGCCTTCAAGTTTACTTACTGCAATTTTCTTGCAGCATACTGTCTCAAAATCCAAAAAATGTCCGCCATATATGTAATATGAAACGAGCTCTTGAGCTTACCCAAGCTTGGACAAAGAAGATCTACAAATTGCAATAAAGAAAAAATGCAATAATATATTGTCATATATAATATAATTAGGTATCCATCATTAACTGTGACCTTATAATTTACAAATTTTAGTTTAATTTCCCTATATCTATTTATCTAGCAATTTTTTAATTATGAAAAACCACCTAATATTAAAAATAAAAATGACTATTACCTGTAAATCTAATAGAATACAATTGATCATCAGTTTCCGGGACGTGAACTAACTTATTAAAAAACACATTGTAGGGAGCAGCATCCTTCATTCTTTGCTCCATTGTGACACGATCTGCATTTACTCCCATTTTATCCCACACCAACTTACTCACTAATTCAAAATACTCATCCACAGGTACACACATAAAAAATGCTTGGTCGTTAGATTTGGCTTTGAAAATATATAGTTTTTTTTCTCCATCTCCATTTTCTTCCAGAAGTTTCAGTTTATCTGGGATTTGCTTGAAGACTGCCTCTGCATCACCAGCTTTTACCTGCTGCAAAATCTCTCGATATTTTTCATTTCGGTCATCTGGTAGTAGTATAGTTGTGCAGTTTTCGTCGTCCGATGTGCTTTCTTTTTCAGCCATTTTAGGAAATATTTGTTAACTGCAAAAAAATGCTTTCTATTACCTACCCTATGCGTATAAGTTAAGGTTTGTTAAAAAAAAAAAGACAATATTTCATAATAAGTAAGTATTACAAATGAGAAAGTTTGGTTCCATCCTAAGTTGAAATAAGTTACTGCCATGGGAGCTTTTGTATATTTGCTTCACTCTTTTGGCCTACCTACTTCTTTTATAATAAAACAAATACTACATGAGCAAGATACGAGGGGTCAACAACTGACCAAAATGTGTACACCAGGAATCCATTATTTTCAAATAAATCCACGAAATCCACAAAAATCCGCAGAAATCCAAAATCTTCTGTGAAAATCTAAAGACATGTTTGGTAAATCTATGGACTTCCATGGATACCCACAGAAATCTTCGATCATAGCAAAAAATGTATATTATGTCTCGTCTCAGGAACTAATGTTAGAGGATGCTAAAGAATATAGTTTCTCTTCAAACATTAAATAATAGATACATTCATTCTTGCTCGATATTGAACTGTTTAATGATACGAATTCTACACGCCCCGTGGATAATAATCGGAATCCACGGCCTATCAACCAATCAAATTCGCAGTATTTTCGGAATACACGGGCCGCAACGAGATAATACAAACAAAACATGACTGACGTCTACTCGCAAATCACTCGAATGATTCCAACACTCGCCTTCGGCTCGTGTTTGAATTTTCATGCTCGTTGAAGAATATACTATATTACATATGTGAGATCCACAAAAATCCAGTAAGATCCACGGATATCTATGGAAATCTATAGACATCCAAAAGAATTATAGAAATTCATTGAAATCTACACGGGTGTACACCAGATATTCACAGTTGTTGACCCCTCGGCAATTTGCCGCCCCTGGATCGTGCCGCCCATCTCGCCCCCCCCCCCCCCTTAAGCCGGCCCTGGCCTTGAAGAAGTTTGAGAAAGACGCCTGTGAGTAATCTTACTAAAATTTGACTTTAAAGCTTGTCCGAATATAAGAATATGTGATGTGTTTATAAAAGTCATATTTTAGATATTTCTAAGAATCTCAATAGGACCAATTTTAATAACATGGCCGCTTCAAGACGTCATTTTATGGTTCTTATAAAACGTCCACAGTTTTTTTCTGTCAATAAGACGGTCTGGGGCCGACAACTTTGAACGACTATAAAACATCAAAGGGACGACAATAGAATGTCCAAGTGACATGGACGTGAGCTTTTAATAGTTCCAAAGACATCTTGAATAGGTTTCATGGATGTGAGAAATTGACGTTTTTGGACTTCACTCCTTTGATCATCCGCCATCCGCATGACCAAAGAGAGACGACAACTTAGTACCTGAGATATAGTATCAATGATGTCATTAATGAAACTGACATTTTCTCAATCAAATTTGGAATTACTTTATTAGGTTTTATAAATGTTATTGTTTATGAGGGAACAAAAGGGTGATGGTTATTTTCCAATATAATTTCTCCTTTCCTATTGTCCGTCATTTTTAATCTGAAACTTTCCGTATGAGGAGTGAGGGGGTGAAGAATATGGGCAATATGGCCAAAACAAGTGTGAGGTCAGGTGACCATTGACGTTCTAATGTATGGAGCCACCAGCTCAAATTCCTTTGGAGTATCAAATTAAAAACGACGAACTGTAGGTAAGTAGTTGCAAATTGGGATTGATAGTTTGTTAATTTTCATTCAACGTTTAAATATATTATGACTCATATGTATCACTTTCTTCGGCATCGAGTACCTATTCCGTAAAGCCATTTTTGTGCTGTTCCTATAAAATTCAAGATTCCACATTTTCTGTTATCCAGCGATGGGAAGTTTTAGTATCGTGAAACAAATTGGTCAATTGGATTTCTTTTTTTTTTTTGTATTCCAGGATCTGTAATAAATATCCTTTACAGAAGAATTTGCTACGAATAGTTCAAAAGAATTGAAATTGAATGAAGTTTGTAAAACTTGTAGGATTATGGGTTCTAGAGTTTTATTGTGAAAATATATAGGTCTATAAACCAAGCAGTTCCAAGGTGGAAAAAAACTTCGGGAACTATATAATAATTAGGTGCTTTTTAGGTGCTAATTAGGGCCTCTAATTAAAAATTAGGTGCTTCTTTAGTTTTTGAGAAAATCAAAAAAAACTAAAGGACTGCTAGGTTTATAAAAGCTAGCAGTCCCCTATAGTAAAAAATATTTTTTCAAAATTTTTCTTTGTATCAGAATTAGGTGCTTTTTAGGTGCTCCTAAAAAGTCCAAGAAAAAATAGAATTGATTAATTATCAACTGAGTTACAGATTTTTTTTAATTATTAAGGGACTGCTGGCTTTACGTTTACATGTTGGTGTGTCAGAATCGCAAAAAAACTTCGGGATCTATATAATAATTAGGTGCTTATCAGGTGCTAATTAGGGCCTCTAATAAAAAATTAGGTGCTTCTTTAGTTTTTGAGAAAATCAAAAAAAAACTAAGGGACTGCTAGGTTTATGAAAGCTAGTAGTCCCCTATAGTGAAAAATATTTTTCCAAAAATTTCTATTATATCAGAATTAGGTGCTTTTTAGGTCCTCCTAAATAGTCGAGGAAAAAATAGAATTGATTAATTATTAACAGAGTTACAGATTTTTTTTCTAAATTTATGTTGGTGTGTCAGAATGGAAAAAAACTTCGGTATCTATATAATAATTAGGTGCTTTTTAGGTGCTAATTATGGCCTCTAATTAAAAATTAGATGCTCCTCTAGTTTTTGAGAAAATCAAAAAAAACTAAGGGATTGCTAGGTTTATGAAAGCTAGTAGTCCCCTATAGTGAAAAATATTTTTCCAAAAATTTTTTTTGTATCAGAATTAGGTGCTATTCAAGTGCTCCTAAATAGACGAAGAAAAAATAGAATTGATTAATAATTAACTCTGTTACAGATTTTTTTTTAATTATTAAGGGACTGCTGGCTTTACGTTTACATGTTGGTGTGTCAGAATCGCAAAAAAACTTCGGGATCTATATAATAATTAGGTGCTTATCAGGTGCTAATTAGGGCCTCTAATAAAAAATTAGGTGCTTCTTTAGTTTTTGAGAAAATCAAAAAAAAACTAAGGGACTGCTAGGTTTATGAAAGCTAGTAGTCCCCTATAGTGAAAAATATTTTTCCAAAAATTTCTATTATATCAGAATTAGGTGCTTTTTAGGTGCTCCTAAATAGTCGAGGAAAAAATAGAATTGATTAATTATTAACAGAGTTACAGATTTTTTTTTAAATTTATGTTGGTGTGTCAGAATGGAAAAAAACTTCGGTATCTATATAATAATTAGGTGTTTTTTAGGTGCTAATTATGGCCTCTAATTAAAAATTAGATGCTCCTCTAGTTTTCGAGGAAATAAAAAAAAACTAAGGGATTGCTAGGTTTATGAAAGCTAGTAGTCCCCTATAGTGAAAAATATTTTTCCAAAAATTTTTTTTGTATCAGAATTAGGTGCTATTCAAGTGCTCCTAAATAGACGAAGAAAAAATAGAATTGATTAATAATTAACTCTGTTACAGATTTTTTTTTAATTATTAAGGGACTGCTGGCTTTACGTTTACATGTTGGTGTGTCAGAATCGCAAAAAAACTTCGGGATCTATATAATAATTAGGTGCTTATCAGGTGCTAATTAGGGCCTCTAATAAAAAATTAGGTGCTTCTTTAGTTTTTGAGAAAATCAAAAAAAAACTAAGGGACTGCTAGGTTTATGAAAGCTAGTAGTCCCCTATAGTGAAAAATATTTTTCCAAAAATTTCTATTATATCAGAATTAGGTGCTTTTTAGGTGCTCCTAAATAGTCGAGGAAAAAATAGAATTGATTAATTATTAACAGAGTTACAGATTTTTTTTTAAATTTATGTTGGTGTGTCAGAATGGAAAAAAACTTCGGTATCTATATAATAATTAGGTGCTTTTTAGGTGCTAATTATGGCCTCTAATTAAAAATTAGATGCTCCTCTAGTTTTTGAGAAAATCAAAAAAAACTAAGGGATTGCTAGGTTTATGAAAGCTAGTAGTCCCCTATAGTGAAAAATATTTTTCCAAAAATTTTTTTTGTATCAGAATTAGGTGCTATTCAAGTGCTCCTAAATAGACGAAGAAAAAATAGAATTGATTAATAATTAACTCTGTTACAGATTTTTTTTTAATTATTAAGGGACTGCTGGCTTTACGTTTACATGTTGGTGTGTCAGAATCGCAAAAAAACTTCGGGATCTATATAATAATTAGGTGCTTATCAGGTGCTAATTAGGGCCTCTAATAAAAAATTAGGTGCTTCTTTAGTTTTTGAGAAAATCAAAAAAAAACTAAGGGACTGCTAGGTTTATGAAAGCTAGTAGTCCCCTATAGTGAAAAATATTTTTCCAAAAATTTCTATTATATCAGAATTAGGTGCTTTTTAGGTGCTCCTAAATAGTCGAGGAAAAAATAGAATTGATTAATTATTAACAGAGTTACAGATTTTTTTTTAAATTTATGTTGGTGTGTCAGAATGGAAAAAAACTTCGGTATCTATATAATAATTAGGTGCTTTTTAGGTGCTAATTATGGCCTCTAATTAAAAATTAGATGCTCCTCTAGTTTTTGAGAAAATCAAAAAAAACTAAGGGATTGCTAGGTTTATGAAAGCTAGTAGTCCCCTATAGTGAAAAATATTTTTCCAAAAATTTTTTTTGTATCAGAATTAGGTGCTATTCAAGTGCTCCTAAATAGACGAAGAAAAAATAGAATTGATTAATAATTAACTCTGTTACAGATTTTTTTTTAATTATTAAGGGACTGCTGGCTTTACGTTTACATGTTGGTGTGTCAGAATCGCAAAAAAACTTCGGGATCTATATAATAATTAGGTGCTTATCAGGTGCTAATTAGGGCCTCTAATAAAAAATTAGGTGCTTCTTTAGTTTTTGAGAAAATCAAAAAAAAACTAAGGGACTGCTAGGTTTATGAAAGCTAGTAGTCCCCTATAGTGAAAAATATTTTTCCAAAAATTTCTATTATATCAGAATTAGGTGCTTTTTAGGTGCTCCTAAATAGTCGAGGAAAAAATAGAATTGATTAATTATTAACAGAGTTACAGATTTTTTTTTAAATTTATGTTGGTGTGTCAGAATGGAAAAAAACTTCGGTATCTATATAATAATTAGGTGCTTTTTAGGTGCTAATTATGGCCTCTAATTAAAAATTAGATGCTCCTCTAGTTTTTGAGAAAATCAAAAAAAACTAAGGGATTGCTAGGTTTATGAAAGCTAGTAGTCCCCTATAGTGAAAAATATTTTTCCAAAAATTTCTTTTGTATCAGAATTAGGTGCTTTTTAGGTGCTCCTAAATAGTCGAGGAAAAAAATAGAATTGATTAATTATTAACTAAGTTACAGATTTTTTGTAAATTATTAGGGGACTGTTGGCTTTACGCTTACATGTTGGTGTGTCAGAATGGAATAAAACTTCGGTATCTATACAATAATTAGGTGCTAATTATGGCCTCTAATTAAAAGTTAGATGCTCCTCTAGTTTTTGAGAAAATCAAAAAAAACTAAGGGATTGCTAGGTTTATGAAAGCTAGTAGTCCCCTATAGTGAAAAATATTTTTCCAAAAATTTCTTTTGTATCAGAATTAGGTGCTTTTTAGGTGCTCCTAAATAGTCGAGGAAAAAAATAGAATTGATTAATTATTAACTAAGTTACAGATTTTTTGTAAATTATTAGGGGACTGTTGGCTTTACGCTTACATGTTGGTGTGTCAGAATGGAATAAAACTTCGGTATCTATACAATAATTAGGTGCTAATTATGGCCTCTAATTAAAAGTTAGGTGCTCCTCTAGTTTTTGAGAAAATCAAAAAAAAACTAAGGGACTGCTAGGTTTATGAAAGCTAGTAGTCCCCTATAGTGAAAAATATTTTTCCAAAAATTTCTTTTGTATCAGAATTTGGTGCTTTTTAGGTGCTCCTGAATAGTCGAAGAAAAAATAGAATTGATTAATTATTAACTGAGTTACAGATTTTTTTTTAATTATTAGGGGACTGCTGGCTTTACGTTTACTAGAGATGTGTCAGAATAGAAACAAACTTCGGAATATTTATAATAAATAGGTGGTTTTAAGGTGCTTATCGGGGCCTCTAATCAAAAATTAGGTGTTCCATTAGTTTCTGGGGAAATCAAAAAAAACTAAGGGACTGCTAGGTTTATGAAAGCTAGCTGTCCCTTATAAAAAAAAAATTGAAAAAATATTTTTTATCATAGGGGACTTCTAGCTTTCATAAACCTAGCATTCCCTTAGTTTTTTTTTTTGATTTTCCTAAAAACTAGGAGCACCTAATTATTATACATATAGATCTCGAAGTTTCTAAGCCATTCTGACACACCAACAAGTAAACGTAAATCCAGCAGTCCCCTAATAATTAAAAAAAAAATCTGTAACTCAGTTAATAATTAATCAATTCTATTTTTTCTTCAACTATTTAGGAGCACCTGAAAAGCACCAAAAAAAAATTTGGAAAAATATTTTTTACTATAGGGGACTACTGTAGCTTTCATAAACCTAGCAATCCCTTAGTTTTTTTTTATTTCCTCGAAAACTAGAGGAGCACCTAATTTTCAATTAGAGGCCTTAATTAGCACCTTAAAAAGCACCTAACTATTATATAGATCCCGAAGTTTTTTTCCATTCTGACACACCAACATGTAACCGTAAAGCCAGCATTCCCCTAATAATTTTTAAAAAAAATTGTAACTCAGTTAATTATTAACTCGATTATTAATCAATTCTATTTTTTCTTGGACTATTTAGGAACACCTAAAAAGCACCTAATTCTGATACAAAAGAAATTTTTGGAAAAATATTTTTCACTATAGGGACTACTAGCTTACATAAACCTAGCACTCCCTTAGTTTTTTTTTATTTTCTCAAAAACTAGAGGAGCACCTAATTTTTAATTAGAGGCCCTAATTAGCACCTAAAAAGCACCTAATTATTATATAGATTCCGAAGTTTTTCTGCTATTCTGACACACCAACAAGTAGACGTAAAGCCAGCAGTCCCCTAATAATTAAAAAAAAATCTCTAACTCAGTTGATAATTAATCAATTCTATACTTTCTTGGACTATTTAGGAGCACCTAAAAAGCACCTAATTCTGATACAAAGAAAAAATTTGAAAAAATATTTTTCACTATAGGGGACTGCTAGCTTTCATAAACCTAGCAGTCCCTTAGTTTTTCTTGATTTTCTCAAAAACTAAAGGAGCACCTAATTTTCAATTAGAGGCCCTAATTAGCACTTAAAAAGCACCTAATTATTATATAGTTCCCGAAGTTTTTTTCCACCTTGGGACTGCTAGGTTTATAGACCTAAAATATATGCATTATGTATTAGGTGGGCAAGTCTAAAGGGTGAAAAAAATGAAATTTTCTTTTTTTTGGGGAAAAATGTGCTTCTTCTGGATAATTTCCCTGAGGTTGTCTTGGTAATATTATTATTTGAGACAGGATTTTAATTTTTGGAGATGGTTTTTGTGGTATCGACGAGGTGAATCAGCTATAATACCTACCTATAGTTTTAAAAACGATTTTTTTCTTGGTGTTTCTAATTTTCATTTATTTTTATTTATCCACCTCTACTTCTATATTTATTTTTATGTAATGTATCAGCTTTGTTAATAAGAGTTGATTAGAGAATTAAAAGTTACTTTAGCTAAATAGACTTTTAAGATAGGTTTTTTCAACTTCAAATGGAGTTTTAAATTTAAAGTTTACTTTAAGTTGATTATGAAATTGGCCGTAAAAGTCTATTTAGCTAAAGTAACTTTTAATTCTCTGTTCTGAAATTGGCCGTAAGCTTTTGAGATACAGGGTGAGAAAATTTTCAAAAATAAATCAATAATTATATTAATATCTGTTACATCATTTTAGATATTTTAATGAAATTTGGCATACATGTAATATGTATCAAGATGTATTCTTTAATTTCCACCAGTGGCGTTCGTACGGAATTTGACCAGCCTATTTTGGCAGATTTTGATGCTACGCCACTGATTTCTCTTAAAATAAAAATTATTCTTGAAATCCCCAATAATTTCCAAGCAAAGTTGATCACTTGATTTTTCACAATTCGACGAAAAGTTTTCACCTAAAAAAATATAATGTATTTGTCTGCATATAGTTGAATGAAAATTGTTGTTGTTATAATAGCGAGCATTTAGTCTCTCAGAATCCCTTACAATGTGCGAGGAAAGTTTTCCTAAATAAAGTGAAAATCTCAATTGTCTGTCAGTCTGCTGCAGTTTATTAACACTCAATTTCTTAGAAGCAGCGACTTTATACAATGCAAATGCATCAAGAGTCAACTATAGTAGATGATCCGGATTTGATTTTAGATTGAAACAGGATATCAAGTAAAAAAATGGACACGTGAATCGACACAACTGCCGCTATGAGAAGAATAGAAAATCAAACTCAATGTTCTCAACAAAAACTTAGGTTTTGTTAGCACTGAATTATTGGATCAAGTCATTCAAATTTTCTGAAACATTCTCAGGAACATGAAATATGTTGCAGCAGCTGGTGCACGACAATGCCCAATTTGTCCTCAATTTTATACCTTAAAGGGGGTGTGCGCCAAAAATTAAAGTTTTAGTGTAAAAAAATCTAAGAATAGCTGTTCAAACCTCGTTATTCTACGATAAACCATCGCTGAGATATACCGCTTTAAAGTGTGTGTGACGTCACAAGAGCTTCATCCAGCCGCGCTCCGCAGTGTTCATTTGATTGTTCCCGGCACGCGTGAGTGGTTTTTGATTATTGCAGGTGACACAGGAAAAACATATGTAAATTCAATTTACTTCACTTTCTTGTGCGTTGCTTGAGCTTTCGTGACGTCATAGGGTGAGATTTGGTACCTTCATAGAGCCATATCTTCGGTATTATTTGTCATAGAGGGGTGCGGTTTTCACTGTTATTCTTAGTTTTTTTTTCTCTTTTTTTTGAGATGAAGTTGTGTTTTTGGCGCACACCCCCTCTTTAATCAAGTTTTTCCTGATAAGTGGATTGAAAGAACGAGGTTATATTGAATGACCAGCGAGGTTTCCTGATCTAAATCCTTTGAATTTTTTTGTATGGGAGTCTACCTTAAAACATATGTTCATCTCACACAACCAGAAAGAGTGAAAAATCTCCCTTAACACATGAAGTTTAATAAAATATCACTACAAATGCTTCATATATGGGATGAAATAATTTTATTTCAAGTTAGGATTTTTCAGGTGGCAGGCAATGAACATTTTCTTCTACTTTAAATTGTTGCTTGCTAGAAAGTAAAAGTAGAGGTAAATTACTCAAATTACTAGCTCAAGACTAGCTTAAATTATTGTTTTGCTTAGAGGCATTATACATCACTTATACCTACATTTATATTATTCTCATGAAAGATTTTGCTTCTAAAAAACTTAAAATTATGTACTCAATTTTACCACCTTCATATAAACAAAAATACCTACTCAACTTACCCTTTACTTATATTTATTTTGATGTACGCAAGCAGCTCTTTATATTTTTTTTATCTGATAAAAAAATTACAAGCTCCACTACAAATGTATATAAATTTAAACTTAAAAATTAGCACGAGAAGCACAAATTCTCAAGTAATTAGTGTAAAATAATTATGTAATCAACATTCCAGTTATTGTATTCCTGTCAATAAATTATATTTAATAATCAAACAAAACCATTTGTCGCCTCTTAATTAAATAGTCCAAGCTGCCCAGAACCTCTTCATTTCAGGTAAAATATTGAGAAGGGGAATCTTAGAAAGAAGGAATCGTCGAGAGGGTAAAAAGAAAGGGATGAGTGGTGAGCGGGGAGTCAAGCAGATAGGAACAGAGGTTGTTTTTCAATGTTTGTGTGTGTACACGGATTTTGGTAAGCCTTTGGCCGATATAAATAATTATTGCTGATATATACTGTGTATAACCTGATATTTATGAATCATAATATATTGCACGCTGGTGTAGAAACTCATGGAAATGTACTATGAGTACATTTATTGCACGCTGGTGTAGCAAGCCTCTATACGCTGGTATGGGCGCCATTCCTTCAGGTTGTGTCTTGTAAGATTGGGGGCCTTACTTGCGACTTGATTGACTCAAATAGGTATAGGGGTGTAGAGCAAACACCCCAATACCCAATTTGTTGGGATACTGATTGTTTAGCGGCAATTAAGTGTCCGGGGAAGCCTTGACTTATTTCAGGGGGGCACTAGCTAGTCGTCGAAGAAAGAAGATACAAGTGAAGATTAATCCTGCTATTTTAATTATATCTTTAGCCAGGAATATTTAGTATTGGTATGCCAGAATGACCAAGAGGCAAGGGGCGGTAAAACCCCCCGGTGAGTAATTGCATTGTTATTAATTGATTATCAGATCAGTAATTCTTTCATTTTATTTCATATGGTTCCTGACAATATTTTCCGGCATTATCTTGACTGAGGAATGAATCTGCATTGCGAAAACCCACTAAAAAGTCCTCATTGAGAGCCCAAAAGGGTTAGTTTTACATTAGGTACTTTATTTTGTTGTTTCACTGAATATTTATAACGATTATTTTATTTTGTAGCACGGGGATTCCCGAACTCAAATCGAAAAAATGCTGCCAACATAACAAAATTAAATTTAAAAAAAAGTACTACCTACATATTTACCCCGACACCACTTTTTAAAACTAAAAACCCCAATATTATTGGTTTGTTTTGAATTTTAAAAGGTTAGGTTAGAGTACCGTCAGTACCAAATACGACATTGCACGAACCGAGTACTACGACTACGGAATACCAATAAGGATACGAATGTGCGTTCATGTATATTTTAGTTTACTGCACTAAGCACTTATAATTCAAACCATACTAATTTGAACCATTTTGGTTTAAACTTTTTTTAGCTTCTCACTTTTGAATTTATACGTTGAGAACAAGATAAATAATGGAAACGCCTTTCTGTCTACTTCCGCACTAGTACAAAAATTATGAAATTTTAAATTTTTTATGTTGAGATTTTGGTAGGTAATTATTTTTTTTTACTACTTACCTGAGAAATAGTCATTATTCAATCTATTTTTTTCTAGGAAAAAATTGAATTTCTCTCCCTAGGTGAATAATGAAAATAATGAAAAAGTCCCTAGGTCAATAATGAAAATGACGTCATGACGCAAGGATATTGTCATGTTTCTATTGGTCCAATTTCAATTTCATGCGTCAATTTAAAACAAAATACAGGTTTCTGTAGGTACATAGGAAGTTATCATAAGCTGTTGATAGAGGGCAGCACTTTCAAGAGGGCGTTCAAAAAAAAATAATTAGAGCACAGATTTTAAGCAAATTTTTTATTTTCTACTAGCAGTAGTAAAAAAAAATCTATATATTCCTCGGTAGAGAAAGTCATTATATACCTCACGCATTATATATAAAAGCGCTCGGTATATATAATGACCAACTTCTCTACCTAGGCATATAATATACTATTATTTTTAACCATATATTATGTAATGTTGACATTACAGTCTTTTTAAAAATTTGGAAATGTCACTTTACTGTCTTTTCATTTCCCTGCTCCACTTCCCGTCCCCATTTTCCGTCCTCACTTCCCGTCCTCGTTTCATTATATTTATATGTGGCAGGTATTGTCAAATTTTTTTCAAAATTGATGACAATGACATAAAATTCAAGCAAATAGCATGAAGCTACGTTCACGTTCAATTTCATTTCTAATTTAAATTAGCAAAAATTATGGTTAAAAATAAAATAGTATACTATGCTCGACAGGAAATTTAATTACTGTCTCGAGATATAGTTTATCTCGACGCTACAGGTCTCGATAAACTATAAAATCTCTCGACAGTAATAGCTAATTTCCCGTCTCTGATTGTAATATACTATTTATTGAACAAATATCTAAAATTTAAAAATGAACAAATAAAATATATTGCAATTTCCATTAAAGCGGTGGTAAATGTTCTGGCCCAAACAATTGCATCTCGGCCTCTTTTTAGATGTTAAATTGTCACTACTAGCTATGCATAAAGTCCATAAAAAAAATGTATACAAATAAGTGATAATAGTGTTTATATTACCGGTACGGTATGAGCTCCATTACAGTAACGAGTCGGAAATATTGCCTCGACGAGTGTTGTAATGAGCCTTACCGTACGTGTGATATACAACATTTTATCTACGACCTGCACAATAAGTGACTATTGTCGTTTGTCTATTTTAAATAACCCGTTAGTTTTTTCGAGAAGGGTTGGATTTAGGTCAAAAATGAACGACATAGAAGAAGAAAATGTGTATTTGCCTATCTTCTTCAACGCCGTTTATTTTTGCCTAAATCCAATCTTTCTCAGAAAAACCAACCGGAATATCTACTGAAGTCACTAACAAGCAAAAAAATTATAAATAACTATTGTGTACTCGATTATGTAGTTTAAAAAAAAATGATGACCTCTTACCGCACTAGTGCGATAATAAACGCGTGCCAGTGCGGTAATAGGGCTCATTACATAACGCAAATGAGCAAAAATTAGGGACATAATAGTCACTTATTGTGCAGGTCGTAGATAAAACATATTACATCAATAATACTGTTTGCACAATTGCATGTCAATTATTATTATAACTTTTTTCTACCAAGACATTTTGTTGGCTTCTTTCGACCACTTGTAGAAACCTCCGCGTTTTTTGAACATGGCCTCGTCGAACCCAGAGAATCTGAGTGCGTTTTCAACTCCAACATCCAGTATGGATTTCGATGGCTCTTTGGAACCGCCTTGGCAATCCAAAAATCTCATCTGGAATAATAATAATAATGATCAGTCGATAGACTTTGCAATGCAGAAACTCGAGCTTGTAACTTTCTACCTCACTTTTTGCACTGAAAATGGTTTTTAGGTCAGTATGTATAGTAAAAAGTTAATTGTGTAGTTAGTGTCAAGTTCATTTATGTTTTATTTGGTGATCTTGTAGCTTCATGCATAACGTCAAATATAGGTACCTAAATCTTACAGCTATATGTATATACTAGTATATACTAGCGTCATTATTTACCTAATAGAGAAGGTATGTTAACAAATATGTATATGTACTTACATATTCATCCAATATTAAATAACTGTTTTGCATTTTATCATTGGACTCTGGAACAATACACCGGATTGATTCATGCCTCTTTATGAACGCTTTAAAAGTTTCTTCAGAAATATAGAAGTCTGCTGCATTTCTTAAAGCTTCTTCACCGGCATTTTCTCCTTCAATGAGTAGACATTGGAATACTTTCCACCTAAAATTTATTTTATTTAGGGCCGGTTCATACACAGTCCGATAAACTTTCAGATAAGCAATCTGGCGAAAAAAACGCAATCTGCAATCCTATTGGTCGGCAAGTTATCCGCCGACCAATGGAATTATAGAATGGTGAATTTATTTTGCAGATAGTTACCAGCAAGTTTATCTGAAGATGAATAAACCGGGCCTTAAGGTTTAGCAGTTAGCATTATTTCTTGAAGTAATGAAAACATTTCGCTGATAAACAATGATAGAAGTAACATAATTAGAGAGACAAACAAGAACAAGAAAAACTTTAATGATTTACCTAATAGGATTCAACTGCTTTATTTCATCAATCATAGTTTCATGTTGATTATAGGTATTAACCACAGTATTTATTTTGAAGAGAATGTCGTATTTCGTGCACCAGTCTCTAATTTGCCATAATTTTTTAACGTGATCACTGCTACCTTGACGTCTGCCAATTTTCTAAAACAAAAAAAAATAAGAATTTTCAATCTTCGAGGTAAAGTAAAAATAAGTTTCTTGGTCATTTGTTGAGAGGAGGATTATAGAAACTTCTAGTAGGAATAATAATACATTGAGTAAATAATTATTTCAAATGATCCTTACTGTATTTGTTTCTTCATTGAATGAATCACATGAAACAGCAAGGATATCAACAAATTTGCCATATTTCTGGAGCCACTTTTCAGTAATCATGGATCCATTTGAAATAATTGAAACTGAGACTTTTAAAGTTTCTCTGCAGTACTGGACCATTTCGCCCAAGAACTTGCCACGTTTTGGTAAAAACGGTTCCCCTCCGCTAAAGTTTATTTTTTCCATTCCTAGAAAATATACTTTGATTGAAGTGGATTTATTGAATAGCTTATTACAATACAATCTTAATTTAAGTACATAAAAGTGAAATGAAAATAAATGCATTCAAGTTTCCAAAATCAAAATGCCTGTCAATAAACTTTTTTATTTAAATCTCATGAGAAATCCAACAACTGGGAAAGAGATTTATGAGATTTCAAAATTCTTCGGGATTAAACAATAAATCACACTGATGAGATATTAAAGATTGATACAACCTATACCTGCTTAATTAAGAATGCCTTTCGGTTTAAAAAACGCACCGGCCACATTTCAAACGCGTAATAGATATTTTAAGAGGATATCAAAATTAAATCTGCGCAGTTTACCTATTAAATCATTTTCCGAACTATTCAGTGGCCTTGGAAAAGAAGTTAATGAAACCTATCGCATTTAATAAAATGAAAATGCTCAACATTTTGCCCTAAGCGTTCCTAGGCGTTTTCTTTTACCACTGAAAGATGTTCTTACAAATAAATCAGATAGAATGAAGTGATTAAGAAATTACAGTGCTGCAACCTACAACAGTCATGTGCCTGGAGCTAATAAAACTATAAGACTTTGTGTAGATTTAACTAAACTGAACCAATTTGTGAAAAGAGAAAATACCTATTTCTTTTCTATCTACTAATCATTTACTGTCTCAACTCTGAATTTTGGCAAATCCTCCTATCTAATGATCCATCCATTTTGCAAGTTTATTCGTATGCCCTTTGGAATTTTATCTGCTCCATCTCTAGAAGCTTTTCAAAAAAAAGTAGTTGAAACACTTGTAGCTGTTCCAGGTATCTTGATGACATTATTAGGTATTTTTGAAAAAGAACAATCTTGACATGACGGTGGACTAGAGGAAGTTTTGACTAAACTAGGAAGAGATGAATGGACTCTAAATAAAACTAAATGTGAGTTTATAAAAAAAAACTATCAACATTTTGAGACACATGCATGTGTTGCATATGAAATAATTCCATACCCTAAGAAAATGGATAAACTTAAAAGAACCTTCGCATCAAATCAGACAAAACTAGAAAGAATCTTAGGCATAAATAATTGTACCTCAAAAAATAATGGTAATGAGAGACGAGAGTGCAAATCAGGATGCAGCTTTCCAAGAAGTCAAAGAAATGATCTATAAATCTCCTCATCTAGCAACTGGTCTTGGCATCATTACCATAAACCTCTATAGGAGAAAAAATGGTAACGATGAAGTGACATTTATTTTGCGATATCATTTCAAATAATCAGAAAAAAATAAAAACGATTTCCACTAGATTCGTTTTTTTTTATGTAGATATCTTCGGAATTTCCGTAATATCAAAACATTACGCCACTGAGCTCAGTAATGCGCAACTTTTTCCAAATTTAACCAACCCTGTATCTCTTATGGGTACGAAGATCTCTGTAGAGCGCATCCTTCTATGGGTTTATTTAGTCACTGTATTGTTACAGGGACTCTATTACCACAGTGGCGACAATAAATTGCAGTCCTATTTTCGATTCGTTCTTTGAAATCCTATACTACAGGGTGAGTTATACTAAGCGCGCGGTGGTCAAAACTAAATACAAAACTTGTGGATTAACATGAGTACTACATTCCTAAATAATTTTTCATTATAGAGGATGGCCCAATAAGTAGAATTGATACAAAGTTTTGTTTTTTTGAATGACTCCCCCTGTATATTATGACGTTTCTGGATTCTGTGGAAAATTCTAGACATATTTCATGTACAATGTCATGTACCTATCTTCAACTGTTTCGGAAATATTGACAGTTGAAAATTGACGTTTTGCAAAGGACCCCGCACATTTCTTATTGAAAAGTGATCTATGTGGAATTTTGCTGAATTTTTGATATTGTGTATAGGGAGTCGTCCTTAACAAAAGTGATCATTGCGCTAATGTTCAATACCCAACAGTTTTCAAGATATCAATTAAAAACTTTTTTAATATCATGATAATCTTCAGTATGACGTCACCAGTATGCTCACAGCACCGAAAATTATAACTATCCTTTTCACTTTTGACTTTAACTATACTTATACTCTTCTCCTGTTAACATTTAGGAAATAAAAAAAAACAACAACAGGTACAAATGAAATCGCTATATGACAGACATCATGACATGAAGTTGACGATTGCGGCAGGAGCTAGGTGTTGTTTACATACCTACTTATTTGTCACTAATCGCTATCGCTATCTTTTTTTTCTTAATGTTAAAAGGAGAAGAGTAATGTCAAAGTCAAAAGTGGAAAGGATAGTAATAATTTTCGTTGCTGTGAGCATACTGGTGACGTCATACTGAAGAGTATCATATTAAAAAAGTTTTTAATTGATATCTTGAAAACTGTTGGGTATTGAACATTAGCGCAATGATCACTTTTGTTAAGGACGACTCCTTATACACAATATCAAAAATTCCGCAAAATTCCACATAGATCACTTTTCCATAAGAAATGTGCGGGGTCCTTTGACAGGCTGTAAAACTTAAACGGGTAATTTTAGAGGAAAACCAATTTCACATTTCTATCTCAGATTTTCATAAGCTATCATTTGACACCAACTTTGAGTTTAACCGGAGATTAATAATTCAGGCGGAATTTTTAATCATGGATTAAATTCAAAGTTGGTGTCAAATGATAGTTTATGAAAAACTAATCTGAGAATGTATGATCGGTTTTGCTGTTAAATTAACCCTTCCGGTTTTACAGTCTGTCAAGGATGCAAAAAAGTCAATTTTCAACTGTCAATTAATATTCAAGAAACAGTTGTAGATAGGTATATGACATTTTATATGGAATATGTGTAGAATTTTCCGCAGAATCTAGAAATGTCATAATATACAGGGAGAGTCATTTAAAAAAACATAGCTTTGTGTCATCACTACTTATTAGGCCACCCTGTATGCTGGAAAATAATTTAGGAATGTAGTACTCATATTTATCTACAAGTTTTGTATTTAGTTTTTTCTTCGATCTCGGTTAGTATAGGAGATATAGACCACCGCGCGCTTAGGAACTCACCCTGTATATTCATCGAGATATTCATATTGAAAATAACGTCGCCATTTTGTGCCCCACGTTTTGCTAATTTTAAATATAGTAGTCATCAAATAGGTACGTTGTTTTCAATTTTTTATGATAGATGTCCATTTAATTCCTATACCGGGTGTTTTTCAAAACCCGCTCACCCCTATAACTTTTTTATTTTTTCAAATAAACAAATGAAATTTGGTGTGTTTATTTATGACCCGGATGTGCATTATTTGACGTATTCAATTTTTTACTATCACTTCCGGTTTGACCGGAAGTGACCCTAACTTCCCTATTTTAAATGAGACGCCAGGTAAATTTTTCCTCATTTCAATAGAAAATTACATTACGAGTACAATGACACCTCATTTGTCACTTTTTGACATTTCACCTCCAAATTATTTAAATTTTAACTTTTTAATCTAGAGCGCCATGAATAAGTTAAAATGCCAAAGTAATTTTGCTCCTAGAAACATGGGAAAATTTGTTTTGAGCTTATTTTGTCCGGTCAAACCGGAAGTGATAGTAAAAAAATAAATACGTCAAATAATGTACATCCGGGTCATAAATTAACACACCAAATTTCATTTGTTTATCTTGAAAAATAAAAAAGTTATAGGGGTGAGCGGGTTTTGAAAAACACCCGGTATATTCATATTTAACATTAGCAAGAACTAAGAAGAGAAGCACAAAATGGCGGCGGTGCCTATTGTCGCCAATGTTTGTTTGCTCAAAATCAATAAACGCCCTCTAGCGGCGAAACGGTTGAAGATATCTAAATGCGGTCTGGGGTGCGATTTTCGAAACCATTCGAGTACATTTCGTACACGAAATTTGACTGACAGCAATGTAAATTAAATGGGGAGCATTCGAAATCGTATCAAATTTCGTATACGAAAATATTCGAAAATCGGACCCCAGGTCACAGCAGACGTTAATTTTTTTGTATCTCGCATAGAAATAATTGACGTTTCCTATCAAAAGTGTTTAAATTGGACCACCCTGTATTTACCTAAAATGCCTCCCTTCAAAATCGATTCTAATAAAAAAATTGTAGGCAAGCACTTACTCTATGGCACTTACCTGCTTTTTTCAATAAATCGAATCCACGTTTAACCTCATCCAACGGTAACATAAAAGAAGTTTTGGCAGTATGAAAGCAAAATCCGCAGCTGTAGTTGCAAACTCTTGTAAAATGATAATTGACACTTTTTGGTATTAGAGTATCGACTTTTGCTGATGACTTCTTATTATAGTTCTTACCATCAGAATTCCAAGTGACTGGTACAAAAATATTTAACAGGTACATAATAATTTTACGACAACTATCAAAAACCGAATTAAAATCGAAAACCATATTGATTTAAATAATAATTACTTAAATAATGTGAACCTTACTAAGACATAAAACACAATACATTTTAATGCAAAGTAAGCCATTTATTTGAATGCAAAATAAAATTCAGTATTTCACCGAGAATACCGCAAACAATGATTCGCGATATTTTTTCCTTTTCGCCTATTCGAAATACGACAAAGAAAACTAATCAAAATCATCTGGGATTCACATGAGTATTTTTCAATATACTTATGAATTCATGAACCAATTGGTACGAAAATAGACCCAAGGCGTTTTCATATTTTATCTTGTGTTTTGTGCTGGTAAAAAGTATAAATTTCAAAATCCAAAAAAAGGTAAGTGAATCCAAAGTTTACAAAACCATTAAAATTGCTCAACTCAAATCTAATAAAATTAGGTATAAATTATTGGCAGAGTGCAGTAAACTGAAATATACTCGAACACATCTCTATCCCGTACTCAGCAGTTCCTGCGGTACTCTAACCTCTTTAAAATTTAAAACAACAAACCCATAAATATTGGGGTTTTTAGTTTTAAAGTGGTATCAGGTAGTTTAAAGGCGGTACTTTTTTTGGAATTGAATTTCGTCATGTTGGCAGCATTTTTTTCCGATTTGAATATGGGAATCCCCCTGGTACAAAGTGAAATCTTCAATTACAATAATTGAACAACAAAAACAAAGCACTTTGAAAATTTGTGCTGCTCGTGCAAATTTTTAATTATTTTGTATGACTAGTAATAAACATTTTTATCTCAGATCAACATAATCTAATATGTTGTTTGTTTACTTCAATTATCAATATCAAGTGTCCTGCAAGTTTTGAGGTTTTATGTGTTCAGACTTTAGGCATCAAAATAAAATAAAAGGGTAAGTTAGGTATTTTTGTTTATGTAAAGTAGGTAGGTGATTTAACTATACTTTTGGGCGGTATTTAAAGGCTAAATAATAATACGTGTGTGATGCTAGCTCCTTGTAGCCAGCTTCTTGCCACCAATATGAATCCGCGAACGTAGTCGAAAGTGTGAAGCCAGCTCCTTGCGGCCCGCAACTTTTATCACTTTGAAATAAAACTGAATATATTTTTCGAATAATTTAAAACAGAATATAACTAAATTTCTTTTTCAACCAAAAGCAAACGACACAATCAAAATAATAGTTATATTCTGTTTTAAATTATTTGAAAAATATATTCAGCCAGCTTTATTTTTATTAAGTGATAAAAGTTGCGGGCCGCAAGGAGCTGGCTTCACACTTTCGACTACGTTCGCGAATCCAAATTTGAGGCAAGGAGCGGGCTCCAAGGAGCTAGCGTCACACACATAATAATAATTGTATTTCTCATAATAAGAATGCATTCAAGTAAAACAAGTGAAAGTAGTTTAAGGCCCGGTTGTATTCAAACCAAATAAATGGTGATGGTTCAATAAAGTTCAGTTAGTTCAGTTGATATCCATTGGTACAGGGTGTCAAGGCAAGGGTGGTGTCAAGCTATAAAGTACCACCCCCTGTAACTTTTTTATATTTGATCGTACATAAAAAAGTTACAGGGGGAGGTACTTTATAACTTGACACCCGGTACCTAGTTAATCTTTTGATCTTTCCCATTTAAAATGTGTTGCTGACAAAAAAAAAATACACTTTTAACAGATTGATTTCTATGGGAAAAATCGAGAGTAGCAGTTCAGCTAAACCAGTATTTACTCAGCTATTTGTTAAGAAAATATTTCCTCATGGAAAGATTAACTGGAATAAATTTAAGGCAGGGAGGGTGTCCGTTTTAAGTGATACCACTATTGCTATCTCCGAAAGGTAAGAGCTACGAGGTCCGTTGAATTAGACATAAATGGCAAATTTTAGTGTCCATTAAAGGTAAGTTCACAGGGTTGCCAACTTTTTGTTTGTTTTCGAGATATGAGAGAAAATGTAAAGTCTGTTTTTTTTTTTAAGATAATTCCCCAAGTCAAAAATTTAGTAACTATGTTGGCAACACAAGCCTTTTCTGCTTTTCTACATAAAAAATTTGAAAGATTGACAATTTTACATTGTATTGCCAACATAATGTCATTTTGACTTTTATCTTTAAAAAAAAAAACGCACTTTACTTTAGCTTTCTGACTGTTTTCAACCAATGAAATTCGCTCTGACTGGTTTGTGATTGCTGTACGCACAGAGCTATTGTTTCGCTCAGACACGTCAATTTGGTTTTTTTGTTTGAAATTTTTCGATATACTTTTTATTATACAGGGTGTCCCAAAAATAGCTTCGCTGGTATCAATTTGTTTTTTTTCAAAACTATCGCGTTTTTCTAACAAATTATGTAGTAGTTATGTATGTATCGGTTAAATTGGACAAAATTTGCCTTTTTCGATGCCCATTTAAGACTCGTATACAGTGTTGCCAAATTCCTTCTAGTTCATGAAATACAGGGCGATTTCTAAGAAACGCCTAAAAATATTTCATCAATTATTTCAAAAACTATTGATTTTCGAGACACAACTTAAATTTGAAAGTTTTTTAATTTTTTTCGCTCTACAACATGGTACCTTCAAATTTTAAATCCGACGTTTCGTGATCGAGCTACAATCATCAACTTAATTTTTTCAAATACGGATCTTGATTTTTTATGTCAATTTTAGAGAGCTCCCTTATTCCCTTTTTTAACAATATACCTCTCAAGTATGATTGGCTGACGTTTCTGCTCTCAAAAGTGATCTTCAGAGCCGAATTAAGATAAAATGTTGGTAAAAATTACTTTTTAGAGCAGAAACGTCGTCGGCCAATCATAGTTAAGATGTATATCGTTATAAAGGGAATAAAGAGCCCTTTCTAAAAATGACATAAAAAATCTAGGTCCGTATTTAAAAAAATGAAGTTGATGATGGTAGCTTGATCACGAAACGTCGGATTTAAAATTTGAAGATGCCATGTTGTAGAGCGAAAAAAATTATAAAACTTAAATTTAAATTGAGTTTCGAAAATCAATAGTTTTTGAAATAATAGATGAAATTTTTCTAGGCGTTTCTTAGAAATCACCCTGTATTTCATGAACTAAAAGAAATTTGGCAGCACTGTAACCGAGACTTAAATGAGCATAAAAAAGGCATCTTTTTTCTAATTTAACCAACCTTGCAGCTCTTACCGTTTCGGATATAGCAATAGTGGTATCACTTAAAATATACACCCTGTATATCATGATATAATATCGCGATATTTATTTTGGAAAGGAGTGTTTGAAATTAAAATTCATTTTAGGTACAGTTATTAGAGTTGCAGTTTGGGTTAGTTATGGTTGAGGTGAGATGAGGAGAGTTTCGGCGTTAACCGGGTTACGAAAAGTAGTTATAAAGCGGTAACGAAATGGTTAGGAAGGTTGCAAAGGTTAGGATATGGGGATATGGTCAGCGATATTAAACATTAACCAGTAAGTAACAGGGTTGGAAAAAACCCGGGTTTTTTTGAAAAAGTTCAACCCATCGGGTTTTTTTTGGGTTTTTATGTGTTTTTTAGGTTTTTTTGGGTTTTTTCGGGCTTCCCGGAGGGTTTTGTTTTTTTTCTTCAAAATTTGATTTATAGTTTCTGCTCTAGCAAAAGTATTACAAAAATTATGACTTTTGTTGCAAAAATAAAATATCCTTACAAAATAGAGCAAGCCACTTGATATAGATAATTACACTTGGCATCAGTGTACTGCACCGTGCCTCTGGCTGGCCAGCCCAGAGATTCCGTGTCATGTAGGATTCTACATATCGACAGGATTCTATAGGCTCGGCACATTCGATATGTCGAATTCACATGGCACGGGAGTCTCTGCCCAGGCCTCTACGCCAACAGTGAACAGCCAGGGATTGGGGAATCCCCGATATTTTCTGTGAAAATGCCGCTCATTCAACTAAAAATTTGCTATTTTTAAAAAAAAAAAAAACAAAAAAACCCAATAATGGTGGGTTTTATCAATTAAAAAAACCCAAAAAACCCCACTGGGTTTTATAACCTGGGGAAATTCTAAGCCAACCCTGGTAAGTAACCAGGGATGGAAGTCTGTAACGGATAGAGATCGTTATCCCTATCGATATGGCACTTGTTCTTTTCTTCTCTCTTCGTCGAAGGTAATACAGAGGCTGTGTTCGTTTTTGTCATCTTTTTCGTCAATTTGTTCCCAAATTTTAACAGGCACGTGATTTGTAAATTGAAACTGTCTGATCCAGTCACGTGCCTGTCAAAATTTCGGAGCAAATCGACGAAAAAGATGACAAAAACGAACACGGCCAGAGTCCCAGCCCAGACGCCACAGTGGCGTAGCTATCGATGAGCGGGAGTGCGCAAAGCGCTAGGGCCCCGGAGCATAGGGGGCCCCGCAAGGCCCACTTCTTAAAATCAAAAAAATCTGCAAAAATTCCTTAATAAAGCTTAAGTAGTTCATATACTTGCGAATCGCGAATTGTGGAAAGCGAATAATGATCCTGTTGGTTGATTTGGCTGTCCACCGCTTCACATATTTGAAATCGACCAATTGTAACTCATGTACACGCCAAACTTCCTGGGTCCTTATTCTTGAAACAGAGGAGCAGCGTTCCCAGGAGAACGAGTGTTCCGTCTTCTGTCACTTATACTATCAGAGGCATATCATTGAGAAAGAAGGAACACTCGTTTTCCTGAGAACGCTGCTCCCCTGTTTTAAGAATAAGGTCCCTGAATAGGCCAGCATAGACACACGTTCTTTCGCGCGGTTTATCGTGTCATCTGCAAAAACCTGTGAAAAATCATGTGCGTGAGTGAGGAGGACAGTAGATAGTCAAAGCGGGTCCTAGCATCAAAATCCGACCATAACCTCAATCTTTCATTCTTGACACGTGGTGGATGCGCCGTCGTTGACACGAAGGTGGATGCATCGTCGACGCCATCTTGTCAAACATCATGGCGCCATCTGTCGTGAGTGCGGTGAATTCTTGCAATTGATCGACAGGAAGGGTTCAAAATTACAGGTTCCTGTAATATGGAGTTTGCGTGGAAGGGATTGTTCCGAGTCGTTTCGAAATCGCTACGTATAGTTATTTCTGGTTCGGGGAATTACAGGTTCCTGTGATATGGAGTTTGCGTGGAAGGGATTGTTCCGAGTCGTTTCGAAATCGCTACGTATATTTAATTATGGTTCGGTGATGACGTCATAGCGCCCTGGGTCACGTCCGTGGAGTCATTTAGAGTACATAGTGCAAAGTTTGATTCATGGTTCGGGTTCTGTGATGACGTCATAGCGACCTGGGTCACGTCCGTGGAGTCATTTAGAGTACATAGTGCAAAGTTTGATTCAGGGTTCAGGTTCTGTGATGACGTCATAGCGACCTGGGTCACGTTCGTGGCGCCATTTAGAGTACATAGTGCGAAGTTCGTTTCATGGTTCTGTGATGACGTCATAGCGACCTGGGTCACGTGGGTTACGTCAGTGCGGGTCCGTGGCGCCATTTAGAGTACATAGTGCAAAGTTCGATTCATGGTTCGGGTTCTGTGATGACGTCATAGCGACCTGGGTCACGTCCGTGGCGCCATTTAGAGTACATGTGTCAAGTTTGATGTGTCTTATAACAGGATGCTGTGGTGGTGACGTAACTATGAGGGTCCAGCAGCTAGCTTCATGTTGTACCTGGTAGAGGGTGTTCGAACTTAAGGATGATACACACCTACAGGATTGCTCATTGACCTCGTGTGTTACCATTTACGACGCCATAACTAAGTCATCAGCTGTTTAAACAACCTACTTCAAGGCGAGAAATAACATGCTGCTTACGTCACAACTGGTGATTTAACGTTGGGGAGAGAGTGGATTTGTTCCACACAGGCCTTATGAGGATAGGCTATCCTGTAGTAGTAGTGTGTATTATCCTTGGTTGGAACCAACATTTGATGGGGAAGGGGCCTCGTTTTTTTTTAATTAAAAACATACATTTTTTAAGACAACGATTGCAAAAAGCGAATATTTTCCATCAATAAACTGCTTAATAATATGATCCAATCATTTTGGTGGTACGTCTTGGGAGCAACACTGCGTTGTCGTCAAATTCAACGAGTATTTCAAATCCATAGCTAAAAATATGCCACAATTGTATCGATTACCTAAGTATATAAGATATTTACTTACTAGGTTAAAATAATAATTTCTGTACAATAGTTTTATGATCTACCTTAATTTGTATAGTTTATTGGTTCCAGTAAAGATTTGCAATTATTTTGAGGTCTCTATCGTAGAAAATATTGGGAACTTTCACTTTATACCAGGACTTATAATTTTCTCAGCGTTTTTGATCCTTTGTTATAAAAAGACAGGCCTTGTTGATTGATTTCAAATCCATATCTAAAATATTCCATAATTGTATCGATATCAGTAGGGATGTAATATATTCACTTACTTGGTTAAAATGATAATTGTTGTGCAATAATTTTATTGTTGTTGACGAGTCTCAAACAAGACTGAAAGAGCTTAATTATTATAAAATCCGATTCAAACCTCGAATTAACAACATAACATACAAAAAACGCTGTCAAAATATTGGGAATTTCACTTTCTATGAGGCTTCAGGTCTTGTAATTTTCTCAGTGTTTTTAATCCTTTGCTATAAAAAAACAGGTCTTGTTGTTGATTGATAATAGTATATAAGATTTTTTTTACTTACTTGTTTACAATCAAATTAATTGTTGTGCAATAATTTTATATTTTTCACTGGTGACGAGTTTGAGCAAACTGAAAGAAGCTTGTTATTATAAAATCCGATTTAAACTTTGATATCACATACAAAAGCACCGTCAAATGTAAACGCTTAATCGGCAGTTTTTTTATCTGAATTATATCAGGACCGTTCGCAGAAATCGCCCGAGAAAAACAACAACACATTTTAAAGATAATTTTTTAGTTTAAGGCGTAATTATTAAGTTAGATATCAATATGTCCATTTTTATTTTAAAAAAGGTGACAAATTCAATCAATTTATCAAAATTTAAAAGAATAGATTTAAATTAGCATCGTTGACATTTTATGAGCCAATAACCCTATGCAATACAAAATTTCAGTGGATACATTGTTACCTGTAAAAGATGAGGATTCAATTTTTTTTCTTTGTACAAAAAACGCAGCATCCAGTACCAGTACTTTGAGCCTGGATTTTCAAAGTTTAGTTTCTTGTGCGATAAGTGTCGGTTTCGAAAAACTGTAAGTACTATTTTTAAATATCTAAGTGATGTAGGATAAATCATGCCCTGAGACATATTTTGAATTAACACAAACCTCGATTATTGAATTATTTTTATTTTCCTTAACACATAATCATATTGTTTGTTTTTTAAAAATACAGACAACCCTGAGTACCTACCTATTTCTTAATTTAATTCCAATAGTTTTTTACGCAGCAACTTGAATTTACTTTTATACTTACATTTGCACAAAACTCAAATTTCTTTTTCTAAAATTTAGGTAGGTTCTTTAACCAATTTAAACTGGTTTTATTTTTTCATTTACTTTAAAACAAACCTCCATAAACAGCGAATTTTTAAATTTGTGTACAAAATGGTTCACCAGGAAGGAGATAACCTGAAACATCATGAGGATTGCTAAACATCTTCCAAGATCTGTAACCAATGTGGTGGGATTTTTGAAGCAGAGGGGGCTATCCAACACCACCCAAACACCCAGCTCCAAGAGAGCCTCCAAACGAAAGGCTGGAGATCCCGCCGCCCCCATGATGAAGCAAGCTAGACTTTTGCGGGTAAGTTGACATTAATCGAATTTTTTAAATCTAATTCAATTATTTTCAGGACCTTCAATATCAGCCACATGCCGGTGGTGTGAGTATTGCGATTTGGAGGCACCGATAAATCAATGGGTTGGTCATCTTCGGTGTCTAGCACCGAGCCAACACCTGGTGAAGCAGGAGGAAGACGTTAGTCTTGTCAAAACATCTTTCAAGAACCGAATTGAAACATAGCGGCTTTCATCAAAGCAGGACCCTATCAGCGTGAAGCACGTTTTGAAATTAGCTGTGGCATACCTATTCAGTATTAGGACGGACGGAGGACTGATTGATTTTATGACACACTTACCAGGATAGCAGAAAATGCGTATGCGAAAAAATAATTTAGAGCAAACAGTTAAATAGCGCAAGGATATGAGAAAACTAACTTCGCACATTCTTGAGCAACCGACCCACCGAATTCAACAAACATGCGTACACGTAAACGAGAAGAAGGGGTTTTAAAACTAGTTTTTCCTTCAACAAATCAGGGTAACTATGGAATAACATAGAGGACTAAAATATGACAACCACTTTCAAGTTGAAACTGGAAGTAGCCTATAAGGGGCCCAAATAGCCTCAGTAAAGTGCTAGAAAGATACCGGTTGCCACTACCACCCCCTGCTCAGAAATAAATTTGGTCATTTGGGTTTTCAGGCATCCTGAACAAAAAGTTCACAGAATTCCAGGAAAAAGAAAGCGGTGTGTATCATTTCAATTGCAGTGTTATATACTAAACAATGTCTCTTACAGGCTGGACGCTCCAACAACTTTAAGCTCTAAATATAAGTATCAATAGGATCATAACCCTCTAAAAGCCTATTCATATCTGCCAGTACCAGGATAACCTGTAACGTCATGGGAGTTGCCGCACATCTGCAATCAATGTGGTGGAATTTTTAATTCATTTCATCCACAAATAACATGGGTTGAGGAAAAAAGTATGCGGAAATTTGGGATCTGTTTCTATTTAAATACTCAATATCTATTGAAAAAAAAATATATTCAAGGGTGACGATAAAGACGTATTTCATTTTTATGATTATGAATATTGATACAATTTAGATGGTAGTCGCACTCACAGTCCTATTAACCATATTGGCAATGATTGTTGAGAATAAAAATAAGCTTTAGTATAAACTATGTTTTATTCTCCTGAGAATGACAGAGATGAAGCCACCATTGATCTCTGTATACCACCAACTCACAGTCAAATAGCGCCAGCACACACTTAACATAATATCATACAACTTTTATTTATGTTCCAAAATTGTATCAAGATTATTTTCATTTCAATAATTTTTGAAAAGAAACTTCTTAAACGGCTTTCTGCTATTTGGACGACAATGGAGAGTGATTTGAAAAACGCGTCACGGGCAAATTTCGTTACTCGAGAGAGAAGAAAGATGTTACGTAAAGGAACAGAGAAAGACAGCTATTGATTGACACAAACCAAGGATTATAAGCGTCGAGAGGAGTGCCCATTATTGACAAGCGCCGATATTGACACAAACCAAGGATTATAAGCGTAAGGAGGATTGCCTATTATTGACAAGCGGTATTGGAAAAATAAAATCATTTCTGGCGAATTTCGAGGTTTTCCTGATATCTCTGGACAGCACTCGGAATTTTTCAAATATCAAAGCAGCATAATAATGAGCACAAAGTTGCACTATACTTTCTTCTGATTCAACCGACGTCGGGTCTCTTTCCGTAGGATTCCAATACAGGATTCGAATAGGATTCAAAATAGCTAGTATTCGAATGCTACCCAAGTCTCCCAAAGTAACAAGTGTTATCACAGGAGTCTATTCGAAACATGCCGCATTAGTAATAATTATCAAACTTCAAACTTGTATAACAGGAGACTTTGTATAACAGGAGACTTTCTCATTGAAATGAAGCATTACGTTGATAGACTTGATACTGTTTACAATGCCAATTCCCATTAAGTATACATGCCCCAGATGTAAGGGTGAAACTGATATACCCAATCGACTTTGTTTGCCTTGCGAATTTTCACAATTTGTTGAACAAAAAAGGATACCATCCCATTATTTTGCAAAACCCGAACGTAGAACCTAAGTTATGAAGTTGTACTAGTAAATTTTCTGTTAAATAAAACTTTTGTTATTATATTTTTCTGCTTTTTATTTATGGCCTCTAGACTAGGTTAGGCTATAATAATTTAAACAAAATTCAACGAGAGCATTGTGCACAACATTAGGATAGGCCATCGAATACTATATTGTTAAGCTTTTTTAAGTCGACACTTTCCGTATGGGGAGCAAAAGAAGGAAGCATACGGTAAAAACAGGTGTGAGATCAGGTGACCATTGACGTACAATCGTAGGGAGTCACACCAACTCATATTGGAGTATCAGCTAGGGGATTCTTATCTTGTCACAAGTCGCTATGGCTCGCTAGCTGTCATTCGATACCTATTTCGATATCGGATGGAGAGTGATTCATATGTATTATTGTCGAATTTCGTATCGACATCAAATAGACGGTGGTATGAAAAACGAGAGAAAAATCGACCTTCAAATTTGAATGATAGATGATAGATTATGTTTATTATTTTATAATTTATTTTTCGCTTCAATTCAGACTATTTTAACTTCTAAAGATTCCTTTCGCGTTGAAAATAATTTCAATTTTTAATTATTATGTTGCAACGAAATCTTAAGGCAGCACCGTCAACAGCAAAACCTTCACTTTAGACGCACGACTCGTAGAGTAGGAGAAACTTAAATTTACATTTTTCTTCTCGTCTCTCAACTCCACACTTCCGTATTCCTTATGTGAGAATGACCGCGTTCACCAGCACTCAACATGATGAGTGATTAGTCAGCGGCTTTGTTGAAAAAGATGAAATATAACGAAGGATTACATACACAAAACGACAAACATAAAACATAAACACAACACATGACACCACAACTTGTCACTTCAAAATAAAAAAGGATAGCCAATCATTCGAACAAAGATCAGCAAATCGAAAAGCCGAAACGGGACCTCTTACTTACGTCAGAGAGTCGATCCGAACTAGCATAAGAATCAGCAATTCGACATCGAATTGGTCTTAAGAATTCCGCAGGATTATAAATGATGGACTGTATACGCATGCAATTTAATTCATTTTACCTACTCATCAATAACTGATAGCACAGTAGACTGTGCCTGACTCATCCATATAATATTATAGGTCCTGCAAAATATTAATGAAACCGAACAAACACACTGCATACATAAAACGTACATTTTATGTCATATTCACGTTCATACGTCCATATGACCTATTCACTGATCTCGAAAATAAATGGATAAACAAAGAACGCTACTAATGCTGCTAATTCACGAGGTCAAAATCTAAACAAAAACAACTGACTGGGACAGCTGTGAGCATGCGCAGTAGATGCATGTATTGTGCGTACACAAAATCTGGCCGATGAAAATGAAGGAATTTCGAAACTTAGAACAGTTGTTCGAAAGATAAGACACTGCGCAGGCGTAAGGCTGTTCCGTTGCACAACTGTTCGTAGAATATTGATCCCAAACTTTCGCACAAATTATGCAAATCAAGCCGTATGAATTGTTTATCCATTTATTTTTTAGATCAGTGGACCTATTCAGAACGTACATAAGACGTACATTTTAGTAAAAACATTCATATTACGTACATTTACATCCACCATTTTGGTTTTATGTTAAAGTGTAAAATACAAACAGGTCACTGTTTATTTATTTAATTCCTCGTGTCTAAGTTTAACTTTGTTTGAATCTCTGTTAATCCTAGTAATTCAAATCATTGGCTTAGAAAATCGTGTGTTTATTTTAGTGGCAGGCAGACGTAATAATTAAAAATTGATAAAAAAATTTCTTGCCTCGACTGGAATTTAAACCCAGTACCCCTGAATTTCCAGTGCAACGCTCTAACCAACTAAGCTACCAGGAGCTGTTTCATTTCTACCTTTTCGAATGTCGATCAAATCTGGAACGCAAAATAAATGGAAAATAGTATAGAAGGACTAACCACACAGCGTTTTTATGCCTAGGGAGTTTATCGATACCGTGGGAAAAATCTAGATCGACGATGCATTTGATCTGAAATTTCGGGGTTTGACCCGAACCAAACCCAAATTTTTGGGGAGTTTCCCGGAATTCGACCGCAGCTCCTTATCTCATGCTATCATCCTCAAAACACAGTTATCGTCCCGCCATCGAGCGTCATCTTCGTCGTCGTCTCGTCATCGATCGATTGCAAAAATTCTAGCCGGGGAATCGAGTCCTCAGACCATCACACCAAAATCCAGCACTGTAGACAAGGCACTAGATCCTTGAGTAATTATTTATAAAAAATGTTTGTAAGTAAAGTCTATACCAAGTCACTTGGACTAGCATAAAAACTAACTAAATCCCGGCATCCATCAGCTTTTTCTTTGTCAAACATGGACGGCGTAATTTCAAAAAACAGTACTAAAATTAATAATCAATAGACAGTATGTCAATCAATCATGATCGGCAATGGCCAATCAGATCTATTGAGTCCACGTTTACTGGTATCGAACGTATACATGGAGGATGAAGCCAATCAGATAATATACCTATCCATTCTTACTTGTCTGGCTTCCAACGGGTACGAGGATCAATCAGTATAAATTTTGCTATATTTTTCAATATGTGATGCAGTATATTGACCATACGTTTATTTTAGGCTTGGTCCAAGTAACTTCGTATAGACTATAAAACGTTCTAACTATACAGGTCCAGAGGCAATTATAAGTGTGTGGACAGCTATACAGGTCCAGAGACAGGTCCGATTCAGCTTTTCGAGACAGATCTGTCTACACAGACTGCTTTTCGAGACAGCTTTTCGAGACAGGTCTGTCTACATAGACTGCTTTTCGAGACAGGTCTGTCTACACAGACAGCTTTTCGAGACAGATCTGTCTACACAGACTGCTTTTCGAGAAAGCTTTTCGAGACAGGTCTGTCTACATAGACTGCTTTTCGAGACAGGTCTGTCTACACAGACAGCTTTTCGAGACAGGTCTGTCTACACAGGCAGCTTTTCGAGACAGGTCTGTCTACACAGACAGCTTTTCGAGACAGGTCTGTCTACACAGGCAGCTTTTCGAGACTGGTCTGTCTACACAGACAGCTTTTCGAGACAGGTCTGTCTACACAGGCAGCTTTTCGAGACAGGTCTGTCTACACAGACAGCTTTTCGAGACAGGTCTGTCTACACAGGCAGCTTTTCGAGACTGGTCTGTCTACACAGATAGCTTTTCGAGACAGGTTAGTAGTAACGGGGGCACCTGAGCCTGAGAAATTTTTCGATACCGTGGAAAAATCTCTAAATCGGCGGCGCCTTTGATCTGAAACAGCTATACAGGTCTAGAGATAGGGTTGTATACACCTATACAGGGCTAGAGACAGGCCTGTATACAGCAATGGTAAGCAAGGGTTAGTTTGGGTTAGTTATAGGTTAGCATAGGACCCCCCACGTCGTTGGGTCAGTTACGAATCTTCCCTAACTGACCCAACGACGTGGGGGGTCCTATGCTAACCTATAACTAACCCAAACTAACCCTTGCTTACCATTGCTGTATACAGGCCTGTCTCTAGCCCTGTATAGGTGTATACAACCCTATCTCTAGACCTGTATAGCTGTTTCAGATCAAAGGCGCCGCCGATTTAGAGATTTTTCCACGGTATCGAAAAATTTCTCAGGCTCAGGTGCCCCCGTTACTACTAACCTGTCTCGAAAAGCTATCTGTGTAGACAGGCCAGTCTCGAAAAGCTGCCTGTGTAGACAGACCTGTCTCGAAAAGCTGTCTGTGTAGACAGACCTGTCTCGAAAAGCTGTCTCGAAAAGCAGTCTGTGTAGACAGATCTGTCTCGAAAAGCTGTCTGTGTAGACAGACCTGTCTCGAAAAGCAGTCTATGTAGACAGACCTGTCTCGAAAAGCTGTCTCGAAAAGCAGTCTGTGTAGACAGATCTGTCTCGAAAAGCTGAATCGGACCTGTCTCTGGACCTGTATAGCTGTCCACACACTTATAATTGCCTCTGGACCTGTATAGTTAGAACGTTTTATAGTCTATACGAAGTTACTTGGACCAAGCCTAAAATAAACGTATGGTCAATATACTGCATCACATATTGAAAAATATAGCAAAATTTATACTGATTGATCCTCGTACCCGTTGGAAGCCAGACAAGTAAGAATGGATAGGTATATTATCTGATTGGCTTCATCCTCCATGTATACGTTCGATACCAGTAAACGTGGACTCAATAGATCTGATTGGCCATTGCCGATCATGATTGATTGACATACTGTCTATTGATTATTAATTTTAGTACTGTTTTTTGAAATTACGCCGTCCATGTTTGACAAAGAAAAAGCTGATGGATGCCGGGATTTAGTTAGTTTTTATGCTAGTCCAAGTGACTTGGTATAGACTTTACTTACAAACATTTTTTATAAATAATTACTCAAGGATCTAGTGCCTTGTCTACAGTGCTGGATTTTGGTGTGATGGTCTGAGGACTCGATTCCCCGGCTAGAATTTTTGCAATCGATCGATGACGAGACGACGACGAAGATGACGCTCGATGGCGGGACGATAACTGTGTTTTGAGGATGATAGCATGAGATAAGGAGCTGCGGTCGAATTCCGGGAAACTCCCCAAAAATTTGGGTTTGGTTCGGGTCAAACCCCGAAATTTCAGATCAAATGCATCGTCGATCTAGATTTTTCCCACGGTATCGATAAACTCCCTAGGCATAAAAACGCTGTGTGGTTAGTCCTTCTATACTATTTTCCATTTATTTTGCGTTCCAGATTTGATCGACATTCGAAAAGGTAGAAATGAAACAGCTCCTGGTAGCTTAGTTGGTTAGAGCGTTGCACTGGAAATTCAGGGGTACTGGGTTTAAATTCCAGTCGAGGCAAGAAATTTTTTTATCAATTTTTAATTATTACGTCTGCCTGCCACTAAAATAAACACACGATTTTCTAAGCCAATGATTTGAATTACTAGGATTAACAGAGATTCAAACAAAGTTAAACTTAGACACGAGGAATTAAATAAATAAACAGTGACCTGTTTGTATTTTACACTTTAACATAAAACCAAAATGGTGGATGTAAATGTACGTAATATGAATGTTTTTACTAAAATGTACGTCTTATGTACGTTCTGAATAGGTCCACTGATCTAAAAAATAAATGGATAAACAATTCATACGGCTTGATTTGCATAATTTGTGCGAAAGTTTGGGATCAATATTCTACGAACAGTTGTGCAACGGAACAGCCTTACGCCTGCGCAGTGTCTTATCTTTCGAACAACTGTTCTAAGTTTCGAAATTCCTTCATTTTCATCGGCCAGATTTTGTGTACGCACAATACATGCATCTACTGCGCATGCTCACAGCTGTCCCAGTCAGTTGTTTTTGTTTAGATTTTGACCTCGTGAATTAGCAGCATTAGTAGCGTTCTTTGTTTATCCATTTATTTTCGAGATCAGTGAATAGGTCATATGGACGTATGAACGTGAATATGACATAAAATGTACGTTTTATGTATGCAGTGTGTTTGTTCGGTTTCATTAATATTTTGCAGGACCTATAATATTATATGGATGAGTCAGGCACAGTCTACTGTGCTATCAGTTATTGATGAGTAGGTAAAATGAATTAAATTGCATGCGTATACAGTCCATCATTTATAATCCTGCGGAATTCTTAAGACCAATTCGATGTCGAATTGCTGATTCTTATGCTAGTTCGGATCGACTCTCTGACGTAAGTAAGAGGTCCCGTTTCGGCTTTTCGATTTGCTGATCTTTGTTCGAATGATTGGCTATCCTTTTTTATTTTGAAGTGACAAGTTGTGGTGTCATGTGTTGTGTTTATGTTTTATGTTTGTCGTTTTGTGTATGTAATCCTTCGTTATATTTCATCTTTTTCAACAAAGCCGCTGACTAATCACTCATCATGTTGAGTGCTGGTGAACGCGGTCATTCTCACATAAGGAATACGGAAGTGTGGAGTTGAGAGACGAGAAGAAAAATGTAAATTTAAGTTTCTCCTACTCTACGAGTCGTGCGTCTAAAGTGAAGGTTTTGCTGTTGACGGTGCTGCCTTAAGATTTCGTTGCAACATAATAATTAAAAATTGAAATTATTTTCAACGCGAAAGGAATCTTTAGAAGTTAAAATAGTCTGAATTGAAGCGAAAAATAAATTATAAAATAATAAACATAATCTATCATCTATCATTCAAATTTGAAGGTCGATTTTTCTCTCGTTTTTCATACCACCGTCTATTTGATGTCGATACGAAATTCGACAATAATACATATGAATCACTCTCCATCCGATATCGAAATAGGTATCGAATGACAGCTAGCGAGCCATAGCGACTTGTGACAAGATAAGAATCCCCTAGCTGATACTCCAATATGAGTTGGTGTGACTCCCTACGATTGTACGTCAATGGTCACCTGATCTCACACCTGTTTTTACCGTATGCTTCCTTCTTTTGCTCCCCATACGGAAAGTGTCGACTTAAAAAAGCTTAACAATATAGTATTCGATGGCCTATCCTAATGTTGTGCACAATGCTCTCGTTGAATTTTGTTTAAATTATTATAGCCTAACCTAGTCTAGAGGCCATAAATAAAAAGCAGAAAAATATAATAACAAAAGTTTTATTTAACAGAAAATTTACTAGTACAACTTCATAACTTAGGTTCTACGTTCGGGTTTTGCAAAATAATGGGATGGTATCCTTTTTTGTTCAACAAATTGTGAAAATTCGCAAGGCAAACAAAGTCGATTGGGTATATCAGTTTCACCCTTACATCTGGGGCATGTATACTTAATGGGAATTGGCATTGTAAACAGTATCAAGTCTATCAACGTAATGCTTCATTTCAATGAGAAAGTCTCCTGTTATACAAAGTCTCCTGTTATACAAGTTTGAAGTTTGATAATTATTACTAATGCGGCATGTTTCGAATAGACTCCTGTGATAACACTTGTTACTTTGGGAGACTTGGGTAGCATTCGAATACTAGCTATTTTGAATCCTATTCGAATCCTGTATTGGAATCCTACGGAAAGAGACCCGACGTCGGTTGAATCAGAAGAAAGTATAGTGCAACTTTGTGCTCATTATTATGCTGCTTTGATATTTGAAAAATTCCGAGTGCTGTCCAGAGATATCAGGAAAACCTCGAAATTCGCCAGAAATGATTTTATTTTTCCAATACCGCTTGTCAATAATAGGCAATCCTCCTTACGCTTATAATCCTTGGTTTGTGTCAATATCGGCGCTTGTCAATAATGGGCACTCCTCTCGACGCTTATAATCCTTGGTTTGTGTCAATCAATAGCTGTCTTTCTCTGTTCCTTTACGTAACATCTTTCTTCTCTCTCGAGTAACGAAATTTGCCCGTGACGCGTTTTTCAAATCACTCTCCATTGTCGTCCAAATAGCAGAAAGCCGTTTAAGAAGTTTCTTTTCAAAAATTATTGAAATGAAAATAATCTTGATACAATTTTGGAACATAAATAAAAGTTGTATGATATTATGTTAAGTGTGTGCTGGCGCTATTTGACTGTGAGTTGGTGGTATACAGAGATCAATGGTGGCTTCATCTCTGTCATTCTCAGGAGAATAAAACATAGTTTATACTAAAGCTTATTTTTATTCTCAACAATCATTGCCAATATGGTTAATAGGACTGTGAGTGCGACTACCATCTAAATTGTATCAATATTCATAATCATAAAAATGAAATACGTCTTTATCGTCACCCTTGAATATATTTTTTTTTCAATAGATATTGAGTATTTAAATAGAAACAGATCCCAAATTTCCGCATACTTTTTTCCTCAACCCATGTTATTTGTGGATGAAATGAATTAAAAATTCCACCACATTGATTGCAGATGTGCGGCAACTCCCATGACGTTACAGGTTATCCTGGTACTGGCAGATATGAATAGGCTTTTAGAGGGTTATGATCCTATTGATACTTATATTTAGAGCTTAAAGTTGTTGGAGCGTCCAGCCTGTAAGAGACATTGTTTAGTATATAACACTGCAATTGAAATGATACACACCGCTTTCTTTTTCCTGGAATTCTGTGAACTTTTTGTTCAGGATGCCTGAAAACCCAAATGACCAAATTTATTTCTGAGCAGGGGGTGGTAGTGGCAACCGGTATCTTTCTAGCACTTTACTGAGGCTATTTGGGCCCCTTATAGGCTACTTCCAGTTTCAACTTGAAAGTGGTTGTCATATTTTAGTCCTCTATGTTATTCCATAGTTACCCTGATTTGTTGAAGGAAAAACTAGTTTTAAAACCCCTTCTTCTCGTTTACGTGTACGCATGTTTGTTGAATTCGGTGGGTCGGTTGCTCAAGAATGTGCGAAGTTAGTTTTCTCATATCCTTGCGCTATTTAACTGTTTGCTCTAAATTATTTTTTCGCATACGCATTTTCTGCTATCCTGGTAAGTGTGTCATAAAATCAATCAGTCCTCCGTCCGTCCTAATACTGAATAGGTATGCCACAGCTAATTTCAAAACGTGCTTCACGCTGATAGGGTCCTGCTTTGATGAAAGCCGCTATGTTTCAATTCGGTTCTTGAAAGATGTTTTGACAAGACTAACGTCTTCCTCCTGCTTCACCAGGTGTTGGCTCGGTGCTAGACACCGAAGATGACCAACCCATTGATTTATCGGTGCCTCCAAATCGCAATACTCACACCACCGGCATGTGGCTGATATTGAAGGTCCTGAAAATAATTGAATTAGATTTAAAAAATTCGATTAATGTCAACTTACCCGCAAAAGTCTAGCTTGCTTCATCATGGGGGCGGCGGGATCTCCAGCCTTTCGTTTGGAGGCTCTCTTGGAGCTGGGTGTTTGGGTGGTGTTGGATAGCCCCCTCTGCTTCAAAAATCCCACCACATTGGTTACAGATCTTGGAAGATGTTTAGCAATCCTCATGATGTTTCAGGTTATCTCCTTCCTGGTGAACCATTTTGTACACAAATTTAAAAATTCGCTGTTTATGGAGGTTTGTTTTAAAGTAAATGAAAAAATAAAACCAGTTTAAATTGGTTAAAGAACCTACCTAAATTTTAGAAAAAGAAATTTGAGTTTTGTGCAAATGTAAGTATAAAAGTAAATTCAAGTTGCTGCGTAAAAAACTATTGGAATTAAATTAAGAAATAGGTAGGTACTCAGGGTTGTCTGTATTTTTAAAAAACAAACAATATGATTATGTGTTAAGGAAAATAAAAATAATTCAATAATCGAGGTTTGTGTTAATTCAAAATATGTCTCAGGGCATGATTTATCCTACATCACTTAGATATTTAAAAATAGTACTTACAGTTTTTCGAAACCGACACTTATCGCACAAGAAACTAAACTTTGAAAATCCAGGCTCAAAGTACTGGTACTGGATGCTGCGTTTTTTGTACAAAGAAAAAAAATTGAATCCTCATCTTTTACAGGTAACAATGTATCCACTGAAATTTTGTATTGCATAGGGTTATTGGCTCATAAAATGTCAACGATGCTAATTTAAATCTATTCTTTTAAATTTTGATAAATTGATTGAATTTGTCACCTTTTTTAAAATAAAAATGGACATATTGATATCTAACTTAATAATTACGCCTTAAACTAAAAAATTATCTTTAAAATGTGTTGTTGTTTTTCTCGGGCGATTTCTGCGAACGGTCCTGATATAATTCAGATAAAAAAACTGCCGATTAAGCGTTTACATTTGACGGTGCTTTTGTATGTGATATCAAAGTTTAAATCGGATTTTATAATAACAAGCTTCTTTCAGTTTGCTCAAACTCGTCACCAGTGAAAAATATAAAATTATTGCACAACAATTAATTTGATTGTAAACAAGTAAGTAAAAAAAATCTTATATACTATTATCAATCAACAACAAGACCTGTTTTTTTATAGCAAAGGATTAAAAACACTGAGAAAATTACAAGACCTGAAGCCTCATAGAAAGTGAAATTCCCAATATTTTGACAGCGTTTTTTGTATGTTATGTTGTTAATTCGAGGTTTGAATCGGATTTTATAATAATTAAGCTCTTTCAGTCTTGTTTGAGACTCGTCAACAACAATAAAATTATTGCACAACAATTATCATTTTAACCAAGTAAGTGAATATATTACATCCCTACTGATATCGATACAATTATGGAATATTTTAGATATGGATTTGAAATCAATCAACAAGGCCTGTCTTTTTATAACAAAGGATCAAAAACGCTGAGAAAATTATAAGTCCTGGTATAAAGTGAAAGTTCCCAATATTTTCTACGATAGAGACCTCAAAATAATTGCAAATCTTTACTGGAACCAATAAACTATACAAATTAAGGTAGATCATAAAACTATTGTACAGAAATTATTATTTTAACCTAGTAAGTAAATATCTTATATACTTAGGTAATCGATACAATTGTGGCATATTTTTAGCTATGGATTTGAAATACTCGTTGAATTTGACGACAACGCAGTGTTGCTCCCAAGACGTACCACCAAAATGATTGGATCATATTATTAAGCAGTTTATTGATGGAAAATATTCGCTTTTTGCAATCGTTGTCTTAAAAAATGTATGTTTTTAATTAAAAAAAAACGAGGCCCCTTCCCCATCAAATGTTGGTTCCAACCAAGGATAATACACACTACTACTACAGGATAGCCTATCCTCATAAGGCCTGTGTGGAACAAATCCACTCTCTCCCCAACGTTAAATCACCAGTTGTGACGTAAGCAGCATGTTATTTCTCGCCTTGAAGTAGGTTGTTTAAACAGCTGATGACTTAGTTATGGCGTCGTAAATGGTAACACACGAGGTCAATGAGCAATCCTGTAGGTGTGTATCATCCTTAAGTTCGAACACCCTCTACCAGGTACAACATGAAGCTAGCTGCTGGACCCTCATAGTTACGTCACCACCACAGCATCCTGTTATAAGACACATCAAACTTGACACATGTACTCTAAATGGCGCCACGGACGTGACCCAGGTCGCTATGACGTCATCACAGAACCCGAACCATGAATCGAACTTTGCACTATGTACTCTAAATGGCGCCACGGACCCGCACTGACGTAACCCACGTGACCCAGGTCGCTATGACGTCATCACAGAACCATGAAACGAACTTCGCACTATGTACTCTAAATGGCGCCACGAACGTGACCCAGGTCGCTATGACGTCATCACAGAACCTGAACCCTGAATCAAACTTTGCACTATGTACTCTAAATGACTCCACGGACGTGACCCAGGTCGCTATGACGTCATCACAGAACCCGAACCATGAATCAAACTTTGCACTATGTACTCTAAATGACTCCACGGACGTGACCCAGGGCGCTATGACGTCATCACCGAACCATAATTAAATATACGTAGCGATTTCGAAACGACTCGGAACAATCCCTTCCACGCAAACTCCATATCACAGGAACCTGTAATTCCCCGAACCAGAAATAACTATACGTAGCGATTTCGAAACGACTCGGAACAATCCCTTCCACGCAAACTCCATATTACAGGAACCTGTAATTTTGAACCCTTCCTGTCGATCAATTGCAAGAATTCACCGCACTCACGACAGATGGCGCCATGATGTTTGACAAGATGGCGTCGACGATGCATCCACCTTCGTGTCAACGACGGCGCATCCACCACGTGTCAAGAATGAAAGATTGAGGTTATGGTCGGATTTTGATGCTAGGACCCGCTTTGACTATCTACTGTCCTCCTCACTCACGCACATGATTTTTCACAGGTTTTTGCAGATGACACGATAAACCGCGCGAAAGAACGTGTGTCTATGCTGGCCTATTCAGGGACCTTATTCTTAAAACAGGGGAGCAGCGTTCTCAGGAAAACGAGTGTTCCTTCTTTCTCAATGATATGCCTCTGATAGTATAAGTGACAGAAGACGGAACACTCGTTCTCCTGGGAACGCTGCTCCTCTGTTTCAAGAATAAGGACCCAGGAAGTTTGGCGTGTACATGAGTTACAATTGGTCGATTTCAAATATGTGAAGCGGTGGACAGCCAAATCAACCAACAGGATCATTATTCGCTTTCCACAATTCGCGATTCGCAAGTATATGAACTACTTAAGCTTTATTAAGGAATTTTTGCAGATTTTTTTGATTTTAAGAAGTGGGCCTTGCGGGGCCCCCTATGCTCCGGGGCCCTAGCGCTTTGCGCACTCCCGCTCATCGATAGCTACGCCACTGTGGCGTCTGGGCTGGGACTCTGGCCGTGTTCGTTTTTGTCATCTTTTTCGTCGATTTGCTCCGAAATTTTGACAGGCACGTGACTGGATCAGACAGTTTCAATTTACAAATCACGTGCCTGTTAAAATTTCGGAACAAATTGACGAAAAAGATGACAAAAACGAACACAGCCTCTGTATTACCTTCGACGAAGAGAGAAGAAAAGAACAAGTGCCATATCGATAGGGATAACGATCTCTATCCGTTACAGACTTCCATCCCTGGTTACTTACCAGGGTTGGCTTAGAATTTCCCCAGGTTATAAAACCCAGTGGGGTTTTTTGGGTTTTTTTAATTGATAAAACCCACCATTATTGGGTTTTTTTGGTTTTTTTTTTTTTAAAATAGCAAATTTTTAGTTGAATGAGCGGCATTTTCACAGAAAATATCGAGGATTCCCCAATCCCTGGCTGTTCACTGTTGGCGTAGAGGCCTGGGCAGAGACTCCCGTGCCATGTGAATTCGACATATCGAATGTGCCGAGCCTATAGAATCCTGTCGATATGTAGAATCCTACATGACACGGAATCTCTGGGCTGGCCAGCCAGAGGCACGGTGCAGTGCACTGATGCCAAGTGTAATTATCTATATCAAGTGGCTTGCTCTATTTTGTAAGGATATTTTATTTTTGCAACAAAAGTCATAATTTTTGTAATACTTTTGCTAGAGCAGAAACTATAAATCAAATTTTGAAGAAAAAAAACAAAACCCTCCGGGAAGCCCGAAAAAACCCAAAAAAACCTAAAAAACACATAAAAACCCAAAAAAACCCGATGGGTTGGACTTTTTCAAAAAAACCCGGGTTTTTTCCAACCCTGTTACTTACTGGTTAATGTTTAATATCGCTGACCATATCCCCATATCCTAACCTTTGCAACCTTCCTAACCATTTCGTTACCGCTTTATAACTACTTTTCGTAACCCGGTTAACGCCGAAACTCTCCTCATCTCACCTCAACCATAACTAACCCAAACTGCAACTCTAATAACTGTACCTAAAATGAATTTTAATTTCAAACACTCCTTTCCAAAATAAATATCGCGATATTATATCATGATATACAGGGTGTATATTTTACGTGATACCACTATTGCTATATCCGAAACGGTAAGAGCTGCAAGGTTGGTTAAATTAGAAAAAAGATGCCTTTTTTATGCCCATTTAAGTTTCGGTTACAGTGCTGCCAAATTTCTTTTAGTTCATGAAATACAGGGTGATTTCTAAGAAACGCCTAGAAAAATTTCATCTATTATTTCAAAAACTATTGATTTTCGAAACTCAATTTAAATTTAAGTTTTATAATTTTTTTCGCTCTACAACATGGCATCTTCAAATTTTAAATCCGACGTTTCGTGATCAAGCTACCATCATCAACTTCATTTTTTTAAATACGGACCTAGATTTTTTATGTCATTTTTAGAAAGGGCTCTTTATTCCCTTTATAACGATAAACATCTTAACTATGATTGGCCGACGTTTCTGCTCTAAAAAGTAATTTTTACCAACATTTTATCTTAATTCGGCTCTGAAGATCACTTTTGAGAGCAGAAACGTCGGCCAATCATACTTGAGAGGTATATCGTTAAAAAAGGGAATAAGGGAGCTCTCTAAAATTGACATAAAAAATCAAGATCCGTATTTGAAAAAATTAAGTTGATGATTGTAGCTCGATCACGAAACGTCGGATTTAAAATTTGAAGGTACCATGTTGTAGAGCGAAAAAAATTAAAAAACTTTCAAATTTAAGTTGTGTCTCGAAAATCAATAGTTTTCGAAATAATTGATGAAATATTTTTAGGCGTTTCTTAGAAATCGCCCTGTATTTCATGAACTAGAAGGAATTTGGCAACACTGTATACGAGTCTTAAATGGGCATCGAAAAAGGCAAATTTTTTCCAATTTAACCGATACATACATAACTACTACATAATTTGTTAGAAAAACGCGATAGTTTTGAAAAAAAACAAATTGATACCAGCGAAGCTATTTTTGGGACACCCTGTATAATAAAAAGTATATCGAAAAATTTCAAACAAAAAAACCAAATTGACGTGTCTGAGCGAAACAATAGCTCTGTGCGTACAGCAATCACAAACCAGTCAGAGCGAATTTCATTGGTTGAAAACAGTCAGAAAGCTAAAGTAAAGTGCGTTTTTTTTTTTAAAGATAAAAGTCAAAATGACATTATGTTGGCAATACAATGTAAAATTGTCAATCTTTCAAATTTTTTATGTAGAAAAGCAGAAAAGGCTTGTGTTGCCAACATAGTTACTAAATTTTTGACTTGGGGAATTATCTTAAAAAAAAAAACAGACTTTACATTTTCTCTCATATCTCGAAAACAAACAAAAAGTTGGCAACCCTGTGAACTTACCTTTAATGGACACTAAAATTTGCCATTTATGTCTAATTCAACGGACCTCGTAGCTCTTACCTTTCGGAGATAGCAATAGTGGTATCACTTAAAACGGACACCCTCCCTGCCTTAAATTTATTCCAGTTAATCTTTCCATGAGGAAATATTTTCTTAACAAATAGCTGAGTAAATACTGGTTTAGCTGAACTGCTACTCTCGATTTTTCCCATAGAAATCAATCTGTTAAAAGTGTATTTTTTTTTTGTCAGCAACACATTTTAAATGGGAAAGATCAAAAGATTAACTAGGTACCGGGTGTCAAGTTATAAAGTACCTCCCCCTGTAACTTTTTTATGTACGATCAAATATAAAAAAGTTACAGGGGGTGGTACTTTATAGCTTGACACCACCCTTGCCTTGACACCCTGTACCAATGGATATCAACTGAACTAACTGAACTTTATTGAACCATCACCATTTATTTGGTTTGAATACAACCGGGCCTTAAACTACTTTCACTTGTTTTACTTGAATGCATTCTTATTATGAGAAATACAATTATTATTATGTGTGTGACGCTAGCTCCTTGGAGCCCGCTCCTTGCCTCAAATTTGAATTCGCGAACGTAGTCGAAAGTGTGAAGCCAGCTCCTTGCGGCCCGCAACTTTTATCACTTAATAAAAATAAAGCTGGCTGAATATATTTTTCAAATAATTTAAAACAGAATATAACTATTATTTTGATTGTGTCGTTTGCTTTTGGTTGAAAAAGAAATTTAGTTATATTCTGTTTTAAATTATTCGAAAAATATATTCAGTTTTATTTCAAAGTGATAAAAGTTGCGGGCCGCAAGGAGCTGGCTTCACACTTTCGACTACGTTCGCGGATTCATATTGGTGGCAAGAAGCTGGCTACAAGGAGCTAGCATCACACACGTATTATTATTTAGCCTTTAAATACCGCCCAAAAGTATAGTTAAATCACCTACCTACTTTACATAAACAAAAATACCTAACTTACCCTTTTATTTTATTTTGATGCCTAAAGTCTGAACACATAAAACCTCAAAACTTGCAGGACACTTGATATTGATAATTGAAGTAAACAAACAACATATTAGATTATGTTGATCTGAGATAAAAATGTTTATTACTAGTCATACAAAATAATTAAAAATTTGCACGAGCAGCACAAATTTTCAAAGTGCTTTGTTTTTGTTGTTCAATTATTGTAATTGAAGATTTCACTTTGTACCAGGGGGATTCCCATATTCAAATCGGAAAAAAATGCTGCCAACATGACGAAATTCAATTCCAAAAAAAGTACCGCCTTTAAACTACCTGATACCACTTTAAAACTAAAAACCCCAATATTTATGGGTTTGTTGTTTTAAATTTTAAAGAGGTTAGAGTACCGCAGGAACTGCTGAGTACGGGATAGAGATGTGTTCGAGTATATTTCAGTTTACTGCACTCTGCCAATAATTTATACCTAATTTTATTAGATTTGAGTTGAGCAATTTTAATGGTTTTGTAAACTTTGGATTCACTTACCTTTTTTTGGATTTTGAAATTTATACTTTTTACCAGCACAAAACACAAGATAAAATATGAAAACGCCTTGGGTCTATTTTCGTACCAATTGGTTCATGAATTCATAAGTATATTGAAAAATACTCATGTGAATCCCAGATGATTTTGATTAGTTTTCTTTGTCGTATTTCGAATAGGCGAAAAGGAAAAAATATCGCGAATCATTGTTTGCGGTATTCTCGGTGAAATACTGAATTTTATTTTGCATTCAAATAAATGGCTTACTTTGCATTAAAATGTATTGTGTTTTATGTCTTAGTAAAGTTCACATTATTTAAGTAATTATTATTTAAATCAATATGGTTTTCGATTTTAATTCGGTTTTTGATAGTTGTCGTAAAATTATTATGTACCTGTTAAATATTTTTGTACCAGTCACTTGGAATTCTGATGGTAAGAACTATAATAAGAAGTCATCAGCAAAAGTCGATACTCTAATACCAAAAAGTGTCAATTATCATTTTACAAGAGTTTGCAACTACAGCTGCGGATTTTGCTTTCATACTGCCAAAACTTCTTTTATGTTACCGTTGGATGAGGTTAAACGTGGATTCGATTTATTGAAAAAAGCAGGTAAGTGCCATAGAGTAAGTGCTTGCCTACAATTTTTTGATTAGAATCGATTTTGAAGGGAGGCATTAGGTAAATACAGGGTGGTCCAATTTAAACACTTTTGATAGGAAACGTCAATTATTTCTATGCGAGATACAAAAAAATTAACGTCTGCTGTGACCTGGGGTCCGATTTTCGAATATTTTCGTATACGAAATTTGATACGATTTCGAATGCTCCCCATTTAATTTACATTGCTGTCAGTCAAATTTCGTGTACGAAATGTACTCGAATGGTTTCGAAAATCGCACCCCAGACCGCATTTAGATATCTTCAACCGTTTCGCCGCTAGAGGGCGTTTATTGATTTTGAGCAAACAAACATTGGCGACAATAGGCACCGCCGCCATTTTGTGCTTCTCTTCTTAGTTCTTGCTAATGTTAAATATGAATATACCGGGTGTTTTTCAAAACCCGCTCACCCCTATAACTTTTTTATTTTTCAAGATAAACAAATGAAATTTGGTGTGTTAATTTATGACCCGGATGTACATTATTTGACGTATTTATTTTTTTACTATCACTTCCGGTTTGACCGGACAAAATAAGCTCAAAACAAATTTTCCCATGTTTCTAGGAGCAAAATTACTTTGGCATTTTAACTTATTCATGGCGCTCTAGATTAAAAAGTTAAAATTTAAATAATTTGGAGGTGAAATGTCAAAAAGTGACAAATGAGGTGTCATTGTACTCGTAATGTAATTTTCTATTGAAATGAGGAAAAATTTACCTGGCGTCTCATTTAAAATAGGGAAGTTAGGGTCACTTCCGGTCAAACCGGAAGTGATAGTAAAAAATTGAATACGTCAAATAATGCACATCCGGGTCATAAATAAACACACCAAATTTCATTTGTTTATTTGAAAAAATAAAAAAGTTATAGGGGTGAGCGGGTTTTGAAAAACACCCGGTATAGGAATTAAATGGACATCTATCATAAAAAATTGAAAACAACGTACCTATTTGATGACTACTATATTTAAAATTAGCAAAACGTGGGGCACAAAATGGCGACGTTATTTTCAATATGAATATCTCGATGAATATACAGGGTGAGTTCCTAAGCGCGCGGTGGTCTATATCTCCTATACTAACCGAGATCGAAGAAAAAACTAAATACAAAACTTGTAGATAAATATGAGTACTACATTCCTAAATTATTTTCCAGCATACAGGGTGGCCTAATAAGTAGTGATGACACAAAGCTATGTTTTTTTAAATGACTCTCCCTGTATATTATGACATTTCTAGATTCTGCGGAAAATTCTACACATATTCCATATAAAATGTCATATACCTATCTACAACTGTTTCTTGAATATTAATTGACAGTTGAAAATTGACTTTTTTGCATCCTTGACAGACTGTAAAACCGGAAGGGTTAATTTAACAGCAAAACCGATCATACATTCTCAGATTAGTTTTTCATAAACTATCATTTGACACCAACTTTGAATTTAATCCATGATTAAAAATTCCGCCTGAATTATTAATCTCCGGTTAAACTCAAAGTTGGTGTCAAATGATAGCTTATGAAAATCTGAGATAGAAATGTGAAATTGGTTTTCCTCTAAAATTACCCGTTTAAGTTTTACAGCCTGTCAAAGGACCCCGCACATTTCTTATGGAAAAGTGATCTATGTGGAATTTTGCGGAATTTTTGATATTGTGTATAAGGAGTCGTCCTTAACAAAAGTGATCATTGCGCTAATGTTCAATACCCAACAGTTTTCAAGATATCAATTAAAAACTTTTTTAATATGATACTCTTCAGTATGACGTCACCAGTATGCTCACAGCAACGAAAATTATTACTATCCTTTCCACTTTTGACTTTGACATTACTCTTCTCCTTTTAACATTAAGAAAAAAAAGATAGCGATAGCGATTAGTGACAAATAAGTAGGTATGTAAACAACACCTAGCTCCTGCCGCAATCGTCAACTTCATGTCATGATGTCTGTCATATAGCGATTTCATTTGTACCTGTTGTTGTTTTTTTTTATTTCCTAAATGTTAACAGGAGAAGAGTATAAGTATAGTTAAAGTCAAAAGTGAAAAGGATAGTTATAATTTTCGGTGCTGTGAGCATACTGGTGACGTCATACTGAAGATTATCATGATATTAAAAAAGTTTTTAATTGATATCTTGAAAACTGTTGGGTATTGAACATTAGCGCAATGATCACTTTTGTTAAGGACGACTCCCTATACACAATATCAAAAATTCAGCAAAATTCCACATAGATCACTTTTCAATAAGAAATGTGCGGGGTCCTTTGCAAAACGTCAATTTTCAACTGTCAATATTTCCGAAACAGTTGAAGATAGGTACATGACATTGTACATGAAATATGTCTAGAATTTTCCACAGAATCCAGAAACGTCATAATATACAGGGGGAGTCATTCAAAAAAACAAAACTTTGTATCAATTCTACTTATTGGGCCATCCTCTATAATGAAAAATTATTTAGGAATGTAGTACTCATGTTAATCCACAAGTTTTGTATTTAGTTTTGACCACCGCGCGCTTAGTATAACTCACCCTGTAGTATAGGATTTCAAAGAACGAATCGAAAATAGGACTGCAATTTATTGTCGCCACTGTGGTAATAGAGTCCCTGTAACAATACAGTGACTAAATAAACCCATAGAAGGATGCGCTCTACAGAGATCTTCGTACCCATAAGAGATACAGGGTTGGTTAAATTTGGAAAAAGTTGCGCATTACTGAGCTCAGTGGCGTAATGTTTTGATATTACGGAAATTCCGAAGATATCTACATAAAAAAAAACGAATCTAGTGGAAATCGTTTTTATTTTTTTCTGATTATTTGAAATGATATCGCAAAATAAATGTCACTTCATCGTTACCATTTTTTCTCCTATAGAGGTTTATGGTAATGATGCCAAGACCAGTTGCTAGATGAGGAGATTTATAGATCATTTCTTTGACTTCTTGGAAAGCTGCATCCTGATTTGCACTCTCGTCTCTCATTACCATTATTTTTTGAGGTACAATTATTTATGCCTAAGATTCTTTCTAGTTTTGTCTGATTTGATGCGAAGGTTCTTTTAAGTTTATCCATTTTCTTAGGGTATGGAATTATTTCATATGCAACACATGCATGTGTCTCAAAATGTTGATAGTTTTTTTTTATAAACTCACATTTAGTTTTATTTAGAGTCCATTCATCTCTTCCTAGTTTAGTCAAAACTTCCTCTAGTCCACCGTCATGTCAAGATTGTTCTTTTTCAAAAATACCTAATAATGTCATCAAGATACCTGGAACAGCTACAAGTGTTTCAACTACTTTTTTTTGAAAAGCTTCTAGAGATGGAGCAGATAAAATTCCAAAGGGCATACGAATAAACTTGCAAAATGGATGGATCATTAGATAGGAGGATTTGCCAAAATTCAGAGTTGAGACAGTAAATGATTAGTAGATAGAAAAGAAATAGGTATTTTCTCTTTTCACAAATTGGTTCAGTTTAGTTAAATCTACACAAAGTCTTATAGTTTTATTAGCTCCAGGCACATGACTGTTGTAGGTTGCAGCACTGTAATTTCTTAATCACTTCATTCTATCTGATTTATTTGTAAGAACATCTTTCAGTGGTAAAAGAAAACGCCTAGGAACGCTTAGGGCAAAATGTTGAGCATTTTCATTTTATTAAATGCGATAGGTTTCATTAACTTCTTTTCCAAGGCCACTGAATAGTTCGGAAAATGATTTAATAGGTAAACTGCGCAGATTTAATTTTGATATCCTCTTAAAATATCTATTACGCGTTTGAAATGTGGCCGGTGCGTTTTTTAAACCGAAAGGCATTCTTAATTAAGCAGGTATAGGTTGTATCAATCTTTAATATCTCATCAGTGTGATTTATTGTTTAATCCCGAAGAATTTTGAAATCTCATAAATCTCTTTCCCAGTTGTTGGATTTCTCATGAGATTTAAATAAAAAAGTTTATTGACAGGCATTTTGATTTTGGAAACTTGAATGCATTTATTTTCATTTCACTTTTATGTACTTAAATTAAGATTGTATTGTAATAAGCTATTCAATAAATCCACTTCAATCAAAGTATATTTTCTAGGAATGGAAAAAATAAACTTTAGCGGAGGGGAACCGTTTTTACCAAAACGTGGCAAGTTCTTGGGCGAAATGGTCCAGTACTGCAGAGAAACTTTAAAAGTCTCAGTTTCAATTATTTCAAATGGATCCATGATTACTGAAAAGTGGCTCCAGAAATATGGCAAATTTGTTGATATCCTTGCTGTTTCATGTGATTCATTCAATGAAGAAACAAATACAGTAAGGATCATTTGAAATAATTATTTACTCAATGTATTATTATTCCTACTAGAAGTTTCTATAATCCTCCTCTCAACAAATGACCAAGAAACTTATTTTTACTTTACCTCGAAGATTGAAAATTCTTATTTTTTTTTGTTTTAGAAAATTGGCAGACGTCAAGGTAGCAGTGATCACGTTAAAAAATTATGGCAAATTAGAGACTGGTGCACGAAATACGACATTCTCTTCAAAATAAATACTGTGGTTAATACCTATAATCAACATGAAACTATGATTGATGAAATAAAGCAGTTGAATCCTATTAGGTAAATCATTAAAGTTTTTCTTGTTCTTGTTTGTCTCTCTAATTATGTTACTTCTATCATTGTTTATCAGCGAAATGTTTTCATTACTTCAAGAAATAATGCTAACTGCTAAACCTTAAGGCCCGGTTTATTCATCTTCAGATAAACTTGCTGGTAACTATCTGCAAAATAAATTCACCATTCTATAATTCCATTGGTCGGCGGATAACTTGCCGACCAATAGGATTGCAGATTGCGTTTTTTTCGCCAGATTGCTTATCTGAAAGTTTATCGGACTGTGTATGAACCGGCCCTAAATAAAATAAATTTTAGGTGGAAAGTATTCCAATGTCTACTCATTGAAGGAGAAAATGCCGGTGAAGAAGCTTTAAGAAATGCAGCAGACTTCTATATTTCTGAAGAAACTTTTAAAGCGTTCATAAAGAGGCATGAATCAATCCGGTGTATTGTTCCAGAGTCCAATGATAAAATGCAAAACAGTTATTTAATATTGGATGAATATGTAAGTACATATACATATTTGTTAACATACCTTCTCTATTAGGTAAATAATGACGCTAGTATATACTAGTATATACATATAGCTGTAAGATTTAGGTACCTATATTTGACGTTATGCATGAAGCTACAAGATCACCAAATAAAACATAAATGAACTTGACACTAACTACACAATTAACTTTTTACTATACAAACTGACCTAAAAACCATTTTCAGTGCAAAAAGTGAGGTAGAAAGTTACAAGCTCGAGTTTCTGCATTGCAAAGTCTATCGACTGATCATTATTATTATTATTCCAGATGAGATTTTTGGATTGCCAAGGCGGTTCCAAAGAGCCATCGAAATCCATACTGGATGTTGGAGTTGAAAACGCACTCAGATTCTCTGGGTTCGACGAGGCCATGTTCAAAAAACGCGGAGGTTTCTACAAGTGGTCGAAAGAAGCCAACAAAATGTCTTGGTAGAAAAAAGTTATAATAATAATTGACATGCAATTGTGCAAACAGTATTATTGATGTAATATGTTTTATCTACGACCTGCACAATAAGTGACTATTATGTCCCTAATTTTTGCTCATTTGCGTTATGTAATGAGCCCTATTACCGCACTGGCACGCGTTTATTATCGCACTAGTGCGGTAAGAGGTCATCATTTTTTTTTAAACTACATAATCGAGTACACAATAGTTATTTATAATTTTTTTGCTTGTTAGTGACTTCAGTAGATATTCCGGTTGGTTTTTCTGAGAAAGATTGGATTTAGGCAAAAATAAACGGCGTTGAAGAAGATAGGCAAACACACATTTTCTTCTTCTATGTCGTTCATTTTTGACCTAAATCCAACCCTTCTCGAAAAAACTAACGGGTTATTTAAAATAGACAAACGACAATAGTCACTTATTGTGCAGGTCGTAGATAAAATGTTGTATATCACACGTACGGTAAGGCTCATTACAACACTCGTCGAGGCAATATTTCCGACTCGTTACTGTAATGGAGCTCATACCGTACCGGTAATATAAACACTATTATCACTTATTTGTATACATTTTTTTTATGGACTTTATGCATAGCTAGTAGTGACAATTTAACATCTAAAAAGAGGCCGAGATGCAATTGTTTGGGCCAGAACATTTACCACCGCTTTAATGGAAATTGCAATATATTTTATTTGTTCATTTTTAAATTTTAGATATTTGTTCAATAAATAGTATATTACAATCAGAGACGGGAAATTAGCTATTACTGTCGAGAGATTTTATAGTTTATCGAGACCTGTAGCGTCGAGATAAACTATATCTCGAGACAGTAATTAAATTTCCTGTCGAGCATAGTATACTATTTTATTTTTAACCATAATTTTTGCTAATTTAAATTAGAAATGAAATTGAACGTGAACGTAGCTTCATGCTATTTGCTTGAATTTTATGTCATTGTCATCAATTTTGAAAAAAATTTGACAATACCTGCCACATATAAATATAATGAAACGAGGACGGGAAGTGAGGACGGAAAATGGGGACGGGAAGTGGAGCAGGGAAATGAAAAGACAGTAAAGTGACATTTCCAAATTTTTAAAAAGACTGTAATGTCAACATTACATAATATATGGTTAAAAATAATAGTATATTATATGCCTAGGTAGAGAAGTTGGTCATTATATATACCGAGCGCTTTTATATATAATGCGTGAGGTATATAATGACTTTCTCTACCGAGGAATATATAGATTTTTTTTTACTACTGCTAGTAGAAAATAAAAAATTTGCTTAAAATCTGTGCTCTAATTATTTTTTTTTGAACGCCCTCTTGAAAGTGCTGCCCTCTATCAACAGCTTATGATAACTTCCTATGTACCTACAGAAACCTGTATTTTGTTTTAAATTGACGCATGAAATTGAAATTGGACCAATAGAAACATGACAATATCCTTGCGTCATGACGTCATTTTCATTATTGACCTAGGGACTTTTTCATTATTTTCATTATTCACCTAGGGAGAGAAATTCAATTTTTTCCTAGAAAAAAATAGATTGAATAATGACTATTTCTCAGGTAAGTAGTAAAAAAAAATAATTACCTACCAAAATCTCAACATAAAAAATTTAAAATTTCATAATTTTTGTACTAGTGCGGAAGTAGACAGAAAGGCGTTTCCATTATTTATCTTGTTCTCAACGTATAAATTCAAAAGTGAGAAGCTAAAAAAAGTTTAAACCAAAATGGTTCAAATTAGTATGGTTTGAATTATAAGTGCTTAGTGCAGTAAACTAAAATATACATGAACGCACATTCGTATCCTTATTGGTATTCCGTAGTCGTAGTACTCGGTTCGTGCAATGTCGTATTTGGTACTGACGGTACTCTAACCTAACCTTTTAAAATTCAAAACAAACCAATAATATTGGGGTTTTTAGTTTTAAAAAGTGGTGTCGGGGTAAATATGTAGGTAGTACTTTTTTTTAAATTTAATTTTGTTATGTTGGCAGCATTTTTTCGATTTGAGTTCGGGAATCCCCGTGCTACAAAATAAAATAATCGTTATAAATATTCAGTGAAACAACAAAATAAAGTACCTAATGTAAAACTAACCCTTTTGGGCTCTCAATGAGGACTTTTTAGTGGGTTTTCGCAATGCAGATTCATTCCTCAGTCAAGATAATGCCGGAAAATATTGTCAGGAACCATATGAAATAAAATGAAAGAATTACTGATCTGATAATCAATTAATAACAATGCAATTACTCACCGGGGGGTTTTACCGCCCCTTGCCTCTTGGTCATTCTGGCATACCAATACTAAATATTCCTGGCTAAAGATATAATTAAAATAGCAGGATTAATCTTCACTTGTATCTTCTTTCTTCGACGACTAGCTAGTGCCCCCCTGAAATAAGTCAAGGCTTCCCCGGACACTTAATTGCCGCTAAACAATCAGTATCCCAACAAATTGGGTATTGGGGTGTTTGCTCTACACCCCTATACCTATTTGAGTCAATCAAGTCGCAAGTAAGGCCCCCAATCTTACAAGACACAACCTGAAGGAATGGCGCCCATACCAGCGTATAGAGGCTTGCTACACCAGCGTGCAATAAATGTACTCATAGTACATTTCCATGAGTTTCTACACCAGCGTGCAATATATTATGATTCATAAATATCAGGTTATACACAGTATATATCAGCAATAATTATTTATATCGGCCAAAGGCTTACCAAAATCCGTGTACACACACAAACATTGAAAAAACAACCTCTGTTCCTATCTGCTTGACTCCCCGCTCACCACTCATCCCTTTCTTTTTACCCTCTCGACGATTCCTTCTTTCTAAGATTCCCCTTCTCAATATTTTACCTGAAATGAAGAGGTTCTGGGCAGCTTGGACTATTTAATTAAGAGGCGACAAATGGTTTTGTTTGATTATTAAATATAATTTATTGACAGGAATACAATAACTGGAATGTTGATTACATAATTATTTTACACTAATTACTTGAGAATTTGTGCTTCTCGTGCTAATTTTTAAGTTTAAATTTATATACATTTGTAGTGGAGCTTGTAATTTTTTTATCAGATAAAAAAAATATAAAGAGCTGCTTGCGTACATCAAAATAAATATAAGTAAAGGGTAAGTTGAGTAGGTATTTTTGTTTATATGAAGGTGGTAAAATTGAGTACATAATTTTAAGTTTTTTAGAAGCAAAATCTTTCATGAGAATAATATAAATGTAGGTATAAGTGATGTATAATGCCTCTAAGCAAAACAATAATTTAAGCTAGTCTTGAGCTAGTAATTTGAGTAATTTACCTCTACTTTTACTTTCTAGCAAGCAACAATTTAAAGTAGAAGAAAATGTTCATTGCCTGCCACCTGAAAAATCCTAACTTGAAATAAAATTATTTCATCCCATATATGAAGCATTTGTAGTGATATTTTATTAAACTTCATGTGTTAAGGGAGATTTTTCACTCTTTCTGGTTGTGTGAGATGAACATATGTTTTAAGGTAGACTCCCATACAAAAAAATTCAAAGGATTTAGATCAGGAAACCTCGCTGGTCATTCAATATAACCTCGTTCTTTCAATCCACTTATCAGGAAAAACTTGATTAAAGAGGGGGTGTGCGCCAAAAACACAACTTCATCTCAAAAAAAAGAGAAAAAAAAACTAAGAATAACTCTCTCTCAACAACAACAACGGAGGAGGAGGAAAACAGAGAGAGATCTCTCTCAACAACAACAACGGAGGAGGAGGAAAAGAGAGAGATCAAGCAACGCACAAGAAAGTGAAGTAAATTGAATTTACATATGTTTTTCCTGTGTCACCTGCAATAATCAAAAACCACTCACGCGTGCCGGGAACAATCAAATGAACACTGCGGAGCGCGGCTGGATGAAGCTCTTGTGACGTCACACACACTTTAAAGCGGTATATCTCAGCGATGGTTTATCGTAGAATAACGAGGTTTGAACAGCTATTCTTAGATTTTTTTACACTAAAACTTTAATTTTTGGCGCACACCCCCTTTAAGGTATAAAATTGAGGACAAATTGGGCATTGTCGTGCACCAGCTGCTGCAACATATTTCATGTTCCTGAGAATGTTTCAGAAAATTTGAATGACTTGATCCAATAATTCAGTGCTAACAAAACCTAAGTTTTTGTTGAGAACATTGAGTTTGATTTTCTATTCTTCTCATAGCGGCAGTTGTGTCGATTCACGTGTCCATTTTTTTACTTGATATCCTGTTTCAATCTAAAATCAAATCCGGATCATCTACTATAGTTGACTCTTGATGCATTTGCATTGTATAAAGTCGCTGCTTCTAAGAAATTGAGTGTTAATAAACTGCAGCAGACTGACAGACAATTGAGATTTTCACTTTATTTAGGAAAACTTTCCTCGCACATTGTAAGGGATTCTGAGAGACTAAATGCTCGCTATTATAACAACAACAATTTTCATTCAACTATATGCAGACAAATACATTATATTTTTTTAGGTGAAAACTTTTCGTCGAATTGTGAAAAATCAAGTGATCAACTTTGCTTGGAAATTATTGGGGATTTCAAGAATAATTTTTATTTTAAGAGAAATCAGTGGCGTAGCATCAAAATCTGCCAAAATAGGCTGGTCAAATTCCGTACGAACGCCACTGGTGGAAATTAAAGAATACATCTTGATACATATTACATGTATGCCAAATTTCATTAAAATATCTAAAATGATGTAACAGATATTAATATAATTATTGATTTATTTTTGAAAATTTTCTCACCCTGTATCTCAAAAGCTTACGGCCAATTTCAGAACAGAGAATTAAAAGTTACTTTAGCTAAATAGACTTTTACGGCCAATTTCATAATCAACTTAAAGTAAACTTTAAATTTAAAACTCCATTTGAAGTTGAAAAAACCTATCTTAAAAGTCTATTTAGCTAAAGTAACTTTTAATTCTCTAATCAACTCTTATTAACAAAGCTGATACATTACATAAAAATAAATATAGAAGTAGAGGTGGATAAATAAAAATAAATGAAAATTAGAAACACCAAGAAAAAAATCGTTTTTAAAACTATAGGTAGGTATTATAGCTGATTCACCTCGTCGATACCACAAAAACCATCTCCAAAAATTAAAATCCTGTCTCAAATAATAATATTACCAAGACAACCTCAGGGAAATTATCCAGAAGAAGCACATTTTTCCCCAAAAAAAAGAAAATTTCATTTTTTTCACCCTTTAGACTTGCCCACCTAATACATAATGCATATATTTTAGGTCTATAAACCTAGCAGTCCCAAGGTGGAAAAAAACTTCGGGAACTATATAATAATTAGGTGCTTTTTAAGTGCTAATTAGGGCCTCTAATTGAAAATTAGGTGCTCCTTTAGTTTTTGAGAAAATCAAGAAAAACTAAGGGACTGCTAGGTTTATGAAAGCTAGCAGTCCCCTATAGTGAAAAATATTTTTTCAAATTTTTTCTTTGTATCAGAATTAGGTGCTTTTTAGGTGCTCCTAAATAGTCCAAGAAAGTATAGAATTGATTAATTATCAACTGAGTTAGAGATTTTTTTTTTAATTATTAGGGGACTGCTGGCTTTACGTCTACTTGTTGGTGTGTCAGAATAGCAGAAAAACTTCGGAATCTATATAATAATTAGGTGCTTTTTAGGTGCTAATTAGGGCCTCTAATTAAAAATTAGGTGCTCCTCTAGTTTTTGAGAAAATAAAAAAAAACTAAGGGAGTGCTAGGTTTATGTAAGCTAGTAGTCCCTATAGTGAAAAATATTTTTCCAAAAATTTCTTTTGTATCAGAATTAGGTGCTTTTTAGGTGTTCCTAAATAGTCCAAGAAAAAATAGAATTGATTAATAATCGAGTTAATAATTAACTGAGTTACAATTTTTTTTAAAAATTATTAGGGGAATGCTGGCTTTACGGTTACATGTTGGTGTGTCAGAATGGAAAAAAACTTCGGGATCTATATAATAGTTAGGTGCTTTTTAAGGTGCTAATTAAGGCCTCTAATTGAAAATTAGGTGCTCCTCTAGTTTTCGAGGAAATAAAAAAAAACTAAGGGATTGCTAGGTTTATGAAAGCTACAGTAGTCCCCTATAGTAAAAAATATTTTTCCAAATTTTTTTTTGGATCAGAATTAGGTGCTTTTCAGGTGCTCCTAAATAGTTGAAGAAAAAATAGAATTGATTAATTATTAACTGAGTTACAGATTTTTTTTTTAATTATTAGGGGACTGCTGGATTTACGTTTACTTGTTGGTGTGTCAGAATGGCTTAGAAACTTCGAGATCTATATGTATAATAATTAGGTGCTCCTAGTTTTTAGGAAAATCAAAAAAAAAAACTAAGGGAATGCTAGGTTTATGAAAGCTAGAAGTCCCCTATGATAAAAAATATTTTTTCAATTTTTTTTTTATAAGGGACAGCTAGCTTTCATAAACCTAGCAGTCCCTTAGTTTTTTTTGATTTCCCCAGAAACTAATGGAACACCTAATTTTTGATTAGAGGCCCCGATAAGCACCTTAAAACCACCTATTTATTATAAATATTCCGAAGTTTGTTTCTATTCTGACACATCTCTAGTAAACGTAAAGCCAGCAGTCCCCTAATAATTAAAAAAAAATCTGTAACTCAGTTAATAATTAATCAATTCTATTTTTTCTTCGACTATTCAGGAGCACCTAAAAAGCACCAAATTCTGATACAAAAGAAATTTTTGGAAAAATATTTTTCACTATAGGGGACTACTAGCTTTCATAAACCTAGCAGTCCCTTAGTTTTTTTTTGATTTTCTCAAAAACTAGAGGAGCACCTAACTTTTAATTAGAGGCCATAATTAGCACCTAATTATTGTATAGATACCGAAGTTTTATTCCATTCTGACACACCAACATGTAAGCGTAAAGCCAACAGTCCCCTAATAATTTACAAAAAATCTGTAACTTAGTTAATAATTAATCAATTCTATTTTTTTCCTCGACTATTTAGGAGCACCTAAAAAGCACCTAATTCTGATACAAAAGAAATTTTTGGAAAAATATTTTTCACTATCGGGGACTACTAGCTTTCATAAACCTAGCAATCCCTTAGTTTTTTTTGATTTTCTCAAAAACTAGAGGAGCATCTAATTTTTAATTAGAGGCCATAATTAGCACCTAAAAAGCACCTAATTATTATATAGATACCAAAGTTTTTTTCCATTCTGACACACCAACATAAATTTAAAAAAAAAATCTGTAACTCTGTTAATAATTAATCAATTCTATTTTTTCCTCGACTATTTAGGAGCACCTAAAAAGCACCTAATTCTGATATAATAGAAATTTTTGGAAAAATATTTTTCACTATAGGGGACTACTAGCTTTCATAAACCTAGCAGTCCCTTAATTTTTTTTTGATTTTCTCAAAAACTAAAGAAGCACCTAATTTTTTATTAGAGGCCCTAATTAGCACCTGATAAGCACCTAATTATTATATAGATCCCGAAGTTTTTTTGCGATTCTGACACACCAACATGTAAACGTAAAGCCAGCAGTCCCTTAATAATTAAAAAAAAATCTGTAACAGAGTTAATTATTAATCAATTCTATTTTTTCTTCGTCTATTTAGGAGCACTTGAATAGCACCTAATTCTGATACAAAAAAAATTTTTGGAAAAATATTTTTCACTATAGGGGACTACTAGCTTTCATAAACCTAGCAATCCCTTAGTTTTTTTTTATTTCCTCGAAAACTAGAGGAGCATCTAATTTTTAATTAGAGGCCATAATTAGCACCTAAAAAACACCTAATTATTATATAGATACCGAAGTTTTTTTCCATTCTGACACACCAACATAAATTTAAAAAAAAATCTGTAACTCTGTTAATAATTAATCAATTCTATTTTTTCCTCGACTATTTAGGAGCACCTAAAAAGCACCTAATTCTGATATAATAGAAATTTTTGGAAAAATATTTTTCACTATAGGGGACTACTAGCTTTCATAAACCTAGCAGTCCCTTAGTTTTTTTTTGATTTTCTCAAAAACTAAAGAAGCACCTAATTTTTTATTAGAGGCCCTAATTAGCACCTGATAAGCACCTAATTATTATATAGATCCCGAAGTTTTTTTGCGATTCTGACACACCAACATGTAAACGTAAAGCCAGCAGTCCCTTAATAATTAAAAAAAAATCTGTAACAGAGTTAATTATTAATCAATTCTATTTTTTCTTCGTCTATTTAGGAGCACTTGAATAGCACCTAATTCTGATACAAAAAAAATTTTTGGAAAAATCTTTTTCACTATAGGGGACTACTAGCTTTCATAAACCTAGCAATCCCTTAGTTTTTTTTGATTTTCTCAAAAACTAGAGGAGCATCTAATTTTTAATTAGAGGCCATAATTAGCACCTAAAAAGCACCTAATTATTATATAGATACCGAAGTTTTTTTCCATTCTGACACACCAACATAAATTAAAAAAAAAAATCTGTAACTCTGTTAATAATTAATCAATTCTATTTTTTCCTCGACTATTTAGGAGGACCTAAAAAGCACCTAATTCTGATATAATAGAAATTTTTGGAAAAATATTTTTCACTATAGGGGACTACTAGCTTTCATAAACCTAGCAGTCCCTTAGTTTTTTTTTGATTTTCTCAAAAACTAAAGAAGCACCTAATTTTTTATTAGAGGCCCTAATTAGCACCTGATAAGCACCTAATTATTATATAGATCCCGAAGTTTTTTTGCGATTCTGACACACCAACATGTAAACGTAAAGCCAGCAGTCCCTTAATAATTAAAAAAAATCTGTAACTCAGTTGATAATTAATCAATTCTATTTTTTCTTGGACTTTTTAGGAGCACCTAAAAAGCACCTAATTCTGATACAAAGAAAAATTTTGAAAAAATATTTTTTACTATAGGGGACTGCTAGCTTTTATAAACCTAGCAGTCCTTTAGTTTTTTTTGATTTTCTCAAAAACTAAAGAAGCACCTAATTTTTAATTAGAGGCCCTAATTAGCACCTAAAAAGCACCTAATTATTATATAGTTCCCGAAGTTTTTTTCCACCTTGGAACTGCTTGGTTTATAGACCTATATATTTTCACAATAAAACTCTAGAACCCATAATCCTACAAGTTTTACAAACTTCATTCAATTTCAATTCTTTTGAACTATTCGTAGCAAATTCTTCTGTAAAGGATATTTATTACAGATCCTGGAATACAAAAAAAAAAAAGAAATCCAATTGACCAATTTGTTTCACGAAACTAAAACTTCCCATCGCTGGATAACAGAAAATGTGGAATCTTGAATTTTATAGGAACAGCACAAAAATGGCTTTACGGAATAGGTACTCGATGCCGAAGAAAGTGATACATATGAGTCATATATTTAAACGTTGAATGAAAATTAACAAACTATCAATCCCAATTTGCAACTACTTACCTACAGTTCGTCGTTTTTAATTTGATACTCCAAAGGAATTTGAGCTGGTGGCTCCATACATTAGAACGTCAATGGTCACCTGACCTCACACTTGTTTTGGCCATATTGCCCATATTCTTCACCCCCTCACTCCTCATACGGAAAGTTTCAGATTAAAAATGACGGACAATAGGAAAGGAGAAATTATATTGGAAAATAACCATCACCCTTTTGTTCCCTCATAAACAATAACATTTATAAAACCTAATAAAGTAATTCCAAATTTGATTGAGAAAATGTCAGTTTCATTAATGACATCATTGATACTATATCTCAGGTACTAAGTTGTCGTCTCTCTTTGGTCATGCGGATGGCGGATGATCAAAGGAGTGAAGTCCAAAAACGTCAATTTCTCACATCCATGAAACCTATTCAAGATGTCTTTGGAACTATTAAAAGCTCACGTCCATGTCACTTGGACATTCTATTGTCGTCCCTTTGATGTTTTATAGTCGTTCAAAGTTGTCGGCCCCAGACCGTCTTATTGACAGAAAAAAACTGTGGACGTTTTATAAGAACCATAAAATGACGTCTTGAAGCGGCCATGTTATTAAAATTGGTCCTATTGAGATTCTTAGAAATATCTAAAATATGACTTTTATAAACACATCACATATTCTTATATTCGGACAAGCTTTAAAGTCAAATTTTAGTAAGATTACTCACAGGCGTCTTTCTCAAACTTCTTCAAGGCCAGGGCCGGCTTAAGGGGGGGGGGGGGGGGCGAGATGGGCGGCACGATCCAGGGGCGGCAAATTGCCGAGGGGTCAACAACTGTGAATATCTGGTGTACACCCGTGTAGATTTCAATGAATTTCTATAATTCTTTTGGATGTCTATAGATTTCCATAGATATCCGTGGATCTTACTGGATTTTTGTGGATCTCACATATGTAATATAGTATATTCTTCAACGAGCATGAAAATTCAAACACGAGCCGAAGGCGAGTGTTGGAATCATTCGAGTGATTTGCGAGTAGACGTCAGTCATGTTTTGTTTGTATTATCTCGTTGCGGCCCGTGTATTCCGAAAATACTGCGAATTTGATTGGTTGATAGGCCGTGGATTCCGATTATTATCCACGGGGCGTGTAGAATTCGTATCATTAAACAGTTCAATATCGAGCAAGAATGAATGTATCTATTATTTAATGTTTGAAGAGAAACTATATTCTTTAGCATCCTCTAACATTAGTTCCTGAGACGAGACATAATATACATTTTTTGCTATGATCGAAGATTTCTGTGGGTATCCATGGAAGTCCATAGATTTACCAAACATGTCTTTAGATTTTCACAGAAGATTTTGGATTTCTGCGGATTTTTGTGGATTTCGTGGATTTATTTGAAAATAATGGATTCCTGGTGTACACATTTTGGTCAGTTGTTGACCCCTCGTATCTTGCTCATGTAGTATTTGTTTTATTATAAAAGAAGTAGGTAGGCCAAAAGAGTGAAGCAAATATACAAAAGCTCCCATGGCAGTAACTTATTTCAACTTAGGATGGAACCAAACTTTCTCATTTGTAATACTTACTTATTATGAAATATTGTCTTTTTTTTTTTAACAAACCTTAACTTATACGCATAGGGTAGGTAATAGAAAGCATTTTTTTGCAGTTAACAAATATTTCCTAAAATGGCTGAAAAAGAAAGCACATCGGACGACGAAAACTGCACAACTATACTACTACCAGATGACCGAAATGAAAAATATCGAGAGATTTTGCAGCAGGTAAAAGCTGGTGATGCAGAGGCAGTCTTCAAGCAAATCCCAGATAAACTGAAACTTCTGGAAGAAAATGGAGATGGAGAAAAAAAACTATATATTTTCAAAGCCAAATCTAACGACCAAGCATTTTTTATGTGTGTACCTGTGGATGAGTATTTTGAATTAGTGAGTAAGTTGGTGTGGGATAAAATGGGAGTAAATGCAGATCGTGTCACAATGGAGCAAAGAATGAAGGATGCTGCTCCCTACAATGTGTTTTTTAATAAGTTAGTTCACGTCCCGGAAACTGATGATCAATTGTATTCTATTAGATTTACAGGTAATAGTCATTTTTATTTTTAATATTAGGTGGTTTTTCATAATTAAAAAATTGCTAGATAAATAGATATAGGGAAATTAAACTAAAATTTGTAAATTATAAGGTCACAGTTAATGATGGATACCTAATTATATTATATATGACAATATATTATTGCATTTTTTCTTTATTGCAATTTGTAGATCTTCTTTGTCCAAGCTTGGGTAAGCTCAAGAGCTCGTTTCATATTACATATATGGCGGACATTTTTTGGATTTTGAGACAGTATGCTGCAAGAAAATTGCAGTAAGTAAACTTGAAGGCTCTAGTATTTTACAAAAAGATATTTTCTTAGATGGTTGTTGGGTTAATTTTCTTAAAACCAATTTAAATCTAGTTACGTATAAACAGAAGTTTAAATCTATTGCTCTGCTGATACGTTTTTGTGGGATTTTGTTTATACCTACCTAATATTTTTTTTGGTAATTTCTCTACTCCTAGTTTTATCTTTTTATATTATCAACAATATCAATTAAGTGATTTCCAGCAAACTTCCCATGACCATAATTCATGGTTACAAGAAATTCGAATGGCCTAAACCGGAAACTATGAAAAAGCTATATCCTGATATCGATTATTATATGAATGTGTTGGGAGAGGAAGAGGATTTTGGTTGTCATCATACGTAAGTACTTGATATTTTTCTAAAGGAGGACGAGGACGCAAAATACCACTTAGGTAAACTTAACATATCTATTGAATGTATCTGAGTGGTATCATGGATGATAAATAAAACAATAATATTTTATTTTAGAAAACTCAGTATTTTTGTATATGATGATGATTCTATAAGATTGGTTATTGGTTCAGCAAATTTATATGTAAATGATTGGGAGATATATAACGAGCAGTAAGTAAAAATGAAAGTTAACATTTGAACATTCAACTTATAATTTTTCCTTTTTAACCTGTTAATGGAAAAATTTAGCCAATATGGGTGGTCTTTCCTTATATTAACCACTATAGGTACACTATTTATCACTGTGCATTTTATTTTTTGGTCTAAAGTTACAGGGAATTAATTACCATCATTATAACAGCTATCGGAAAACATATAAAACTAATTGTTTCGAAATGTATCAGGTTATGGATCAGTCCAAGATGTCCAAAATTACCAGACGGTGGATCCGCATTCGATGGTGAATCACCTACTGGATTTAAAATGTTTTTACTGGATTATTTATGTGTATATAATGATCAGAATGTTGAAAGCCTTGGGCAATGGATTGATCGTGTTAAAGCAACCGATTTTAGTGATATAAAGTAAGTGTGAATAATCAGTATACAAAAAAAAAATTCTATCCTAATTTGGGTAAGAAAGAGTCCATTTTTCTCCTAATGGTAGAATGTGCTTTTATTTTTCAGGGTGGCACTAGTATATACAGTTCCAGGAGTGCACCAACCCAGAAAAAATGGATCCTTAATACATTATCTGGGACATATTTTAAGTCGAGATTGTGTTATACCAGCACCACAAAAAGAACATGACTCTTGGTGCATCGTAGCTCAAACCGCTTCTTTAGGTGAATTATTTATTTGTTGATTACAGTGTTTTTTATTGATGTTTTGTTAAGCAAAGCTTGCTCTCGTTGGCTCCTGGATTTGAGAACAGTAAAATACCATTATGCTGAAACTGAGTTTTTCAATTACAGTGGCTAGTGAGATTCAACTTTGCCGTTTTCATATCTTTTTAACCAAAATAAAATATTTTAGGATTGATAGGAAAAACTCCAGATGAATGGCTAACGACAAATTTCCTCAAATCTTTGGGTAGTCACAAACAATCTCCGTACTTGCCGACTCTTTTTAAAAATTCCAAAATATTATTCAATCTTGTGTATCCGACCATGGAAAACTGTCTCGATGGACATTTAAAATATAGAAGCGCGGGTTGCTGTCGTTATACAAAAAACGTTAAAGAAGCTCAGCCATGGCTATTAAAGCATAAATGGTAAGAAATTGGTAAAAAATGACTGATACTGTGTATGCCTAAGACTCCTTTTCTTATTAAAACGTTAAATAATAATTGTTAGGTATATGTATTCAATTTGTAAATGAACTTGTCTGTCCCAGTTCGAGCGTTCGTCATTGGGCTTTGACCTAATGAGATGGATATTGTCAAAAAAAGAAGACAGTATTATTTAAATAGATCTGGGGAAAGCAAACAACAGGTTATGGGCCCAGGAAACTCTTAAGTAAAATAGTAAAGAAAATAATAATCTATTTTCAGCCTATGGAAAGCTGATGGAACAAAAAGATCACGTGTAATATCCCATTCGAAGTGCTACTGTCGTATATCGCCGTGCTGGAAAAAAATGTCCTATTATTTTTTGACCAGCGCCAATCTTTCTCGGTCCGCTTGGGGTGTAAAGCCCAATGCTGATTCTAGTATTTTCGTCAGGTGAAACACTTTTTATTATATTACATATTATTATTGAAATTTTTTGATTGTATTGCCCTTACTAACAAATAATTTTTAAGATCGTATGAAATGGGAGTACTTTTCCTACCAAAATATTTCGGAGAAGAATATTTCGAAACTATGGAAGATCCAGATAGAAAAAACCAAAAATTATTTCCTATTATGTTTGATTTACCATTGACGCCATATGGACCTGAGGATGAGTCTTATTGTTGTGAAGAGTTAATAGAACGGTTGGGCTTGAACGATAATGATGATAAAGAAAAGAAAATCGAAGCAAAGAACACTGATATTGGTAATATCCTCTGATACACATCGAATCATTACTTATAACCGACGCGAAACAAATAATATAATAAATTATTATTTTGTAGAGAACAAAGAACAATCCACCAGGAGTTTAGTAGAAGATGAAAAGTTTGCCAAGTCTCAGGAAAAAAGTACAGATAAGGAAAATCAAGCGGCCCCCGCCCCTGTTTTATCTAACAAAAAAGATATGAAATATATGGGCAAGCCTGTAAACAACTCGTTTTTTCCGAGCTTTAAAAAAAACTAGCATAATGATCGTTTCTATTGAATAATCTATTTTTTACTGTATACTGTATCTATTTTTTGGTATTTTCTTTGCAAAATGTTGAAATAATAAATTTATTTATTTTTTGTTTCAAAATTATGATTCTCTTTGACTTGTTTTCTGTGAAATAATATGATGCATTTTAATGTAGTCCTTATGAAAAGCAAAGCTGTTTTTTCAATTGGGAGTTGAGTAACATCGGCATTGGAACAGATCATTGATTGGAACAGACAGGAGGTAATTAATCATGGCCTAGAAAGTCTATATCCTGGACCATAAAGATAAAGATTATGGAATAATGACGATATTGAAGCAAGAAACTTGATTGCACAGCGTTTGGGAGGAAAAGAGCTGGAAGCAGTCAAAGATCCAAAGACCACAAACGAGATATTGAAAGTCTCAAGCAACACATTTCATATCTACACAAAATAATGAATATTTCAATAAATTCAGTCAAATTGTTCTTTAAAAAAAGTTGAGGAGTTTGAGGGACAACTCTATATTTTCTTGTTGGAATTTGAATACTGAACTGAAAACAGCCAGTGAAAAAATGGAACGAGGTGATCAGGGCCGCAACTAGAACCCTCAGCGCCCTAAGCCAATCAAAATTTTGGCGCCTACTACTAATTCTACGTGATCAATATTTTATTATTCCCGGCTCTTGTAGGAAATCTTCCACGAAACCTAGTAATCGAAAACAATTCCACCACTGGTGTAAAAATACGGGGTTAGGTTAGGTTAAGTTTAAAACGAGTGGGCCAATTACCCCGCCCTCCACTCCGACCCTCACTGGGTCGGGGCCCGTGAGCTCCACATCGAAACCGCAAAAAAATGTTTCAAAAGATAAAAGACTTAAAATTATTGTCTTTTTATTTTTTTGCTTGTACCTATAATAATGATTAATGTATGGGCAATAGTCTATCTACGCGCAAAAAAATACCAGCAGCAATATAGTATTTTTATTCTGACTTGAAACACTGCATTTTACAAGGATGTTTCAACATCACGTCGTTCTTCTTCTATTAATTTCATAGAAAATCTATTGTAAGTTTCCCTCCTGTTGTATGTACCTGCACAGAAAAAAACGATTACTCACATCAAGTAAATATTTTTTCTCATTTTTCCAAGAAAAATTTTGTATCAGATGAAACAAATATCTTCAAACGGAGAAATTGGGAACAATTAAAAATAGTTTACAGAATATTTGAAATGTTCGTTTAAATGAAGAATATATTTTTATTTATATTAAAGTATATGTGTAATGTTAGCTCAAATAAATTTATTCTCAAAAGAACACGTCAAATTTTATCAATTTGATATACTAAAACATAATTCCAAACCAATATATTCTCGTATCAAATATATGTGATACTTTAGTTAAACTTTTGAAATTACTTTGTTTAATCAGGAAATAAAATCAATTAGAATATACACATTCTTGTTTTTAAACACGAAATATATCGTTAAAATAGTTTACCTAACCCCGGTTTCGGCTCCAGAGGAAACTGTAATAGGTCTTTTTGAGAAAATAAATACTCATTCCGAATAGAATATCATGTATTTTAGTATTATATTCTCATAACAAACTTCTGTTGGTTCATCCCTTCCACCTTGTCATGTACAAAAAGACTTGTATAGACAGGAACTGGGAAGAGTAGCAGCAAAGTTTGTAGCAGGTAGCAGCCATTATACTATTTGCTATTATTTGCCTTTTTATATCGTTTGTGACAGTTTGTATGTTTTTTTCAATTATTGATGCGACGTTTACTTGCGGGAAAAATAAAATTAAAGTGAATAACGTTTTTGCTTGTTTTAAAATTACAAGTTACTTTTTGTGAGAATGGGGTATTCTCAAATGAAGTTTAAATGAGTTCTCAAAATGAGAAGTATATTATTTATTTGATCTGATATTGACTTGAACAATCTATTATGATATTTAAACAAGAATATAATATTCTCATTCCAAACATTTATTTTCTTGCGGATATATAATCCTAAGATATTCTCAAATAAAATTGTTTATTCTTGTTTTAAGTTGTTGGTTTTTTGTGTGTGGTGATTGTTTATATTTTGCACCCACACCTATCTCACCTGTTTGAAGAGATACCCAGAAATGACAAATGTGAAAGTTGTAGGTGATATCAGAAAGTTTTCAATGAAGTATATACAGTCACAAAAGTGCGGTAAAGCAAAGTTGAACTTTTTTAAATGGAACACCCCTATTTATTATTGACACATTGGATTAGCTTATTAAACCTGATTCCAAATAGTATACCTACTAGGTTTTTTAGGTTTATTCCTAATAGTCCGGGAGAAAATAAGAAAAAAAGGAGCGAAATAATTGCATTTTTATTGAAAAAGGTGAAGTATAGAGACCACCAGCAAAATATAAAGGTAGGTAATCATTCAATTGAAAATCCATATTATTTCTTCAAAATGAGAAATTCAGAGGCTGGACTATGAGGAATAAACCTTAAAAACTTAGTATATTTAGAATCAGGTTTGAAAGGTTAATCCGATAGGTCAATAATATACGGGGTGTTCCATGAAAAAAGTAGGTATAAAGTATAACTTTGCTTCGCCACACTTTTGTGATACACCCTGTATACCTGTAACTAACTTAATTGCAAAGTTTCTGATATTACCTAGAACTTTAACATTTGACATTTCTGGGTATCTCTTCAAGCAGGTGATATAGGTATGGGTGCAAAATATAGACAATCACCCGGTATAAAATATAAGCAGCGACGAAATATCGCTACAGTAGCCCAAATTAATAATTTAAGTCGGCACGTGCCTATATAGGTTTAATTATTGGGGTGAGCAACTTATGTCTTCCCTGGAACGATGTAGGTGCAACTGTTGACTAGACTACGCGATTTCTATAGCCAGTGTCGTCCCAATTTATATATAATTTGCTATTTTATTCCACGTATTATTAAGTTGTGTTGTTTGATATTAATTATCACCATTTAAAGAAATAAAATGTATGTGACGCCCATGCCCTTTTTTTGTTTGATGTATGCCGACTAGAGGTTTTTCACGTATTTCAAGTCGGATTAAAAATACTATACATAGTTATTCATACCAATTTCGAAAATAATGAATTCAAAATTAAACGTTAAGGAAAAATATACCTAAAAAAAATTTAGGAGTGTTTTTCAACGACTTTTGGGTCAAAATTTTGGCGTGGCACCCAAAAGGAGGACCTGTAATGGGCCCGCGGAGATTTTGGCACGCAGGCCCGGAGGCGTAATTCCGAACCACAGTGCAGTACAGAGCGCCACATAACGTTAAATATTCTGTACTCAACTCTGGTTTGTACAACGCAAATGCAGAAGTACTTACTCCAAATCCACGTGTGATTCAGAGCATTACAGAGAATACACGCGTCTATGACTGACTGTATTTTGTACCACTTAAATCGGGCTTGATACTACGAAACCAAGTGTAATTCAGAACGGCGTCGTCGGCGCGGACGCCGTCCCTTATATTAGATCTGTTTTTGCACAAATCACAAACCAGTCAGAGTTAATTTCATTGGTTGAAAATAGTTTTCTGACTGTTTTCAACTAAAGAAATTAGCTCTGACTGGTTTGTGATTTCTGCAGAAACAGACCTAATATCTACTGTTTGATAAAATGCCATAAAAATAAAACAATATATTGTAATATAAATGAAAAATTATTTTATTTTATACTGAAATATTCTACAAGTAAAATAATTATTATCTGCTTCAGAAAAGGGAAAAAGATACAAAATACTAAAAAATCAAAATCAACACATCATACAAAAGAACGTTCCGTATAAATCGAGGGTTATTTCACTGTAGTTTTTTTGTACATATATTGTGCAATACTCAGATATTGCAGGGTATTGTGAAAGTATTGTAGACTATTGCAATCTATTGCCGAATGTTTCAAGGTATTGCAAACCATTGTGATTATTGTGAACTACTGCAAGTTATTGCAGTAGGTACAAAGGTATTCCCTATTTCTTCAAACCTTTATATTTTTCTTCCATATTATTTGAAATTTAAATCATCTTAAAGTAGTTTATTCATGTCACGTCGCTTTGTAATCCAATTTTTATTTGTTAATTGTGAAAAATGTTTAATCCATTCGTCACATTTGTTATCATAAGTCTCATGACACCAAAGTTTGCACTGCACAACAGATTCAAAACTATCATTTTCAGTTTTTGTTTATAGCAGTTTATATTCATCGCATAAAGTATTTAGTAACTTAACTACTTCTTCTTCCCTCATTTTCTTGTGTAAGCACAACAAAACGGTTACCACCTCGGTTACCACTAAACACCTTCAAAAACAACAACTCATTGAACATAAACCAACCGCGCAAATTAACTAAGTGCAAGACCTTTTACTCCAAAGGAAAACAATCGTTTATCCATATCCATTCCTGAAGATTCTGGCTTGAAAGAAATTTTTTACATCTAGCGTTATTTTTTTGAGCTTTGACCTCTATATTATATTTTTTATATTATTATCTCTTATTTAGTATGTAGGTGATTAACTTGTTACCCTATTTAAGTTGATTAAATCGTTTATCCAACGTTTAGATACTTTGTACTGAATTGGCATTTGCAAAGGTAAAGCAAAAAAAAAAAAAAAAAAACAGAGCGTCACGTCTTGCAAACCCCCACCCAATACCGAACGCATCTTGTCTGCTTGCACCGCGCTGAGGTTTGGAAGACGATGAACGGCATTATTGAATAACAAACCCAAGTTCATTTCAGAACAATGTTGCTCTGAAATCAACGGGGGTTCGGAATTACGCGGCCCGGAGCTAGGTTGATATGCCACTGGTCGCGTCTATTGTGGCTCATACTACTAATGATCATTAGATGGTTATAGTTTGTCGTACAAGCTACAGCTCTTGACAAAGTCTATGGTTGTGAACGGCAAGACTTGCCTGAAGTCGCTTGGCTCCAGCTGGGTGTATCTGATGATCGCCAGCCTAATCTTCTCCAGTGCTACATAGGATATACTCTGCTGTTTCGTCACGCAGCAAAAGCGGCAGTCCGGAGAACTGCACAGACCAATCTTTGTTTAAGTGGTAGTTGAGACGACAGTGGCCGGCTAGCAGTTCGGTGAGAACGCGCAGGTCTTTTCTGCTCCATTCCAGGATCTGCTTTGTGTAGTTTCTAGAGGGTTCCTTTATAAATGCCTAGAGTGGGTAAGACCATCAGCGCTATTCCAGTGAGATCGGGTCTCGCCCTTTGCCCAACTGGAAAAAGTATTCTTAGCATTTGATTTTGTGATGCCTAGCCGATTCCAATTCTGTGGAACGGGCTAATGTCACCCAGCAGAGAGTCAACCAAGAGGGACCACAGCAGGGGGAATGGTACCCCGCCCTGAGGGCACTCCCTGTCCGCCCTGAACTCGACTGTCTCCCCCTGTAGGTACTTCGTATGACGTCTATTTTGAGCATGTTTCTGATCCAGTTGCAGATAATTCTGTGGACCGTCCTACGCTCAATGCTGGTCTAGAATGCTAGAGTTTTTAAAACAAACGAGGTAAGATGGATTTAGGGAGGGGGTTATCCACCACTTCCACTTTGCGTATATACACAACCCTCGCTGTCAGCCAGTCCCGTAGGATGTGACCCCACGCCATACTCGATCGCAGTAATTTGGTGAGAGGAAGAATACCGATAAACTCTCCTCTCTGCAATAGGGCGGGGAAGATTCCGTCTTCGCCCGGAGATTTAAATGGAAAAAAGGAATTTATTGCACACTTTACACTCTCTGGAGTACAAACCTTTCCTGGCATATCCCAGTCCTCACAGCTGGGTCTTATAGACAACGCCATGGGAAAATACGAGGGCAGTAGGTCCTCCATTATTGAACTACCTGGAAAATGGTTCTCTACGAGAAGCTCCAACGTCTGCCTTATTGAGTTTGTGTAGGAGCCATCCGATCGTTTAAACGAACTGATCCCCTGATTCGAATATCTTGCAAGAATCTTGTGAATTATGACACTAGCAAGTATATCAGAAATACTCTGGCGGAATCTCCTCCAAGACTTACGCTTGGCTGTATACGACCGTTACCGGAAATACGGGGCTCCTGGATGAACGCCACGTCTATTTTTTCCAAGTCAAAAGCTCTCCCAAGGACAAAGGATGCCGCTTTGCAATGCTCAAGATTGGCCTGGAGGAAGGAGACGTGGGACGCTATTTTACTTTGTTGGCGCTAGTAGGGGCGGGGGACTTCTTCCTCCCGCTTCCCTTCGGTTCCCGGTTGGAATCCTCTCTTCACCACCTTACCGGAGGAGGGTTCTTTACCCTTACCCCTTGGTATAGGCTTCTGAGAAGGCCTTGTAGCAGTAGCTTATTTTGCTGAGGTGGATGGCTCACGCTCCCGAGGCTTCTTTTCTCCGATACTCGGTCCAGGTTCAGGGCTGGACCTCGGTCGAAAAAGCACCTTTCCAAAACCACAGTAGGAATGATAGTCCATCTCCTTGAGGCTATTCATGGACACAGAAAAGGTCCATATCTGACCAGGGCTAGTAGCTTCTCTGTGCAGAATGGTCCACTCCAGCATTAGCAGACCCTTTTGCGCAGGTGCGTTAGTACCTGCTCCTCCGTCAGTCTGGTGTATTCCACATCGTCTGGGATGTATGCCACGCAGACATGCGGTTTGGGAGTGTCAGCGATACGGGGTGATTATTATCTCCGATAAACATCATTTTTAAATCCTGAACGAAGCGAATCAAGCAAGATGAACAAAACCATATACAATTTAATATTCAGTGATTTTCTTTTATTTTCCCTTTACACCTGATTATTGACATTTAAAATTTTTAGTTTTTCTCAGACTGCGGTGCGATCACGAGTTCTCCAATCCTAGGGGATTTCAGCTTAAGAATGATCGCCTGTATACCTTCCTTTCTTTGGTGTTGATTTGATTCTTTGTATGCTATAGGCTGTTTCCTGTTTTAAAATATCTTTCGTTCAGAAACCGACTTAGTGCGCGTTCACATTGACACCGCTCGAGCGGTGAGTGTTGCGCGATGCCGCTGTAGCGATGCCCAAAAATAATTTTAACATTATATTTCAAATGAACATGTTAACACCGCGTGACGCACCGATCCAGTGTGAACATGTTCATTTGAAATATAATGGTAAAATTATTTTTGGGCATCAATACAGGGGAATCGCGCAACGCTCACCGCTCGAGCGGTGTCAATGTGAACGCGCACTTACTGCAGGGTTGAAAACAGGTGGCGCCTTTATTTAGACCCACCCCATTTACCGGAATAGACCGATCTCCTATTACCTGGACTGCGCGCGTCGCTTGTAGGTTGCAGGTGAGCGTCCAATGAGAAGCAAGTTTGTGACAGGCTTTCGTCATATTCTTATTCAGGGACCAGTTCAGAATGAATCGTTCCTTCTTTCTTTGTAACGTGTAATTTGACAAAGAGCAAACTAATGGCGTTTCCGATTGGTAAATTCAGTGCGCACTGAGTGTATTTGCATCCTTTTAATCGACCTGTAGAAGAAAAAGACAGAAATAGAAAAAATTGCACTAGTTTCGCACTAAATCTACCAATCGGAAACGCCATAATACTTTACATATTACTTGAACTCACCGCAGTTTCGTTTAAGGTTATGTTAGATTATACTTGACATTTTCCTTTGAAATTTCATTGAGCGATGTTGCCGGATAAAACATTTATCAAAATAAAAGTGCAAACGATGTTCATCCACTTCAAATCTGTTTTTTTGTCTTATTTAAGGCGTCGTAAAACACTTAACACTATATTACTTCTTTAATGTTATAATGTTCGATTTGTATTGTCTACATTTGTTCTTCAACAATACAATATGGCTACACTGCAGCCTACGAGTTGCGCGCGCATGTCATCTTTTATTGCTTTCTAACTTGTATTTATTACAATTAAGCTCTCTTTTTCTAATTATGCGAAATAGGTCTATTTTGTGGGCCAGTCGGAGCTGCCCTATAAGTCGGATTTCTTCTTTAGGCCACCTTCAAGAGTCATATCCCTCCCTTCACTCTTTTTTCTCGCTCAGCTACCCCATGTCGCTTTAGACTCGTAACAACTAGTGCGATTATGAGAATTCATAATAACAATGCTGCCAATATCAAAATTTCAAAAATAACAAGCGCGTTCGCTGAATAGTATGGGCACCTGCTAAATTTTGAATTTTAATTTGAGAAGAAAACAAACGTATTCAGAATTTATGCAGGAATACGAGAACCTTGGTCACATGTCAGTTTACAATCCCAGAGATAATCGAATAACGTATTTTTGTCTACATTATGGGGTTATACGTGAAGATAGTATCACAACTAAGTTACGGATTGTTTTTAATTGTCCAGTCGTCGTCTGGTAAATCTCACAATTCAATTCAGATGGTTGGTATACAGACCTGTCTGAAACTGTATTATACAGACCTGTCTAAAGCTGTATCGGACCTGTCCAAAGCTGTATCAGACCTGTCTCTAGAGCTGTATACAGACCTGTCTAAAACTGTACAGCTATACAGATCTAGAAGATAAATCTCCTCCAGAGGACGGAGGGCGTAGACCTGTCAAACTATCAATACTATTCCATCGTAAATTTGGTGATATTTGTAGATGTATAGACAAATTTTAGTAGAAAAACAGTACCGGCCTCTGCAATTGATATTCTAGCGATTAAATCCTGAAAGTGTTCTTGAAACGTTTGCATTGAACACAGTTACGTATGGGACAGCAAGTGCATCATTAACATTTCTTGCGACAAGATTCAATTTACCAAAGCTTCACGATTTTTATGTCGATGATCGGATGATTTGTTATCAGGTACGGAGACAGTTAGTGAAGCAGTTTAGCTTTGCCATGAAGTTTCATCAGTATCAAGAACAGACAGTTTCGAACTTAAAAAATGGAAATCAAATAGTTTAAAAAAAAATATTACGACATCTGAATCATAGCTGCAGGATCTTCATTTTAGTCCCCCAGAAGCTTGTAATTGTAAAACTCTGGGAATGGTATGGTCCTGCGAAGAAGATAGTCTATCTTTTAAAAAGTCTTTGAGTATCGCTCGTATGCATCACCTGCAAGTTTTCGCAATTCTATGGTGGGCAGTTTTGCATCAATTTTTTTTACATTAATAATAATAAAATGGGCACTTGATCTGATACAAATTGTTGTCTGTAAACTGAAACAAAATATTTTGTTTGTGAAGCTGAAGCTTCAGAGTGAAAGATGCTCCCAATTTCATGACAATCGAATTCATCGGGTCTCAATTGTTGCATGTGTTCAATAATTGGTCCCTAAAGAAGATAAAACCGCGGAGTGCTACCAGATATAGAGGTGAATTTTTGAACTCTTATAAAGCTCATGTTCCAGTTCTTCTTTAGATTTAAATGAAAAATCTGGAGCCGGAATCTGGTAAACAGGTAAAAGTGTAGTATCTTGGGATACCTGGTTTATAGGCCGAAATTTTATGTATGAGATAGCAAGCAAAAAATATCCGGCTCAAAATCTGAGCACGAATGGTATTTAGAACAAAAATTCCACGTATGCAAAATCAGAATGGAAATTTTATTTAAATTAACAACACAACAAAATACATTACTACCTAGTAAAAATAGGTAAATATTTTCTAAAATTAACAAATACAATCAGTATAAATACCTACTTTGACTTATAGAATCTGAATCTGTAACAGAAAAAAAAAAATGTTTGTGAAACCTGTAATGCATAAGATGTTGTGTGTCGTGTGGGCTGCAATTTTGTCTCAATATTCCTTATAAATGATTTATCATCTAATCAATTTTTTTCTGCTGAAACTATTCGAAATCGAAACAATCCAAATAATACATCGACAGTTTATCAAAACATCCTGTTTTTATCAATAAACACAAAAGAACTAATAAATATAAGGAATACATGACAAAAAATACCTGTCTAACAAAATTGAAGTTAAGTTTCACAAATTATAGACTGTAATAAATATGTTTCCTGGAGGGTTAACCTCTCACGACAATTTGTAGATTTACTTATCATGTAATTATATCACTTTCACAAAGGAAAAAGTATACCCTTAAAGGAATATCATAGTAATGTTCAAACGCTAGCTATTTTTGTTCTAGAACTATTATAAACCCATTAGGGCAAATAAATATAAATTTTGTCTATCTACAATAATTATTTCATTAAAAGTATCTACATCGAATTAGGTTTCTTATTACCAATATTGTTCAGGGAAATACTTCTAGAAGACAACTAGGATTTGGAATAGGTTATTAGCTTATCAGCTAATTATGCCGAATCTTAAACTAGCTGTATTACGTAGATATCTTGTCGATAATTTCATCAACTAAAGCTGTTTATCATATCTCGTCTCGTATCCCTATTGTTTGAGGAAGATTCTCAAAAAAACAGTCCAAGAAACTTAGATCCAGGATGATTTTGTAATTATTGCAACCCATTCAACGGAACTCTTAAGATATATTTGTTGGAAACAAAAAAATCCAAATCTAATAAAGTAAAAATTGATGCATTTGTCGTTATAGTCATGATCAAAATTAAATTGTTTGAACTTGACTTTTAAAAATGTCAATAGTAATGTTAGCCTTAACACGTTACAATGCACATTATATCTGTTTATATTTGGTTTACACTTTATATCTTTTGTATTCAATAGTTTAATTTGATATTTTTTCCGGTCATGGCTTATGATTCTAACGCAAAACCGATTAAATCTTACCTTAGGATAGTTGGAAAAATCCTAATTTGTTTCACCGTCAACAAATTAACGGCTAATTTGTTTTATATAGGTAGGTATCTATATTATAGAGTGGCTCAAGTATTCTGCTCTTACACCTTACATTTTTGTAATATCGATTCCACGAAAAAGTGGTCCTTTTCTTAAAGATTATGTTCAAATTTGTTTCAATATATTTTGGCATGTTTCATTATCGTTGACTTATTTCAAGAACAGAAAAAAAAAAAAAACATAAAATAGTTGATGGTGAATGGTGATATTGCACAGAAAAGAAAGAATCTCTTTCTAAACTATTTTGTCGTGGTTTAATATTATTTGTTCCACCCAATAAAAATATAATTTTAATAACCATGATACAAACACAATAAACCAGTAAAACACCTATAGTGGAGCTGATATTAATTTTTATAAAATGTGACCATCATATAATTAATTGTCAACGTCCGAAGAATAAATTAACTTGGTTCCTGTGGCTGGGTGCTATTATTCCCGAGGTGCTCTTTGTCGTTAGCTGCTCTTGACAAAACTCCGTGTTAGAAACTTTTGTGTTAGTTTTTAAAAATGAATTTTGAGTTGGTTTTAGTAGTTTGTGTCGTAGGTGAGTTGTTTAGGAAATAGTTTTTATCTATTGCGGAAAAGTAGGTAACTTACTTTTTTGACTATATCACTTTTCTCTTGGTTGAGTAAAAATACAGCAAATGAGATACGCCCATGCTCTTAAATTGCCAAGGTTCCACAATCACTTTTCTCAAATCATTAAAATCAAGATCCATTACACAAGAAATTCTAAATAACTAAAATACTGATCATTGATAAATTTTATTGTACTTTGAAATGGAAACAATAATCGCTTAGGCCAGGTCATCAAATTTCTTCTCTATATCATCTCTAATTCATCTTTATGTCGTCAGTTTTGGGAAAAATTCCTACTTACAATGATTTGACACAAGTGTGAGCCTTTGTTGCTTACGAGTGTGGATTATTCTTTTCCTGGATTCCAGGAATGATTGAAAATTTGGATACATTTTCAGGTTTGAGTCACTCTCAGGGACAAATGCCAACATTCACTTGCACTATTCCATCGCTGTGTAACGGTGGCGGTAACATTATAGATCCTCGGATTTTAAGCCCGAGTACGTCTGCGGCAATAGGGACTGGAGGTTTTCCAAGCGGTAATGGAGGCTTTCCAAGTGGTAATGGAGGCTCAACAGGTGTTGTTACTCCAAATGTAAGTTGATTTTATTCAACATAAACCGAATTTTCGCGACGGATGTCGTCGAACTACGTTCAATATGACGTCATGATTTTCTCGCGAAAGCGTTTATGTTCATGAAATCATGGAAGTAGTTCGTCTCGAAAATTCAGTTATAGTATTTACATAAACTTGACATAAAACTAATGCTGGTAAAAAAATTATTTCAAATTTATTTAAATTTTACTTTGATGTCAACATTTACGTTTAAAACAGAATCCGATGAGTTAGTTAAATTTTACTTTCAAAAATCTAGACTTACATAACATTTATGAAATTTTCCACATTTAAACAACAACATCCAACATAATCTTATGTAATATCTGCTGGAAAAGTATACATTTCGAAAAAGATTTTCTAATCAGCACTCCAGCTTTTTTCGGGGTGGTATGCGCAAACCTAGGGATTGAAGAGACATGAAAAAACCAGTTTTGGTCATCTGCGCAGATTGACAAAAAATATTATCGCTGCGATTGGAACTGAAGTTAGTTAAATTGTCATTATTACTTCACTAGGTTGGTATAGTATCGCCGACTAGTTGCCCCAGCGGGTACATTAGCTGTACGAGCGTAATTTGTGGAACCCCGTCAGTTTTGCCTGGTCCGAACAGTGGTTTCGCCACCGAAAATGCATTTCCTTGGCAGGCCTTCTTGAGAAACAATAACAATTTGGGACAGAAAAATGGCTACGCTGGAGGTGGCGTCCTGCTCGATCAGTTTCATGTTTTAACTGCTGCACATAAAATATCAAATTTGTAAGTATAGAAATGATTTTCCAGGCATAATTAACTTGTTGAAATTCGTTTTACAAAATGTCCAGATCAAGCATAAGTGTATCGATGGGCATTTACAACACTGGCAATACGAATAACGTCCAAACGTCGCAAGTCGCTCAAGTGTGGATACATAGCAATTACAATCAAACCTATCTTAAGAACGATGTGGCCATCTTGAGGCTGGCCACACCGATGTATATGAATAACCGTGTGATGCCGATATGTTTGCCACAATCTGGAAGAAATTATATTGGATCATCAAGGTAATAGTTTCTTAATAATCCTAAATATTTCAAAACGAATAATGAACAGAAGAAATAGAAGATATTTAAACCGTTTACCTTGCTGTAAAATACTATGTTAGAATGTTAGTCTTCTTACACTTAGCTAAGCACATGCTTCTTCTGAACAATTTTTTGTGTACCTACCTATTCAATTGTCGTTTTTTTTTTTTTTTTCAAGTGCTTCCTGTGTCGTATCCGGATGGGGCCAGACAAATTTCAATACGGACAACGCACCGACTCAGACACTGAAGCAAGCTCGTGTTCCGATTGTTGCTAATAACCAATGTACCAATTCTTATACCAACATATTGGGAGCTGCCAACACTGCTGCCTATTTGGATTTTCCCAATGAAATATGCGCAGGAGGTGAAAGTCAGTTGGACGCGTGCACTGTAAGTAAATTATTTGTCTCAAACTCAATTCTTAGCTTATAAAAGCGAAAAGTGATGTATCTAATTCTTATTCAAACTAAAACTTGATTTGAGTAGAAAAATATACCTACCTACAAAATTCAAAATGTCAAATACATGTTTCAACTTCAAATCCAAGTAAGTATAAGTTTGGAAATTTCTCAAATTTCACTCTTGGAAGCGTCTTTGTAAATCTAATATCAGCTTTTTGACATTCAGATTCAGTTTAATGGCTGTTTGTATAAAATTTCCTATTCTTATAAATACCAAAATATTCTTTCAACAGCATTTCAATGAGCTTCTGTGTAAGTATGTATTTACTAATAGACATGCCAATTATCTCAAACTCTTCATCCATTCCTTTTCCCACTAAATCCGTTACTTCTTTCTTTATTACAGCAAGATGGTGGATCTCCATTGGTCTGCACAGATAGCGGTACCCAGTACAGCTTAGTCGGTCTAGTTCTTTGGGGAAAAAATTGTGGACAACCTGGCAGATATGGAGTTTACTTGAACGTTCCAGCTTACATTGGTTGGATCCAGTGCACGATACAGTGCCTGCAAGGGATGCAAACATGCAGTTCTTGTCCTGCTCAAAGATACTTGTAGTTTTACTTTTGATATCTTAGTACAAATCATGTGATATATGTGTGAATAATTATTATTAGAATAGGTTCGGATAAGGATGTATTAAAATAATGGAAAATAATATGCGTGTATCAAATACCTTCTTGTTTCATATAGGTAATATCTGCAAAAAGTTGAAATAATAGATATTTATTTTATTAGGAGTATAAGTAATACTTACGTGACGTGCATGGAAGTTTGAATCAAATCCATGCAAGTCACATGAAGAATATTTATACTTCAAATGGAATACAATATTTCATTTTCAAACAATCTTTATTCTAGTCTAGGAGGCAGTGACGATTTTCGGTACTTATTTTCCCAGTCAGACAACATGGATAGAATTGTAGGGTTAGTAATTCTAAGCAAAATACATGTATTTTCAGGGGGGGTTTTCCGATGGGTTGAGGCGCAAAATGCGTTAAAGCTTACGAATGCACAACCTTTTTTTTTTCTCAGTGATAAAAATAGGTGTACTAATGAGAAGTATATTGAAGTTACGTATAAAAATAGTCCGGCTGATCTGTGAGTATGGATAATATGTCTGGCAAGTGAAAAATTGAAGACCCGAAAATGTTCAGCCAGACTCACTTCCACTATCTGAGATAAGCCAAATTGCTATTTTCATATACTTTATGTTCTTAGTAAATGTGAAATATTTATGTCTGGGAAAATAAGCGTACTTGTATTTTTCATTGATCTTGTGAACCCATCCGAAAATTTCAGCCAGACTCAAAAATTCTTGTTTTGTATCACCAGGAGAACAAACTATTGGATAGACACCAACTGGGAAAATAAGTGCTAAAAAATTTCACTGCCTCCTGGACTATTCCGAATAGTGCAGAATTTTTAATTTAAATAATGACATTCATATTTGGAAGGATCACCTTTATGGGTGCAGGATAATAACTTTATAAATTTGTTTATAGGGGGAGGGGGAAAGTCACCGGAGGGTAATTTTTTTTCCGGATGCCACACCCAAAAACGTCTATTTTAATGTGTTTCTGATTGCTAAATCCGGGCAGCACTAGAGCAACCCTCGTTCAATTTTTGTATTCGATTTTATCCTTCCATCGTATGACTGGATAGGTACAGTATAAATTTTAAACAAATGATGTATTTATTTTTATTTATATAAACACAGTACAGTCGAAGAAATAAGTACAAGTACAAGAAAAACGAAATCAAAAAGTAAGCCAAGTAATGTATTTCCAATTTCAATTGAAAATCGCATCTCTATGGTGACTGCTCAAAATTAGAAAAATACCTCTTATAATAATATAAAATTATTTTTATATTTTTATTCCTAGTCCTTGTATATATATCAAAGACACGGCAGGCCGGCAAAAAAAGTTGAAACCTGCCGACGCTGCCGCTGGGCTTTGTCGCATACCGTCAAAGCCCCAGCCCTTCTTACTGACAGTGTGAGATATCTCTTTAGAAGTGGACAAAAGCATACATTTACGCAGATAATTTAAAAAAAAAAAAGATTTTAAATTTCAGTTTTTAGTGAAGGAATAATATTCCCATTGAAATATTTATATTGGGTTTATTTGAATAGTTTAAAACGGAATTTTAAGGATTACCTCTATATAAATTTTGCCCATTTATTTTATGTATTAACTACACTGTATTCTAGAAGTAAATCAGCTAGAATTTCGGGGCAATGGCGTTCATCATTCCAGTTTTTATAGAAATATCTGGAATTTGTTTTCCAATATAAATAGCGTGTTAGTTATAAGTTTGAGTTTAGTTTAATTACGAGATTTGTGGGCTAGTTTTCGTTTCGAAAAGTAGGTAATAAGTGAATTTTATAGTCAAATTATTGTTTAATGAAAGTTGTTATGTACTGTTGTTGAAGTAAGTTTTAGTGTACTTAGAGGAATTTAGAATAGCGGAGAGTTGGATATTGGTGCGCGTTCGATAATGGTGCGCACCATGATAAACGAAAAACCCTTTGAGATATATGGATGAAAACCATTCCTGCGCCATCTATTTATCATATGGTAAACGCATAAAACAAACTAATACTAATTGGCAACGCTGTGTATTAAATATGGCCGAATCTACAAATTTGCCTATCTCAGTGTTGTTTTGTGGCTCCAGAAAATAAGCTGTAAGTATTGCATATTAAGCGATAAATAAATTCTGATTAGACAGTTTTGTTCATTGCACTTTTCTTTATAAGTTAGTTTATTTATTTGTTGAAGATTTGTTTAATTTTTCTTTTGTTTTTAATCTAATAAACAAAAATGCCAAGTCGTCTAATGGTGCGCAGGTGCGCACCATTACCAGACGTGCGCCCTATTAGACGACTTTATTTATATCTATACATAACCCACAACTTCAATTTATTTTTATTTAAGATGTCCAAATATACACGCAAAACCACAAAGGCGTCATGGGACACAGACAATATTCCGGAATCTTCAATAAGAAAAAGAAAAAGGGAATTTGATAATAGCGTTAGTATTGCGGAACCTCATCTTGATAAATACTGCGTCTTTTCCCCAAACCATGAAAAGGAATTGAAAGATCATGTTCTAAAGCTAGCTTAAATTTTTCATGGTCCAGTTTAGAAAATTAGCGTCTTCATTTGCAGAAGCAAATAACTTGAATCACAAATTTAATCCTAATTTGCGAATGGCTGGAAAAGCATGGCTGGGAAAGCATGGCTGGGCTTTTTTCTTTAGCAACAATTTTTGTCGTTATATGCATTTAAGTATCAATACATTACAACCGCTTAGCGTGCGCACGATTACCATACCTATGCGCACCATTAACCGCTTCAGTATGGTAATTGTGCGCAATGCGGAAAATCGGCTGTTGTCATTTTCCTAATTCAAACTGTACCGTTTTGACATGGGAATATAGTAGCTTATATATCAAACTATCGATATGCATCATAGAAAAATATCCTGACCTTTTAAATTTTCCGAAATTTGGTGAGTGGCTTAGGTGCGTACCAATACCCGACTCTCCCCTACATTCATTCTTGCTCGATATTAAACTGATTAATGATACCAATTGAATTGGTGTAGAATTGGCAATTCTACACGCCCCGTGGATTCCAAACCGGAATCCACGGCCTATCGACCAATCAATTTCTCCGTATTTTCGGAATACACGGGCCGCAACAAGACTTTTGATGATTGTTTTTCTTACAAAAACTAATGATTTTCTTCCAAAAAGTTCGAAAAGAAAGTTCATATCAGCAGTTCCTCCAATCTTCTCTGTTCGAAAACGTAAAATCATGGAAGGAATCAATTCAATAAGATTGATACCTACCCTTTTCCAAACATTGATTCAGAGATAGTGACATTTTTTTCTCTTGATGACGCATCAAAAACAGGTCGTATAGGTGTTGTGGCACTACTAGGTTTGTAGTTGGATGGTGTGGCAAAAAATGATCAGACTGACATAAAATTTCAAAAGGTTCGGTATAATCTGGTAATGGTTCTAACTCCACCTGCTAACCAACTTTGTGTAAACAAAATTTCAAGCCCAAACTAAGAAGGGCAAGCTCGTCATCCTCAAAGACAATGTCAGAGATGTTTTTGACTCTCTCATGAAAAACAAAATACGGAAGTTTACGTGCTTGATTCGTTCTATTTTTCTTTACGGTATTTTTTTTGGTGAATTAAGGTTTTCAATTTTGACTTAAGCTTATCGAATTTGATGATTTTTAAGCTGTTGGCCTCATCCGAAATGTCATCAAGGATATTATCAAATAATTCATTATCGAGAGAGTTAACCAAGTTGTTATGAAGCTTTTTAAGTTGACAATTAAGAAGATCCAACTTTGTATAATTATTTTTGTTTCTAGATCAGTTTTCAGTTTTTAGGGAATGTTATTAGAGAATTTAACCTTAGCAAAAATAGGGATGACCTTCTCCTTAATGCAGTTGTTCAGGAACCAAATGTCTTGATGCAAAGTTGCTCGTCTGAGGGAGACTTTTCTGTACTGTTCAGCCAGGTCTGCCATACCGCAGTTGAATAATTGAGCAACTTTGCATCAAGACATTTGGTTCCTAAACAACTGCATTCTGGAAAAGGTCACCCCTATTTTTGCTAGGTTAAATTATCTAACAACGTTCCCTACAAACTAAAAACTGATTCAGAAACTCAACATTATGCAAAGTTGAATCTTCTCAATTAGGCGTTCCAAACCACGTGATTATTCAATATGGCGTTTGTAGAAAAATAGATATTTTTTTGTTTATCTGGAATATTTTCGAGCTAATTACAGTTCACTTTGTTATACTTAATACACTTTTCGGGATGCAGAGTGGATATTTAAAGACGTTAATGCGGGAAAATCGGGATGTGGGCAAACGGTGAGTTTGAAAAAATGTCCAACATTTGTTTAAATTTTGACCCACAGTTTTTACAGCAATGAGCAAATGAAGGCCTACAAAAGTTTTAGATTCTTAAAAGTATTTCGAGTATGGCTTTATATTAGATGCAGGAACAGTGGTACTGAATAATTTTCACGTTTCAATTGGAACAGTTTAAAACAGTGGACACTGAAAACAACCTGACATCATCCTTGTTGAAACGCCTTCCAAAAGCATTTATAAAGACACCTTTGTGGCATTTTCAATTAGAAAAAAACCCTTATGAAGTCAATAAAATAAAAAATAAAAAAAATAAATAGGGTTTAGTCACAAAACCACCACATAATGCACTTTAAAAAGCTTTAAATTCTGTACTGTCTTATACGGAATAATGAACTTTGGGCCATTTTGGGATAGTTTTGACAGGTGGTTGGAATGCCTAACTGTCAACTTAAAAAGTTTCATAACAACTTGGTTTAGCTCTCTCGATAATGAATTATTTAATAATATCCTTACGGACATTTCGGATGAGGTTAACAGTTTAAAAATCATCAAATTCGATAAGCTTAAGTCAAAATTGAAAGCCTTGATCCACCAAAAAAATACCCTAAAGAAAAATGGAACAAATCAGGCACGTGAATATCCGTATTTTGTTTTTCATGAGAGAGTCAAAAACATCTCTGACATTGTCTTTGAGGATGACGAGCTTGCCCTTCTTAGTTTGGGCTTGAAATTTTGTTTACACAAACCGTTTTCTGAGAGTGATGTTCTCAAACACGCCGTAGAACTCGATGTCATTATTGAACAAATTACTTCCAATTATAACATCAAAAAATCACTACGTTATGACATTCACAATATTCTTACACCTAGGTACAAAAACGATTTGGAAAAAACTAATTTCTCTATCCCTTCTCACTTTTACAAAACTCTCAAAAAGCTCAAAGCCAAGATTAGGGAGAAAAACTTGATTGTAACAAAGGCTGATAAGGGGAATTGTTTTGTGGTTCTCGACAAACTTGATTATACATCGCAAGTTACCATGTTCCTTCAGAACAACAATTTCAAAATTTTACAGTCAAACCCACATAACACCTTTATCAGGAAAAATAAGTGATAGACTCACAAAGCACTACTGCGAATTTTTTCAAGATCACAATGCTCCAAAAACTCTCATTTCCAGCAATCCAAGTTTGCCTAGATTGTACGGACTACCAAAAATCCACAAAGTTGACACTCCTATAAGACCTGAGGTAAGTTTCACCAATACTCCAGTATCCATTCTTTCTTCTTTCACACTAAACTTGATAAAAAATCTGTCATCCTTCACACCAAAATTTGGGGTAAGTAACTCAATTGACTTAATTAACAAATTAAACAGCATTAATTTGCCCAGTAACTTTTTGGTTGTATCGTTTGATGTTGATGTCACGAACCTTTTTACAACTGTCCCGAAGGCTGAAGCTGTCAAAATCGTTGGAGACTTGCTAAGATCAAAGAATGTATCCGGAACAACTGTTCTTAACGTGATATCTCTTCTAAATCACTGCTTCTCTCAAAACTATTTCACATTCAACAGCATCTTCTACCAACAACCTGATGGGCTTGCCATGGGATGTTGCTTGTCACCTTTTTGGACTGATCTTTTAATGTATTTCTTGGAAAATCAACACATTATCACCAACAACAACAAGGAAATACTACATTGGTTCAGGTACGTTGACGATTGTCTTGGTTTTTTAGATGGCAACCAGAACCAAGTTGCACTTCTTCTACAAAAATTAAACTTGATACATCCAAAAGTCTCTTTCACTTTGGAAATTGAAAGCAATGACAGAATCAACTTTCTGGACTTCTTTATTTTGAAGAATCAATCAAATCAGCTGAATTTCCCAATCTACAGAAAACTCACACAGACAGACCACACCATCCCCGAAAGCTTTAACCACCCTCGACAACACAAAGCTGGCAGCTTTTCACTGTTACATTATTAGACTGTTCAACATCCCCCTTTCAAAGGAAGACTATAATAATGAAGTCAAAATTCTCAAACAAAAAAAATTATTATTTCCTACCTTCATTCAACCCATAGGCAGATACATTTCTCTTCCTTTTTTAACTCATGATTTAAATTTGAAAATCCAACAAGTACTTCACCATATCGTCCAGAACATCAGAATATCTTGCAAGACCACAAATAATCTGTCTTCTCATCTTGTTAATTTCAAAGACAAAATAGACCACTTGTCCAACAGTGTGATTTACAAATTAAATTGCAGTTCTTGTAATTGCACTTACATCGGCCGTACTTGCAGACCTCTAAAAACACGCATACAAGAACACCTCACTAAAATTTCTTCGGCCTTTGGTGCACACTTAAGGACAACCAAACATAACTTCAGCCCTAGATCTAATTCTAAGATTCTTCATGACATTCGGTCAAAAAACTTTAATCGCTTGGATTTTATGGAAGACATTAAAATCAAAAATGAACTTCAAGACAATTTCTCTTGCCTCAATACACAAGTAAATCTTAATAGAGCTTACATCCCTCTACACTGACTATTCCTAAATTATTTTTTTTACTACTAACCTGAGAAGTAGTCATTATTCAATCTATTTTTCTCGGAAAAAATTGAATTTCTCTCCCTAGGTTAATAATGAAAATAATGAAAAAAAACCTAGGTCAATAATGAAAATGACGTCATGACGCAAGGATGTTGTCATAACGTTACAGGTTTCTATTGGTTTAATTTCAATTTCAAACTGTCAGTTTAATCAAAAAAACAGGTTCCTGTATGTATCATAGGAAATTACCATAGATGTTGATAGAGGGCAGCACTTCCAACCAGAAAAAATAAATTGAGCGCAGATTTCATACTTATTTTTTATTTTCCACTATAGCAGTAGTAAAAAAATTCTATATATTCCACGGTAGAGAAAGTCATTATATACCTTACGCATTATAAACCTCGGCGCTATGCGCCGAGGTTTATAAAAGCGCTCGGTATATAATGACCAACTTCTCTACCTAGGTATATAATGTAGATACTATTTTAAGTTGATCAACAAAGAAAAGAGAGAAAAAGTTCAAAGTTTATTTCCTTTATTATTTGTTTCGAACCTTTTTAAAATACTATTTGTCTTTTCCATTATTTTCAATCATTCACTGCCTTAAACTAAACCAAGATAGAAAATTATCTCCACTCCATGATGATAACAGGTTAGTCTATATAGCGAAAAAGGGTCAGCTCGTTATCTGCAGGACTGTTCAATCTTTTGGATCCCTCGGCTTTTTAGTTTTGGGAAAATTTGAATCTCCCGCATTCTGGGGCGGCTATAACCTTATTTTCAGTTGTCATTGTCACTCATTCCGTGACCACAAAATCAGCATGGTCTTTTAAAACAAAATAAATTATTCTTTACGAGATTGTTGAAAAACTAGGTACCAAAGAAACCTGTTGAATAATAATGGTATATTTAATTTTAGAGGAATGGTTTTGATATATTTAAAAATGTTGTAATGTGATGTCTTCGTTCCTTTACACTTCTATGTTCAATGAGATGACTCCATGTAAAAAATTAACTTTCTTTAGTGGAAAACTTATTAGTTCAACTGAACTCTTGAATAAGTCCACTTTCACTTTCAGTTCTTAAGTCAGTTACACTTAAGACACTTAAGAAAGTAATTTTTCTATACTTTCAGGTTGCACTGAAGATGGCTCGGGCCGAAAGCGTTTTGCACTGATATTAATTATAGAAATTTTGCACGGAATACAAAGTAATTAGATGAAAATGCTCAACGGCTCAATCTTGTTCAAGTGCCCCTTTACCACTGCCTGCCAAAGTAGGTACTCTAATTTGTAGATGGTAAATGAAGAGCAGTTTTCTTGATGATGTTTACTTATAGTAGAGTGGGTCTATTTGCAAATGAGGGAAACAAACTGTTAATTATTGATGTCCGAAGCGTTGGAAAACAAACCAAAAACTCTTCGAGAATTTTATCTGATGACCGTCCACTTTTGGACTTTCAACTCTAGTGTATCTCAGACTAATCTGCACTGATTTACTTTATTGTTCTCTCTACCTGATTGTTTAAATAGTTTCATTTTGGTCCCACCATGAACTCGCTTTATTTCGATACTTAAACCTAAAATCCTCTTCCGCTATTTATAGGAAATATAGGCCGTATTCGTTTTTGTCATCTTTTTTGTCGATTTGCTCCGAAATTTTGACAGGCACGTGACTGGATTAGACAGTTTCAGTTCATAAATCACGTGCCTGTCCAAATTTCGGAGCAAATCGACGAAAAAGATGACAAAACGAATACGGCAATAATCATTTGTTCATCCTAAGATGTCGCAATTTCCTTGATTATCGACATTATCGTGATCAACGGATATTGTGAAAATGTGAGGCCACATATGTATCTACCGATGATGCCGAACTCGTGTCGGCCATAAATAATGTTTTTTTAAAATATAAATCTGTTACTTTGCTACTAGTTCAATATTTTTTCGTTGCTTAACCGTTCAGGAACCTTGCGATGTCATAAGACTGGCATTTCTGCAATTATTTATTATTTCAATTTTAAACTTGGTTTTGAATTATTAATTTATACAAGTGCCAATTTTAATTATTTTGACTTTATTACTACTGAATCGGAACTTCTCTTGAAATATTGGAAAATTAATTAAAATTAAATTATTTGATTCAATTTACCAGTCATTATTTGAGAGCTTTGAAATTACCTACCTATTCTATTTACTTTGATTCGATCAGTTTTAACGTTTGTTTCACTGAACTGTTTTATATTTCAATTTCTTAACATCAAGATTTTTGAAAACACATTAGCAGTTTCATAAAGATATCTGGGAAAAACTGCCTCGTGATTAATCTTATTGAAATAACTCTTGAAACTACTTCTTATTGAATTCAGAATATTATGCAAATTCGTCCTTTTATAAAATTACTAATTGCAAGACTATTTTCTGTGGTCTCTCCCGCCACTTCATAATAAGAATTTTAATTTTAGTTTTCATTTAATTATGTCCTTATTAAGTTTTGATTTCAGAAAACTCTCCTTTCGCATTTTAAGTCCCTGTAATTTAATTCTCCATTTTTCTGGATCGTTACCAGATAATTATCATTTAATCTATGCCTTAGGTTATTTAATTTTATAAAATAAGGAATGAAAAAATATTACTTATAAACTCCTTTATTATTAAGTCTGAAAATATTACAAATAAATTTTCTTCTTCCTTGATTTTTCAATCGTTGTCTTCGCGTATCGTATTGTCCCTTCAAAATCTCCACTAAAAACACGAAAAAAGAGCCCAACAATCCGTAAATCAAAATACAAAAAGCCACATAAACGTCATTCAAATCCAAAACCCTTATTTTCCCATGCTTGTTGTGATGATGCGTTTGGACTACTAACTTTATAGCATAAATAAAATCTTGATGCCATTTGATGAAAAGGCCAGCTTCGCCGAATTTCCGTAAGTAATAGTTGATAACTTCCAAATAAGGTGAACCCATAGGGGTGAGGTAACCTAAAAACATTTTCTTGGGACAATCAGGGACTATGTGCAATAGAGGGCTCCCATCTGGACTTAAATATTCGGTTGCAATCCTGAGCTGTCCATCGGTATATCGTTCCACTCCAGCTCCTAGGCCTTGAACGACACATTTTAAAATGTCAGTTAGTTTTGGATCCAACATGAATTTTTTTGACAATCTTTCATAAAGCTTCAAAGGGCTTTTTGCAAATGGATCAAAAGAGCTTATCATTTTTACATTGGAATTATCAACTTCCTCCAGAGTTTGCATATTAGGGAAATAAGTTACGGTTTGTAAAGCCATAAATAATGTCGACGTAAAAACTGTTGTGATGATTAAGGAAAATATTGAAGCACTTCCAATGAGGATTCTTTTCCAAAGCTGATTTTTTTTTATAGCGCACAACGATGGTTGTCCAATAAGTATGCAATACATTTCCATAGCAGAGTCGATTAATGAATGTTGCCTATTTATAACAGTCAACAATAAAATTGTAACAATAATAGCGATGCCAGCATCTTCTTTAAACAGAAAAAGCATTTTTAGCCACACGGGTTTTTTAGGAGCTTTAAGCGTTACAATGCAGAGCTCATCAAAATCATAAGGTAAAGTAAATTCCAGATTTTTGATTCCATAATCCATGATAAACCATCCATTGCCTTGAATATCTATAGTTCTTTCTAAAATTTTATTCAAACTTCCAATAACTGATCTATTACTACTGAATACTACTCCGAAATATTGACATTCACTATCGGTACATAAATTTATCTCGAAATTCATTATTTTTGATAAATATCTCATAGACATACCATCAACACCGAACAGTCCAGGAGAATTTGAAAATGGCTTATAAATTTTTGAATCTTCTAATAATTTCGGTAAAGACGTCAATGCTGTTGGATATCTTTCGAATAAAGAAATACGTAGAGGGTAACCATTCAAACGTGCAGCATGATTCTGTAGTAAATTCATGTTAGTTTGCAACATATGTTCCAAATCGTGAATTTGAATTTGTCCAAAGCCGAATTGAGTTGGTTCAAAAGGCTTGAAAATAACCCAAGAAGTGTTCAATTTGCAACAAAATGGTGCTTGTACGATCACATTTAATCTCTGATATTCTTCCCAATAGAAAATTAAAAATTTTTGGATATCTTCGATTTCGACATTGATCGAAGAAAACAAAATTATATTCAAGCCTCTCGTATATTTAAATAATTGTTTTGGAGTTGACTTCAAAAACTTATAAAGTGTTATTGGGTTCTCAATAATTACGACTTGTACTAAATGTGGCTCAAATGATATTGAGTTGTAAAAGCGATTTTTTTTATGATCTTTTTTTGATAAAGTTGTGCTTTTCATTACTCGTATAACTGAATAGTTTTTTAAATTAGTTTCTATTATCTCTTTATGTTTTAAATGTTCGGGCATCTTTCTTATTTTTATTATCGATGGTATATTTAGCTTTGCAGCATTTAACTTGTAGAATTTGGTAGTCATGGAACGTGTCTTATGATTCGTCCTGTTTGGATAATGGAATATAATCATTTCCATCACTTTAGTTTGCCGAAAATAATGTTTAATCACTTTATAATTTTCATTTATGAAACACTTTGAGCTTAAATGTGGTGCTCTCAATTTTGCCGAAACAATAGCAAACAGAAAAGCTCTGAAAACAATATTTTTCAGCTGCATAATTACAACTAACACCTTCAAGGAAAATACATATTTCATAAAATTCTTGTTTCCGAGCCTTTATCAATCATTGCTGAGGCTAGCCTTTAATTTGATTCCCGACAGTAAATTGTAATTTGCAGGAGAGCGCTTATTTAAGTTCCTCAAAAAGAAATTATGGACAATTAAATTATATGGTTATGTATCAGTGGTAAATTATAGATAAATAATTGGAAATCTAATTTTTATAAAATACTCACCACCATTTTCTTAACATGATTATTGTCAAAAGTCTGACCTGATATCAATCAATATTAATCAAATTTGTGACTTTGTTTGATTAGTTAATTTCGTGAGCCCCCCAAGCTTCGATAACGGAAGAAGATTTGGTACTGATACGTCAGCAAAAAATCCAAATTATTTTAATTTATAAAATAATATTGGATTATGATTATTGATGATTGAAAAATTTTAGGACAGAGATAATGGTGAAATAAATCTTAAGCAATCTTCATGCACCCAGAAACTATTAGAACGTTTTGAAATGAAAGACTGTAAACCAAGTTTCAGCACCTATAGTAAAACACAGTTTTTTATTAATATTAAAGCAATATATAGGTTTTTTTTCTCATACTTTGATCTGAATCAATAATGCAAACAAACACTTAAACCACAAATAATACAACAGAAATCAGTCAGCATCTTCTCCTATGGTATCTACATCTATGTGCGGCTCTTCTTGTGTCGAATCTATTGCATTGTCTGCTATTTTCGAAATTTCTTTAGAATGTCTCCATTTCATTCTTCGGTTCTGAAACCACACCTTGACCTGTGCATCTGTTAGACCTGGAACCAAAAGAAAATAATTAGAAAATGATTCTGGAATTGTGGTTTTTAATAGCTAAATGACTCTCATATCTTGTCGGATTAAAAAAAGTAAAACAATTAATTTGGTCCAGAAAGATTTATTTGTGATTATTTCATTCATTATAAAATACCCATCAGACAACGTCATTTTTTGAATGAATTTTGTTTAAATGAGTGATTATTTCACAAGACCTGTTTATCAGCGATTAAATTTTTGTTTACCTTTTTTGACAGAATTTTGATAGAAATATTCTGACATTTTATAATAAATAGAACTCTTTGGATAGGATTGACGCCAACAATTCAATCCTAATTATTCAGGAAATAATCTAGCCGTATACCACTCGACCTATAAATTTAAATGGATTAAACTATCCAAATATTTTTTGCATAATTTTGCTTTTTGGCAAATAGTTTCATGCACAATAACTTTTGAATATTAAGTTATTGCGCATTCAACTATTTTCCAAGCAAAATCATGCTCAAAATATGTTGGATAGTTTAATCGATTAAATTTAAAGCTCTTGTGATATAATATATGACTATTTCACTAGAGTGTATTACACCGGCAATAAATTCGGTATTCACCTGACAATATTGCTACCTGGACAATACCAACAACATGGTATTTCAGCGACCATTTTTTGACATTGTCAAACTGATATTTTCAATTTGAAATTTTTATTCATTTTTTTACATTCTATTTATTTTCAAAATCTTACGTGAAATAGTCATGACGAATACCTCTCGAGAAAAAATTGTGTAGGCAAAATTGTTCTCAAGGTTTTATTCAAGTTTGTTGCTTTTCGAAAATTGCCAAGCAACAAACTTTCATACCTTTCGAAAATTTTGCCGACAAATTTTTTTCTCTTGTGATATTATACAGTGTCCGCAGAAAAGTCTGCACCATATGAGAAATTTTTTTATGCTCATCCTTACTTCAAATCGGTTTTTGGCATTAGGTTCTGCAAACCAAAAAAACACCTAAAATTTTTGACTCGAGACTTGCCTCACACCTGTCAAATGCCATTTGAAAATTTCAAACAAGGAAAAGTGGCATTTTTATAAAAAATATGAAAACATTTTATAAGACAATGTAGGAAGGCTTAAACGAGCGGTTTCAAACTCAGAAAAAGCAGCACAACCGTTTAGAACAATTTTATTTCCAAAAATACCATTCCATGGCGGACGGTCCGTCCTGCGCAACCACGTCTCTCCGCCATATTCCCTTCCTTCCCCAACGCTTTCTCGCTCTCCCCGCCAGGGAGCGCCACTGACATCCGGCGCAAATTTTAATTTAAAAGTTTGAGCGGGAATATCAAGTGGTTACTACAGTTCGGCCTATCCTGACTAATCTGATTGCCCTCAATCAGGTGAATCAGGTTCACAAAATACTTTGCTTATAGCAATACAAAATATATAATCATAAAACAAAAGTTCATAGGTCATAAATTCATAAATAACATAAGAGGTACCTGAATCTTATGGGTTTCCATAACACATTCACAGTGGCGGCTCGTGACTATTTCAAGTGAGGAGGCTAAAAGATTTTAAAGATTTTCAGTGATTTTGAGTAGATCTTACGAGTTTTTCTGGGATTTTGACCAACTTGTATATAAATCTACCATCTAATTTAGGGGAGCCTTAACGATAAATATTCTATGGGAATTCTGCGAAAATTTTTGTTAATTCCATAGAAATTCCTCAGAATTTCACTAGAAGATTTTATGGAAATCCTCGAAATTTCATTCAAATGACAAATTTGAATAGAAAAACAGAAAGTCCTAGAAATTTTATCATAAGATTTCATAATACTTTTCCGAATTCCACCATAAAATTCAATGAAATTCTTGTACAAAAATTCCTCGGAATTACAGTAGAAGATTTCATGGAAATTTCGACAGAAATTACTCAGAATTTCACTAAAATTTAATTCAAGTTTTCGGAATTCTGCCGAAATTTTTCGTGGTTCCATGGAAATCCCACGAAAATTCTGTTTAATTCCGAGGGAATTTTTCGGTTTCGATATAATTTCACTGGAATTCCACAATAAGATTTCAAGATATTCCATGTAGGTGTAATTCGACGAGAATTCCTTGGAATTTGTCCAACATCGAACACAATCTTCCAAATTCCTTATAAATTTTCAAGTTTTTATATAACAAAGAATTTCAAGGTGGTTTTGCCTCTTGGAAAATACAGTCTCACACTTTCAAAGTTTTCCTGGAAAACTAATTGGGGGAAAAACCTCTCGAAGATTTCATCAAAGTTCTTTGGAATTTCATTAAAATTTTAAGTTATTCCATGGAAATTCCGCGAAAATTTTAAGTAATTCCATAGAAATAAATACCTTAACATTTCATTAGAAGATTTTATAGAATTCTTGGACAATTTCTTTTCGGAATTCAAGTAGGTATAGGATTTCATGAAACTCCTCGGAATTCCACTAAGATTTCAATTTCAAAATTCCATATTTTTTTTTTAACTTTACTAAAATTCCTCAAAATTTTACCACTGAAATATCTTGGAATTCCACAAAATGTTCATGAAATTCTATGGAATTTTATTGACATTTCTTGTAATTTCTTAAAAATTTCTCGGAATTCACTAAAATTTTATGAAAATATCCACGTTCATAACTTAACCGAAAATTTCTCAAAAGTCCAATGAAACTTCAAGGAATTTTCAAAATTTAATCTATTTTCATGGGAATTTTTCGGAATTTCACTGAAATTCTCTTATAATAGCCAGGAATTTCTGGGAATATTAATGAAGTTTCAAGTAATATCTTAAAAATTCATCGAAATATATTGAAATTTCATGGTAATTTTTCGGAATATCACCGAAATTCCATGTTTTTTGCTGAAAATTCCTCGGCAGTAGGTACCTACTAAAATTCAATAAAAACTGAAATTTCATGTTGAGAATTTAGGTGTAATATCATGTAATTGTTTAAAGTTCCTCCATGTAATTCATTTAGGATTTCGTGTTATTGGATCGGAATTTCACTGAAATTTTAAGTAATTCGAGAGGAATTAAAATTTAATGTGAATTCTATGGAAACTCCGTAAAAATTTCACATCTAATTCCTTTTTCAGAATAACATAATTATTCTACCGAAATTCCACTAAATTATGGAATTCTGAAATTTTAACAGATTTTTGGAGATTCCAAAGGATATTTGGGAATTTCAAAGGAAATATTTTTCAGAAATATCAATGATTGGGTTTAAAATAACCTTTAAATCGAGATTTGATAAAAACATATGGCAACGCTGCTCATGAAACAACAAACGTCAAAAAATTGAAATATCAAGGTAGACCTTGGTTTTTTTGCAAGTCGATATAAAATGGCGTCTTTTTGTTTTAAAGATTATGATCCGAAGAGCTGAAGTATTAAAATCAGTTAACAATTAACAGGTTTGTATAATTCCGGCCCTTCGGGCTCGTATAAACTCGGACCTTCGGGCTCATGATTAAAATAACTCCAGCCTGTCGGGCCCGTATAACTCCGGCCCTTCCGGTTCGTATGATTCCGGCTCTTCGGACTCGTATAACCTCGGCCCTTTGAGCTCATAATTGAGATAACCTCAGCCTTCCAGAATCGAGATTCGAAAAAAAACATATGGCAACACTGCTCATGATACAACAAACGTCAAAAAATTGAAATTTCAAACCTTGGGTTTTTTGACAATCGATACAAAATGACGTCTTTTTGTTTCAAAGATATAAAATCAGTGTATAAAATCAGTTAACAATGAACGGGTTCGTTCGGATAAAACTTTTGTCGCACGACACTTTGGCAATATCGACAAATGTCACCTGTCAAATTTGACACATGTTCGACTTTTTCCCCGCTCTACTATAAAAGCTACGAAAATCAAACCCCGGTGCATGGCAGTTTCACGACGCCAACTATCGATTTGTGTCAAAAAAAAATTGACAGCTGTCAACGTCAAAAGTTTTTTTTTATTTTGCGAATTTCGAGAAAAAAAGTGGTAGAAAACGATCCCCGGACCCCAAAAACCTTAAATAAAAATTCCAAAAAAGAAACCAACGAAAATGACATTCCAAAACCTACTTGATAAAACTAAAGTTTTTCTCACTTACCTCGTTAAAACACTGGAAATTTTTGGTGGAAAATAAAGAAAACTCAAAGCCTCGTACTTTAAATCAGTTTTCCCAGAAAAGTGGAAATTCAAAGAAAAACTGAATAAAAATGTAAACACGTCAATTGAAAATGGCCGACTGTCAAAATGGCTTCTTTGATTGAATTTAGCCACAAGCGATGTTGCCACATCAAAAGCATTTTAAATGGTATTTAAAACTACATATTTAGAAATTTTTACTAAAAAATGAAGAAACCTCAAAGCTTCGTATCGTATGTTAAATCGCTTTTTTCCATTAAAAAACTCCGGAAAAATCGAAAATTCGGGAAAAAACTGGCAAAAAAACACAAGATGGCCAACTAAAATCAACGTTGCCACATCTCATCTCGGAAAACAAAAATAACATTTTAAAAGAGTTTTTTGTTTAAAATTCAATTTAATAATTAATTAATAATGGAATTAATAAATCAATGAAAATGACATTATAAGATTCACTTATTGATTATAGTGAGTAAGACAAAGACAATGATAAAGTAGTTTATGTTTGCAAAAACCACCGTTTCCTGAAAAAAGTAAAAATCTTAAGAAAACTAACATTCCAAAATCAATTTGATAAAACTAAAGTTTTTGAATATTCCCGGCTCTTTGATCGGACGCTAAAAATCGCATTTTAAATACTCCCGGTTTTTAATTGGCTCTAAATTATCGGCTGACCAATAGAATTATAGACTGAGTCCCGTGATTAAAATAACTCTAGCCCTTCGGGCTCGTATTACTCCGGCCCTTCGGGCTCGCATATAACTCCGGCCCATCGGGCCGGTATTACTGAGTATCCCAGATTTACAGATTTTTGTCGTGGAGGCGCGGGATTGATTGAAATAATGTTGTCAGATTTTTCTAAATTATATTAAAATATCGAAATTTGGAAAGTGTCATTTGTGAATTATAATATTGATTAGGAATTAGGGATAAAATATTGAGATTAAAATTTTAAATTTTTTTGGGGAGGCTTAGCCTAATAAAATCACTTTTAGCACGAATATCATATACTATTTTTTCTACAAACGCACTAAAAGTGATTACTTTTAGCACTAGTGCTAAAAGTAATCACTTTTAGCACCAGTGTCATAAAATGGCATTTTAGACACTGACAGCATCCGTTAAAAATGACACTTTTAGTGACGTTTGTAGAAAAAGATTATTATCCAATCAAATACATAAGGGTCACAAAGCAAAAATTGTACATAATGAAATCAACACATAGAGCATAACATAATAATTAGCTGATAAAATACATAAAGGTCATAAATCAAAGTTATACATAATAAAATCAGCACATAGAACATAACATAATAATAGCTGATAAAATACATAAAGGTCATAAGTCAAAAGTTATACATAATAAAATCAGCACATAATGCCACATAAAACATAATTCACATAGGAAACAAAATAAAACATAAGGTCAAAATCAGGTTAAAATAGTCATAATCAGGGGAAAGGTCAAAAATCAGGTTAAAATAGCCATAATCAGGGGAAATCGAATTTAAATTGAAAGCATTCACTCTCTTTCATCTTCCATCCAAGGTTTCATTCTCGATGGAGCCATAATACCTTCAAAAGGCATCTGTGTGACTTGGAAACCTTCAATATCACTCACAACATATCTGTCATTATCTAAAACAGTCCTAACAACATACGGACCACGATATTTAGGTATCAATTTCTCATTTGTACCTGCAGACACATCAGTATTTACAACCATAACATAATCTCCAACTTGATATTTATGAAAAATCTTATGTTTCCTATCATATATGCACTTATTATATTCTTGAGAGTTTATAATATTTTTTGAAGCTTCCTCTCTTATTAATGCTAAGTTTCGATCTGATGTTTCTTGATTTTCTAAAAACTCCCTTAAACTGTCATAAACTTGTCCGCGTTGATTTATTCCAAAAAGCAACATACTAGGAGTATATCCTGTAGAGCGATTAATAGTATTGTTTATTGCATACTCGACCGTAACCAAAATTTCATCCCATTTATTCAAATCATCCGATAATTTAGAACACATTGAATTTATTGATCTGTTTATAACTTCAGCCTGACCGTTAGCTCTAGGCACGCCAGTAGCAATAAGAATATGCTGTACATTATTTTCGGTAACAAAATCTTTAAAATCATTAGAAGTGAAACTTGTTCCTCTGTCAGAAATAATTCTAAGAGGTCGACTATAATGATTGAAGTAAGACAATAAAAATGTTTTATAACAGGCTTGGTTTGAGTTGATGATTTTAACGTATTTAGTGAAGCTATCAATAACTAATAATATATATTTATGTTGAAACCGTGTTTTCTCTAATGGACCGTAATGGTCAATGTGTAAGGTTTGAAAAGGTAAATTACCCTTCGGTATTGAATTAAGAAAACCTTCAGCCTTTCCATAGACAGGCGAATAACTAATACACTTAAGACAATTTAGAATATATTGCTTAATTTTCTGTTTCATTGCAGGAAACCAATAGGTTCTAGAAATTAATTCAAAAGTCTTATTTTCGCCTACATGACCAACCTCATCGTGGTATGTTCTAATGACACTTTGAAGTAGGAACATAAAATTGAACTTTATTCTTATCATTTTTCCGGTAAACTAAACCATTTCTCAACTGAAACAATTTACTTTCTGATTTCTCCAACTTCTCCCTAATTTCACATATTTCTTTATCTCTATCCTGCATAATACTGAGATTTCTCTCAAAAGAATTATCTTCCAATATCAAAATAGAATTTCTACTAAGAGAATCGGCATAAGTCATTTGTGAATTTGGACGATGTTCAATAGTATAAGAATAATTTTGAAGTTCTAAAGACCAACATAAGATTCTCTGATTAATATCTTTTTTCTGTAAAGCCAGTTTAATACTATTGCAATCTGTTATAATTTTGAACTCTATTCCTTGTAAATAAACTCTGAATCTTTTTAAAGAATTAACAATACTTAACATTTCCAATTCATAACTATGAAGTTTACTCTCTGCTGTGGATGTTCTTTTTGAAAAATAAAAAACAGGGTGAAATTTCCCATCCTTTTGCTTTTGCATCAAAATACTACCGAAACCATGTGATGACGCATCGCAATGTAATTGAGTTTCAGCTTTAGGATCATAAATTGACAAAATAGGTTCTTGAATAAGTAATGTCTTTAAAGTTTCAAAAGAATTTAATTCTTCCACTCCAAATTTGAAAATAGATTCTTTTTTCAATAGATCATATAATGGTTTAGCCAAAAGAGCAAAATTTTTAATAAAACGTCTAAAATATGAGGTTAATCCTAAAAAACTTTGAACATCTTTAAAATTTTTAGGAATTGGTTATGATTTAATTGCTTCAATGTTATGATTAGCAGGTGTAATACAATCCTCCGTAATTGTATAACCTAAAAACTGAATAGTATCTTTGAAAAATGAACATTTCTTTAAATTCAACTCTAAATGATTTCTTGTTAATAAATCAAAAATTTCAATTAAAATAGCTAAATTCTCATCAAATGTTTTGGTTGCAATACAAATGTCATCAGCATAAATACACATTTTATTTTTTTCAATAAGATCTCTGAAAATCAAATGAATATATCGACTAAAGTTGGCAGGACTATTTTTCAACCCGAATGGCATTTTTAGATATTCATATTGAGAGACATGAGTGACAAAACTGGTATATTTAATCGAATCTTCATTAATGGTTACATGGTGAAAAGCATCTTTTAAATCAAGCTGAGTGAAAAACTTTTTACCTCTCAATAAATCAATTTGATCATCGATCAGAGGTAAAGGCCAATTATCCCTCACACAAATATCATTCAACCTACGATAGTCTTAAACCCGTAGGTTTTTTGGGTACTAGCACTATAAGAGAACTGTACTCAGAATTACTTTTGCGTATAATACCTTTCTCAAGTAATTCTATTGACTTCATTCTTTTCATAAAAGGATAAACGTCTAGCTCTAAAGAAGAAAGGTGAATGGTTAGGTTTAATATTAATCGTCATTTCAAATTTAATTTCAGGTTTCTCTGGTCTAGTTGCTTTGACATAATTATTTTCAAATATTTCGAAAAAATTCAAAATTTGCTTCGGTTTAAGATTTGGATTAATATCTAGATCAAAATCTCGTGCAGGTGGTATATCTATAAGAAAAATATTATTCTCCATTTTCAAATCGTTATTCTGTGAGATAATAACTTTGTCGCAAAATGTTATACTTAAATTGTTACTAACTATAAAGTCTCTACCTAAAAGACAATCATATTTCATTGTAGACTCTGGCACAACATAAAAATCTACTTCCAAACATAAATTATTTACAACAAGGTTTGTTTTAAAGTTCCCCAAACCACTTAGATTTGAATTGTTTATTCCATGAAATGATTTCTGAGAAATGTTTTTATCTATTAAATGTTCAGGCACGCAAGAAGAAATTATTAAAGAAATGGCACTACCTGTATCCAAAATTGGTGATAATTTCCTCTGTTTGTCTCCAAAAAACACCTGAGCATCAACTCGATATGATGGCACAACATCAGTTACTTCTACCAGGTTTGTTGAAGCATCATTTCCTGTATGCTTTCCATTGATGGTTTTCAAATTACTAATTTTTTGCGGGCAGGACCTTACTTGGTGTTGAAGGGATCCACAAATAAAACATGATCCTCTCTCCCTCTTAGGTTTGGAGCAATTTGTAGAGATATGTCCTTCATCTTGGCAATTAAAACACCTCACAACACTTTTAACTATGCCTCCTTGACTTGCAGCAGAATATCTTGAGTTTTGCACTTTATTATGGGTTGTTGTTGTTGTCTGAAGCTGATTCACATTATTCGTTGCCCTAATATTCTGCCTTCGGTCATCATTGGTGTATCTTCGCCTTCTTTCATTACTAATTCGGTCATAAGCAAGTAAGTCTCTAAATAATTCGTCAATATCCATATGAGATTTGGTTATTATCATTGTAGCAAGTTCACGTGAAATCAAACCAATGGCTATTTCGGCTGTCCCAATTCAAAACGCAGTAACAACATTTCCAAAATAACGGAGGAAAATCGACTTTTATGATAATTTTCGAGCCTCACGAAATAAATGGAGATATTGCTTCAAAATTTCAATGGTAGTTAGGTATGACCTGCAGCACTCTTTTTATCATAATTTGAAGAAGATGAACCCTTAAAAAATAGTTCTGCAGCTGGACACGATTTTGCATAGGATTTTTTTCAAATAAACAGGATAGGTTTGTGTTAAAACACAGTAACTGCCATTTTTTTCATTCAACTAAATTCCAACCGATTTCCCATTACAAAACACAGTATAACAACCTCCGATCACAAAAACGATAACAAAACATAGTAACTGCCAAGTAGTTACTGTGTCTTGGCAGTTACTATGTTTTGATATATGATTTGATAAATACTCTGTTTTGTAATTGTAAAATATTTTTTAGCGCGTAGTTACTGTGTTTGGAATGCACTCTATTTTCCTTATTTATCAAGGAATTTAGCCTGTAAAATACCAAAATGTTCAGCAAAACACAGCAACCACAAATCCCTAATAAACTGAATTTTGACGAAAATGTTAGTTACTGTGTTTTGCATTGGGACAGCAGATTTGTTCTTTTTGCTCCTCAAAAGACATTCTCAATTCTCCACATAACCTAACTTTATCGTGGAAGTATAAGCTCAAATCTTCTTTTTGCCCTTGTGTTCTTGACGTCATGGCCTTCCACAAAGCTGTTATATTCTTCTCATGTACAAAAGTATTCATAAATGCAATTTTAAAACTGTCCCAAGATGTTAAATTGTTTCTTCGTGCCTCATACCAACTGGCAGCAGCACCAATTAAATTAATCTTTGCTGTTTGCAGCTTAAATTCAGGGGGCCAATTACGCAACAAAGCTGCACTTTCGATTCCTTCAATCCATGATTTACTCTGCAATAAATCTGTTCCATTAAATATCGGTATTGTTTTGGAAAAATCTGGCATAACTGTGTATGACTGAACAGGGGCTGGGGCTGGGGCTGTTGAAATCGAGTTCTTGGCCAGCAATTGCATAATCGTGGCATTTTGTTGCATTACATTATTCATAGACATAATTAGGGCGTTAATATCAATATTCGGGGCTGTAGCCCGATTAAATTCAGTCGTTTCAGGAGCATGATTTTTGGAAATACCTGAAAAATGAGCTGAATTGTGCCGTGGTTGCTGTTGATCTCCATCTTCACCCATATTTTGCTGGTTAACTTGTGGTTGACGTGATTGCGCCTCATAAAAATATTCAAAATCACTCACGTTGATATCGGACCGAACTATGGGATTCATATCTCCTTCGCCGTGGGCCATATTTTTACAAAATTCCACAAAAATCAGTGTGCATGAAACGCGTGTTCACAACTAATCCATAAAACTCACAATATCCAAAGTAATCGCGACTTTTCCGGGACATATCCCACTTCTGAAACTGTAAGAAGGCTTAAACGAGCGGTTTCAAACTCAGAAAAAGCAGCACAACCGTTTAGAACAATTCTACTTCCAAAAATACCATTCCATGGCGGACGGTCATGGCCGGTGTACAGAAAAAACACAGAGCATATAACCTTTGGAAACGACAACAAACCGCTCAAAACCACACAGAATTTATAGAAGCCAGAAATAGTTGCAAAATTACTATTGACTCCGCTAAAGAAACGTACAATCAAAGAATAAAAAACCGGTTGCTGAATTGTCCAAGTAGTTCTAGGTCTTTTTGGTCTCTTGCAAAAGCTGTTGGATCTAACTTCACCAAGTCATCCATACCACCACTTACAGATAAAAATAATCACTTAGCCACAACATCAGAGGAAAAAGCCAATATGCTTGCCCAAATGTTCTCCTCCATCTCCAACCTAACAGTGCCAAACGGAAAAACTCCACCGTTCATTGAAAGGGTTTCCCATAGTATGCCAGAGGTACCCTTTTGTCACAGAGAAATACGAAAATCCCTAAAAAAGCTGGATACAAACAAAGCAATGGGTCCGGATGGCACTCCCGCAATAGTACTCAAAAATTGCGCCAACGAACTCACCCCAACTTTCGCAAAATTATTCAATTTGTCTTACAGGCAAGGAGTATATCCATCATCATGGAAGTCTGCCGCAGTACAACCCATTCCAAAGAAAGGAAAAAAGACAGATCCGTTAAACTATAAACCAATTGCTCTACTTCCGGTGATATCAAAAGTAATGGAAAGAGTTGTGAACAATCACCTAACCAAGTACTTGGAAAAGTACAAAATTATCAACGATAAGCAATACGGATTTCGAAAATATAGGTCAACTGGCGATTTACTTACCTACGTCACTCACTTATGGCAAAAAGCGATTGAGTTGCGGGGTGAAACAAGAACAATTGCCTTAGATATATCTAAAGCATTCGACAAAGTTTGGCATGAAAATCTGCTCAACAAGCTCAAAGCAATGGGATTATCGCCGAAACTTTGCACTTGGTTTGAAAGTTACCTAAAGGACAGATCCATTTGTGTTGCACTGGATGGCCAGAACTCCAACTCTTACCAAATAAATGCTGGTGTGCCACAGGGAGCAATCCTTTCGCCAACTCTTTTCCTGATTTACATAAATGACCTCATAGATAAAACAGTAAATCCACTTTATTGCTTTGCAGACGATGGCAATGTAGTCTCCTCACTCATACCACCCACAGGTCTTTCCGCACGTGAATTCCATCATCTTAGACTAACTCAAATATCGCAGATAAATAACGACCTGGAGATAATAGAGGACTGGGGTAACAAAAACCTTGTACAGTTCAACGCGCAGAAAACCCAAGCAGCTCTGTTTTCAAAAAAGACCAGCACCGGTGAGCCAAACATCATGCTATCTGGAAGTGCTGTCACATTACAGAGTCAGTTGAACATCTTGGGGGTTACTGCAGAGACCAACATGTCTTGGCACAGTCACGTGGCAGATATTGCTAAAAGGGCCTCCCAAAAGCTGGGGGTGCTATTTCGTACAAGACATCTGTACACACCAAGCCAATTGCTGACACTCTACAAAGCCCATATTCGACCAACTATGGAGTACTGCTCACATATATGGAGCGCAGCACCCAAACATACCTTAATGCTTTTGAATACCGTTCAAAAACGAGCTATCAAGCTGATCAATGACCCCGCACTTACTCGTAACTTGCATGGTCTCGAACATCGCAGATCTGTGGGCGATTTATCTCTCTCCTACAGGTACTATCACGGAAAATGCTCTGAAAAGTTGGCGCGTATGATTCCACCGAGAGTAGCACCTACCAGGCGAACCAGTCAAACAGACGGTAACCATGAATTTACTGTCAAACTAGAGACACCAAGAACCTCATTATATCAGAATTCATATCTCTGGAGAACAGCATCGCTGTGGAATAAACTCCCTGCGACGGTTTTCCCTGCAGGTTACAACCTGAACCGTTTCAAGACCAACATACACCGACATTTCCGCGCACTTGCCGCTTCTCGAGCGTGATAGGACATTTCCTTGCGAGTGCGCATATCCGTAAAAAAAAAAAAAAACAGTCCGTCCTGCGCAACCACGTCTCTCCGCCATATTCCCTTCCTTCCCCAACGCTTTCTCGCTCTCCCCGCCAGGGAGCGCCACTGACATCCGGCGCAAATTTTAATTTAAAAGTTTGAGCGGGAATATCAAGTGGTTACTACAAAAATATTGTTCCAAATGATATTTAGAGTCTAATTTGATATTTTTGCTTTAAAAAAAATATATTTCAAAGCATACAATTTTTAAAATAGTCCAGAGGCGTATCAAGATTTGGTGATAGATCACTTTAGGTCCCTTTGATTTTCAATATGATTTTGATTATTACTGATAAACAAAGCAATTTCAAGATGGTTAGCGAGAAAAAAAATATGGATCCTTGAATATTTATCAAGTTATGATTTTTTTAATTTAATTTTTTTCTTTGTTGATTGTGCATCTTTTATAGGTATTGCGATATTAAGCTGATAAGAATAGACATTATTTATTGATCTGTGTCAAAGGTTGAGAAGCGAGAAGATATAAGGCATTAGTAACTAGTTTACAATTATTATTATTTTGTTAATTTATTTTGTTTACTTTAATAGATTTCTATTTTATGGCAAAATCAGCATACCACCTTGGTAAATATTTACAATATTTAATGTTTATGGAAAGGGTTTTTTTGAGGTTTTTTACTGATTTTATTGATTTTTTACTGGTTTTTTACTGACATTTTGAAAATTCCTACCTAATTTGTGATTAGTTTCCTTAATTAACTTAGTAGTTTTCTATTAATGACCTGACGGTGCAATCTTTGCATTGAAGTAAATGGTCAACATTTTGAACAATTATTGTAAACCATAATTTATTTGTTAATAAATAAGCAAAATTAATAAGTAAACAGTGATTTAATTATTGCGAAGAATAAAAGTAGCAAACATTTTTTTTGCTCTACAGCCCAAATAGCTCATTTGCGGACATATGTTTATACAAACAAAAAGCTTGTTTTTTGTTTTGATGTCCCTTACTACCATTTAAAGTTTGTCGGTATCTTTTTAGGGCACCCTGTATATTTAAATAATATATTGTTTATCAAAAAAATGAACTCATCCATATTTTTTTTTCTTCATTATGTCCTAATAATTATTGCTCCAATGCAAATTTGAACATAGAAAAATTGTCCGTTTTTAGGGACCTAATGTGTTGTAAGTAGACCCCAAGATTTTAATAGAAATATTTCTTTCTGATGTTTAAACTCTTAATTAAATTATTAGGATTTGAAAAACCATTAGTCAGATACAAACTAATTATTTTTGAGGAATGGTCACGAAAGAAATCCTAAAAATATTATTTTTCCGTAGATATTCGAAAAAAAATAAAAAAAAAATAATTTTTTTTTTTTTTTTCAAAGCAAAAATATCAAATTAGACTCTAAATGTCATTTGGAACAATATTTTCTTATAAAATTTTTCCATATTTTTCATAAAAATGCCACTTTTCCTTGTTTGAAATTTTCAAATGGCATTTGACAGGTGTGAGGCAAGTCTCGAGTCAAAAATTTTAGGTGTTTTTTTGGTTTTCAGTCATGCAAAACCTAATGCCAAAAACCGATTTGAAGTAAGGATGAGCTTAAAAAAATTCCCATATGGTGCAGGCTTTTCCGCGGGCACTGTATATGAGTATACCTACTAGTATACTTTTCCAGGACTAAAACAAATACAGGGTGGTCCTTCGGGAATGACATCGATTGCTTATGGGAAAACTGTGAAAGGTAAAAATTTGAAAATTTGGCAACATAGCAATGTCGATGGGGGACATCTAGGTAAAATATTTTCAAGATGGCGGCATTTCCGGTCATACCGGAAGTTGATACCAACTCGGTTATTTTAAATAGAACACCCCGTATATAAATGTATTTTTGAATTCTACATAAAATTCTGAGCAGATTTCATGTAATATACCCTATACCTAAGTTCAACTGTTTTGGAAATATTGACAGTTGAAAATTGACTTTTTGCAACTTTGACAGGCTGTAAAACCTGAACAATTAATTTTAGAGGAAACCCGATTTGACATTCCTATCTTAGATTTTTATAAACTATCATTTGACATCAACTTTGAATTAAATCCATGATTAAAAATTTCAGTTAAATTTAATCTCCGTTTAAGTTCAAAGTTGGTGTCAAATGATAGTTTATCAAAATCTAAGATAGGAATGTGAAATCGGTATTCCTCTAAAATTAACCAATTAGGTTTTACAGCTTGTCAAAGTTGCAAAAAGTCAATTTTCAACTGTCAATATTTCCAAAACAGTTGAACTTAGGTATAGGGTATATTACATGAAATCTGCTCAGAATTTTATGTAGAATCCAAAAATACATTAATATATGGGGTGTTCTATTTAAAATAACCGAGTTGGTATCAACTTCCGGTATGACCGGAAATGCCGCCATCTTGAAAATATTTTACCTGGATGTCCCCCATCGACATTGCTATGTTGCCAAATTTTCAAATTTTTACCTTTCACAGTTTTCCCATAAGCAATCGATGTCATTCCCGGAGGACCACCCGGTATAGTGCTGATACAGGATAAAACTGAAACTACTTATTTCAAAATCTACGAAATCTGAAGTATAAAAAGTTTATCAACTAAAATTACAGTTTGACAAAACTTACCCAAAGTGGCTGCTAGTTGTCTCCTATCAGGTTTAGTGATATACTTTTGAAGCTGAAATCTTCTTTCCAGGCCTTTTCGTTGAAGGTTGCTGAATACTGCACGTGACCACGATCGTTTTCTTTTGCTATTACCACCTAATCAAGGTTTCATTACATTTTATCCAGTACCTTTATATTTTGTCTAACGACGATTTAAGTGCAGTAGTTTTTCTTTTGGCCCTATATAATCATTTTGGATGAATTTTTCAAGGTGAAGACTGAATAAAATCGAGCTCAATATTATTCACTTTTGGAGATGAATGCAAGTGTTGGAAACATATTTTAATTCTACTTTACTAGAAAGAATATTTAATAGAACCTCCCCCATACCAAGTGTTTTTTCTTCAAATTACTCACTTGAATATTCTAGGTACCTATCTATAAATTTTTTTTAAATATATGTGAATTTTTTTTTCCAAATCACTTTGGATAATTTATCCAATATGATTATCTTTAGTAAATTGTATGAATGCGCCTTTAGACAAAATATACCTATTGGTTTTATTTATTTGTGTAGCTTTACTAATCTTATATGAACTAGATTTATTACACAATACTTTACAACTTTTAAAACAGTATCTATGAAAGTATCACTTTGATTAAAGAAAGTATCATTTGTATTTTAGAATAAACATTTGTATTGCAGAAAAATCCATTATCTATTTTAGATTTTTCAAAGGTATTTGCGAAATATTCAAAAGTATTTAAGCGACATCTTTAAGAGAAGCGCTGAACACACGTTTGGTTTGAGTCTCTGCTAAAAATGACAGCAATCACCTGCTTGTTTCGCACTTTTGGCAGATTTTGATCAATTTTGGAATAAAAACATCATAAATTTTCGGCAATTCTGTTCTATTCATTTATTCCAGCAATTGACAATCCGAAATTTTGGAAATTTATTGTTGATGAGCTACTCTATATGTTTATCCTTTTTTCATTTAAATCCATGAACAAAATTTGCAACAAAAAATGGAAGAACAACTACACCAATCTATTATTGTTATGAACATAACTTCATTTTACTGAAAAATGGTCTAAATTTGGAATTGAACAGAAATTTGTGAAGGTCTGTAAATGACATTTTATATATATGCCCCTCTTAAGAAACGATAAATTGAACTTTAGATTACATGTATTATCTATTTACAATTTGTAGTCCAAAGGTACAGGTAAAATTTATCACCTTTCAATGCTATTTGATAGGGAAAGGTAATAAATTTACCTGTACCTTTGGACTACAGATTGTGAATAGGATATAGGCATAAATACTTACAGAGATGGACATCTCTTGTCGCAAATTTGGCAAAAGAGGGGAATTAAAAAAAAAACAGCCAGTGTAGATGTAGAGAGAAATACTACATAATTCTGTAGGTGTCAATATTATTGTGATGCGTGCATTTTCTAGAAAGTGAACACATCTCTAACAATTTGACAGACGCAAGTTTTTTTGAAAAGAGCAATGGCAGATGCATCCGCTAAAAGGCATCCAGTATGAGTATGTGTACTAGAGAGTACTATTAGTATGGCGGGTGGTCATTCTATTAAATCAGTCATTAATGTGTCATTTATTATAGACCGTGAGATAGAGAATGTTTAATGAAGTAGTTATTTTTTTTCGCATTTTGGTCCATGAATGTACCTAGTTAGCTGATGTGGATATGGGTGATTTTAAGGCCTAATGCCTACTCCCCGTTCGAAAATTTGGAGAAAAAAATGGTTATTTACTTAGATTGATTCTTGGGTATAGGAAAGTTTGGTTAGGAATTGAAACAATTTTTCTCCTGGCAACGTTTCGTAAGTGCGCGTTCACATTGACACCGCTCGAGCGTTGAGAGTTGCACGATGCCGCTGTAATGATGGCCAAAAATAATTTTAACATTATATTTCAAATGATCAAGTTCACACTGAGGCGGCGTGTCGCGCGGTGTTAACATGTTCATTTGAAATATAATGTTAAAATTATTTTTGGGCATCGCTACAGCGACATCGCGCAACGCTCACCGCTCAAGCGGTGTCAATATGAACGCGCACTAATTTTAATTGATACTTTTTCAAACCTTACAGCTACAGAACAAGCATTCAGTCAATTATAATAAAATCTTTCAGTTAATCAAATTACTAAGTATAATTCGAAATCATCGGCATTCTTTAAACAGCCTTTGACAACAATAAGCAAATTTTGTGGAAAGGGCTCTGTACCTACGTATTCTCATCAGGGAACCATATAATGTTATGTAACTTTTTTTTTTTTTTAATGTGTTAGTAACTAATGTCCAAATGTGTATAGTCTTAAAAATGATTTTATCTTTGTTTTTGTAGTTGGTTTATTGTGGCCATCATCAAAATAGTGGGTGTACTTGCTCGATCTTTGAACGCAACCATATAAAAAGAACACAACCCTGAACTGAGTGTCAAAAATGTCAAACTTCAAAGAAAATTCACATATGGATTATTAAATTGTTTTTCTACAAGCGTGCGCATTTTAGTTTGGAAAGTTTCACTTTTCCGCACTAGCGGATGCTTTTCAATGGCTGAAAAAGTCGGGATGGGCGTCAATTTCCAAGAGAACCTTCCGCGGTTACTCTGTCTGATAATCGAAAGAATAAAAGGTTTTGTTGTGAAAATAACACTGAAAAATCGCCAGACGGTAATCACAGTTCGAAGTCCAGTTTTCCGGCGGAAGATGTGGACATTTCGAACAGGGAGCAGACATTAAAGCCACTTATATTCTCATCAGCCAACTAGCCACATTCAGCCCTCAAAATGCCAGACAAAAAAAAAATACTCCACTAAACAGTCCCTATCTCAGGGTCTATTAGTCAAGAAGTCTAGTCAGAAGTGGTGTAGACAAAGGCAAAAAAGACGGAAGACGTACACAATTACTTTAATTGTGTTGTGGGAGTGAAGAGCGGTGTCACCCCGTACCAAAGACGTAAAGACCAACGTGGGCTTACCCTTCTGCACAATTTCTGAAGACCAGGACGTGGACTGAGGGCTTGTCCCTTACTACTCCAGTTATATTAGGCCGGAAAAAGCAGCATCTGCTGAAAAAATCCGAGTGAGTCTAAATTTTGTTTACACTTTTATTTTACCTCAAGAAATATTGTCTTAAAAGTCCCCATCAATATCGCGCTTGCGTTTTCAGATATTCGAAGACAAAAGTCATGAACTTCATTTAATAACGATTGGTTGCCATATGACGCGTATTAGGTTGACAATACTTTGCGTGGGTCCCCTCACTATCGGGATCGCTTCAGGCAGCCAGTGGACGAGCCCCCCTAGTATTGTTGGTGCAAGCTGCTTACGAACATGAAAAAAGAGAAGAGAGCCAACAATTAAATCCTTCGGGCGCGAAATATGGTTTTCGGAAAACCCAGTTTGTCGTTAGGGAAACCTGTATCAATTCTCGAATTATAGGTTGATGACATTTTCTTCGCAAAACACACTCTAGCTTGGGATTTTTTGATTTAAAAAAACTTTGTATTTTTTTTTTTTGCGGTGAAGAAGCCAACGAGGAAACAGAGACAAAATAAAACTAAGAAATATCAATGTATAATTAGAAGTTTGGCAATGAGCGGAGAACCACGCAACTTCCTCTTACAACATCAATCAAAAAATCAAAAAGATCTGTAGGGTCATGGTGGCTTAGTTGGTTAGAGCGTAGCACCGGCAATGCTGAGGATGCGGGTTCGAATACCGCCCAGGACCAAAATTTTCAATCCTCCAATTTTCCTTAACTTTCTTTTCATTTTCAAATTCCACGCTTTTCGGTTGTTGTAACCGACAAAACTTCATTCCTTTTCGACCAGGATTTGTTTCCGCGATACTCAAAGTGATATTTTAAGTAAAGCTTGGTATGAAAATAAGAAATCTCAACCGGCAAAAGATCGCCTTCGAATTGTACAAACTGTGACCAGAATTATCAGAGAAGACATTCGTTGCATGATTGTTTGTTGTCAATATTATCCTCCTCCCAGTAGAATGTTCCATAATCTTAACGAAAACATCCCACAGAGCCTTTCATACTTTATTGAAGAATAAATTCTGAAAAACGAAAAAGGCAAAACTGACCATCTTAAGTGTAAGATCCTTCGGCTCTGTGTCATTTGCGCGACAACCGTTTGCGCGAGGGAGAAAAGCGCGATACGAAAAGCGCGAGGGACAAAAGCGCGACGGAACAAAAACGCGACAGGAAAAAAGCGCGATGGATACAAACGCGATGGATACAAACGCGACTGGATAAAAACGCGAGGAACAAAAGCGCGACGGAACAAAAACATGAGGGACAGAACCGCGACGGAACAAAAACGCGACTGGAATAAAGCGCGATGGACACAAACGCGACTGGATAAAAACGCGAGGAACAAAAGCGCGAGGGACAAAAGCGCGACGGAACAAAAGCGCGAGGGACAGAAGCGCGACGGAACAAAAACGCGAAGAGCAAAAGCGCGACTGAACAAAAACGCGACTGGATAAAAGCGCGAGAAACAAAAGCGCGAGGGACAAAAGCACGACGGAACAGAAACGCGAGGGACAAAAGCGTTGTTGAAATGGCTGTCAACAAATAAAGGACCGGGTATAGAAAGCCCCCAGCGATGAGTTCAAAATATGAGCAAGTTAATTCTCGATTGTTAAACTTAGTCCAAGAATACCCTTTCTCCAACGTACAAAATCACCTTAAAACAGTAGCTTTAAACTCAACCATTTAAACTTAGCATTCCATAATTTGTATTATTAACTAATTTATTTGGTTGTTTTGTTAATAAAGTTTATCATGTTGTCCTACTTAGAACTATAGAATAAGTGATGAACAAATTGAATCAATAATAATCAAAAAAACGCAGACTTACTCAATCTAACCCAAACTAACCCGTCCGCCTAGTGCGATCTTGTCCTCGTAAGTTAGCATTTTATTGCAAACTTACTCAAACTAACCCAAACTAACCCGTCCGCCTAGTGCGATCTAGTCCTCGTAAGTTAGCATTTTATTGCAGACTTACTCAATCTAACCCAAACTAACCCGCCCGCCTAGTAAAATCTAGTCCTCGTAAGTTAGCATTTCATTGCAAACTTACTCAAACTGACCCAAACTAACCCGTCCGCCTGGTGCCATCTAGTCCTCGTAAGTTAGCATTTTATTGCAGACTTACTCAATCTAACCCAAATTAACCCGTCCGCCTAGTGCGATCTAGTCCTCGTAAGTTAGCATTTTATTGCAGACTTACTCAATCTAACCCAAACTAACCCGTCCGCCTAGTGCGATCTAGTCCTCGTAAGTTAGCATTTTATTGCAGACTTACTCAATCTAACCCAAACTAACCCGTCCGCCTAGTAAAATCTAGTCCTCGTAAGTTAGCTTTTATTGCAGACTTACTCAATCTAACCCAAATTAACCCGTCCGCCTAGTGCGATCTAGTCCTCGTAAGTTCGCATTTTATTGCAGACTTACTCAATCTATCCCAAACTAACCCGTCCACCTAGTGCGATCTAGTCCTCGTAAGTTAGCATTTTATTGCAGACTTACTCAAACTAACCCAAACTAACCCGTCCGCCTAGTGCGATCTAGTCCTCGTAAGTTAGCATTTTATTTAAAAAAAATGTCAACCTTGTTTTTGAAATAAAATGCTAACTTACGAGGACAAGATCGCACTAGGGGAACGGGTTAGTTTGAGTAGTCTGCATTTTTTTGATTATTATTGATACAATTTGATGTGTCCCTGTTTTGCTTAGAGGTCGCCGTTGTTGATGTCGCTGTTTTAAATCTCGTTCTTTACATATGTCGCTCTTCTGCAATGTCGCTGTTTCAAGTATCGCGCTTTCGAATGTCGCTTTTTTGATATGTCGCTACTTTTTTCACATGTCGCTGTTTTGAATGTCGCTATTTTAATAAGTCGCTATTTTGAATATCGCTATTTTGATGTATCGCTTTAAAAATATGTCGCCTTTTTAATGTCACTATTTCAAATATCGCTCTTTTGATCCGGAGCCACTGAGAATGTCTTAATGTCTTCTATTTTGGAAAGCGTTCTATATTCCTCGTAGATAGTCGAGCGTTCTCATCCAATCACGCTTTATTCCAGTCGGGTTTTTGTTCCTCGCGCTTTTGTCCAACGCGCTTTTATCCAGTCGCGTTTTTGTCCATCACTCTTCATTCAGGTCGCGTTTTTGTTCTGTCGCGCTTTTGTCCCTCGCGTTTTTGTTCCGTCGCGCTTTTGTCTCTCGAGTTTTTGTCCCTCGCACTTTTGTTCAGTCGCGTTTTTGTTCCTCGCGCTTCTGTTCAGTCGCGTTTTTGTTCCGTCGCGCTTTTGCCCCTCGAGTTTTTGTCTCTCGCGCTTCTGTTCAGTCGGGATCTTGTTCTGTCGCGCTTTTGTACCTCGCGTTTTTGTCCCTCGCGCTTTTATCCAGTCGCGTTTTTGTTACTCTCGCTTTTCTCCAGTCGCGTTTTTGTTCCGTCGCGGTTTTGTCCCTCGCGCTTTTCGTATCGCGCTTTTCTCCCTCGCGCAAACGACTGTCGCGCAAATGACACGGAGCCAGATCCTTCACATCTAACCTTTTCTAGATATTTTGTCAACTCTTGGATTCAGCGCGTCGTATAGAGAAACATTAATCTATGAAGTTGCTGCTGTCTACCATCCACAACCAGATATTCTATCATTTGAAACTGGTACTCTTATTCAGTATTCAGCAGCCAATGCAGATATCAATGTCTACACAATAGATGGCCACAACACGCTTCACATTATGGGGCTTATGAAAATAGTAACATCAAGCAGCGCCGTTGGTTCTGGAGAATCCATGAAGAAATATACCACGATGTAAGGGTAAACCCATCGGTCGATACCAAAATAAACGGCCTATCGGTGAAACGGGGGACGGATGATGTCGTAATTTTTACGTTCAGTTGCTGATGCGCAATGGTCCCTGCTCGGGCGCCAAATTTGTAACAAGTTTTCCTAGGTTTTTCCTTGAACTGTGGCAGCTTAAGAGTTGGTATTTATCTTTTGGTTAATCCAGCGGTAATCTCGGGCGCCACCCTCAAGATTATAGTGGTTGAAGGCCCACTAGCACCAGGTAGCTTGTTACAGTGGAGAAAGAAAAACCAGGGACCAATGCGCAGATAAAGGAATAGAACAACTATCGAAGAAATAAGCCCTAGGTTCAGCACCAGTCCCCGAAAGCTTCTAGCGACAAACTCAGAATCGCGTGGCTCAGCGGGGTAGAAAGTATAACTGATCTATGTCCGTACGTTCAACCAGAACATAAGGATTGCGATTATCCTGCTGGACTTGTCTGTATAGCCGAAACTTGTCTTGATCAGTCTACCCACTATCCAACCCTTTTCGGTACGGGGCGCGGTATTTCGGAGCCAAAACTGAATGGTACAAATGTTAACACCAAATACATTATGCGCCGATGCTGTGTCTAATGCTGACATTTGTACGTCGTGGAAGAGGGGACAGATTACGAGAATGAAGATCGCACATTCTACATCTAAAAGTCACAACAAGAAAAATCATGGATTAGGCCTACAGTAAAAATACAATGTAAAAAAAACGCGCCTTGCATCTCACCTCTCACCTCTGGGGTAGTGTGGAAACTGGTGCTACCCTCCGTTTTTCTGGCGTATCATGTGGAAAAGGTTGGTATGACGTCACTGGCGTAGCCAGGGGGGGGCAAGGGGGCATTTGCCCCCCCCAAAACCTTCAAATTTTATAAATAATTTTTCAAAATTAAAATAAACAGACCCAAAAATACCGTAAAGAACCTTAAAAAAGGGGCGTGGCACCCAAAAATTTCGCGCCTGCGGCGTTCCTGCAAATTTGCCCCCCTCCCCCAAGACAAAATCCTGGCTACGCCAGTGTATGACGTAAAATATGTGAATAACATTTTTTGAAGAGAATTTCCTAATATTTTTAGCCAAATAGTCGTAGGACATACCGAAAGCAAAATATTTAAGAAAAATTAATATCTGTGACATTTGACCTTGAATATCTTGGAACGCAAACAAGATATCGGTGGGGACTTTTGATACATTAATTATTGAGGTAAAATAAAGGTGTAGACAAAATTTAGGCTCACTCGGATTTTTTCAGTAGATGAATCCTTGTATGACTGTACTATACTCACAGTAAGACTACAAAGGCAAGACACTTTCTAGATCCCGCATCTGTAATATTATTTGCATCTATCACCCCAGTAATTAAACAATTCTGTTCGTTAACAAATCCACTAGAGGACTTTTTATTCCACCCCATTATATATCTATCCCCTAGATAATCTAAGAAAAAACTACATCTCTTCAATAGCATAAAAGTGGCATCAAACCAAACAAATTACAAATAATAATAGTATATTATGATATAAGTGTATAAGAGCGCCTTTAAAGCACGCGCGACATATTTCAAAACACGACGCGCAGCAGAGACAAGAAGCAAGCAGCAAGACAAGACAAGAAGCAAGAGCAAGACGAATAAGATGAGGAAGAAGATGAAGAAGATAATGAAGAAGAAGACGAGGAAGAACATGATAACATACCTTCGGCACAAATAAGAAATCAGAAAAGATAAAGCGGTTCGCTTTGACTTTCAGAGACGTGGAAAATAGCATAAGACCTTTCAATGGAAAACAATAAACAAACGGATTTCAGATTTCGAGGATATTGCAAATATTACAGGATAGAGTAATTTGCATAATTAATATTTACGAAAAAATCATTGACTGGATTGGCCAAGCTATTTGTTCAGTCAGAGAAAGGAATCACGTCTTGGTCCATTTTAAAGAAAAAATTGCTAGAGGAATTTGAGGTTGAGGTCAGCAGTGCCCAAATACACAAGTTGATGATGACAAGAAAGAAAAAATTTAATGAGATTGTTCAGGAATATACATACGTGGTAGTCGAGCATCCTTGGACGCCGAAGTTATTATCCAATACATAATCGACCGAATACCAGATGAGTCCTCGAACAAAATTGTGCTATATGAGGCGAAAAACTTTTGTGAGTTCAAAGAAAAGTTGAAATTATATGTAGTCGAAAAGGACTCCAAAGGCTGATAAATCCCAATTTCACAATAGAAACTATGACAAAAATAAATTTGAGAAAAAAGAAGGTAATAAAGACACTCTCAGAAATGATAAGTAGCAAAGGTAGAAAAGTCAAATCGTTCAATTATTTTAACTGTGGTGCTCAAGGACATCGGTCGCAAGACTGCCCATATAAGCAAAGTGTTTTAAATGTAACGGTTTTGGACACTTAGCTGCTCAGTGTCGCAATGGAACGGCGCCATCAAGCAATATTGCAGTTATCGAAGTTATTCCAAAAAACTCGATTACACTGTCATTTGGTGAAGTGGAAATTGTTTCATTGTTCGATACGGGAAGTGATATTAGTGTAGTTCAAGAAGATGTGTATAATAAATATTTCAAGAGTGTGATGTGACAAGATGATAGTGAGGCGTATAAGCAAAAGCAGAGTGATAACGTTAGGATCATTCAAGAAATAAGTTAAAATAAGTGGTGACGAATTTGAAATTTCATTTCACGTGATACTTATTGATGCAGCAAACTTTAAAGCGATTAAGGGGAGTTATTTGTTGCAGCAAGTAAAAGTTTATATCGACCAAAAAAGAAGGAAGAAACGAAGAAACTATTTAATGAAGATCACACTTGATGAGGACATAAAAGAAGTAGACTTGACGCACATAAAAAATAACGCACATAAGAGGACAATAGATAACAAATTTGGTTGGAAACTATAAACCCGAAAAGAATAATAGTACCGACATACAAATCAAAATCATATTGAATAATGAAGATATATCAAAGACCGCGGGTATTGCCTATGGTAGAAAGATTGGAAGTGGACAGATAAATAGAGCAATGGCTACAAGAGGAAATGACTAGGGAAAGCACTCCGAATTTTGCTAGTCTCATACTAATAGTAGGTAAAAAGGATGATAGGTATAGTATTTTTACTCCGGATTGAAACACTATAAAAACATCTAAGCCGTTTTCTCGCGTCCTCTTTTTTGACATTCGTTCAAAACCAGTTTGGAACAGTCAATGGAAACACAATTGCCTGTTTCAAACCTGTTTTGAATCAATGTCATAAAAGTGAACGCGAGAAAACGGCTTAGATATTTTTTTAGTGTTTCAATTCAAATTAAAAATACTTTACTAAAAGGATTTGCTGTGACTACAGAAAGATTAATAGAGACAAATTAAAGATAGATTTTCGTTACCCTTAATAGAAGATACAAATTATGCAAGACTGTTTTCCACAATTGACTTAAATAATGGGTTCTTCCATGTAAGCGTCGAAGAAAAAAGTGTGAAATATATTTCTTCCATTACGCCTAGCGGTCAGTATGAATTTTTAAGGTGTCCATTTGGTCTGTGTAACAGTCCAGCCGTATTTTATGGAAATAGAAATATGCGCAACTAAGACAGAACGCTTATCTCCTGTTTCAACAATAAAGGCCCTGTAGGGAATCCAGGGCTGGAATCATGACAAGTAGAATTCCACTTTCATGAAGTCATTCGCGACACATTTATCGCGTACAGTACAGGTGATGATGACAGTTGCTAGGCAACCTGACGTCATGAAAGTAGAAGAATGTCGTAATCCCAGCCCTGATGCACTCGACACGATGCGGCAACCGCGGACGCGTCGACTTTACGCTGGGTTATGTGATGTGTCAATTGTATCATACTCCCTTAACTCCCTCTACATCAAATTCTGAGCCTGCGAGTAACGTCACTATCAGCAGCTTGTAGTGATGACGTCCCCTGCAGACCTCGATGGAATGCTTGCGATTCAGGCTGTGCTAGTGAGTTAATTTTTTCGTCGATTTTAAATATAGAAAGGTGATTTTCGGTTTGCTCTCACAGAAGCAATTAAGTGTTCTTGATCCTCGAGTATCCCAGAATTTGATGTTAGGGAAGTATGACACAAATGACACATCATATAATCCAGCAAAAGATTATGATTATACTTGCTTATCCTCGCAAAAAATTATCTATTGTCTTCCAGACTCAGATAATTTATGGCACTAGTCGGTGGATTACGGACAGTAGCAGTGCAGTGCGGTACTATTATGTTGTATTTCTTTTTGTTTAGATAAACGGTTCCTGGTTCCTGAATTTTTACAAGTTTTTTTTTCGTTTAACTTGTTTTCTGTCTCATATGTTCTTGATAAACTTGTTTTTTGATCAAATTTGTTTCTATATTTAGTTGTTAAAAACTTCAAAAATATAAATAACTTCCGCGCACTCACCTCACACCCCAACACCACAAGAAAAATACCTAAAAAAAGCATGACAGGGCCCCAAAAAAAATTTTTGCGTCGGGCCTCGAAGGTCCTAGGTCCGCCACTGGTCATTAGTCAAGAAAGAAGTCTAGTTAGAAGTGGTGTAAAAAAAGTTGATAAAGATGGAAGCCGTATAGAATACCGTAATTGTGTTGTGGGACTGAAGAGCCGCGTCACCCGTCACCCCATCCCATATCAAAGACGTGAAGACGAAGACGTGGGCTGTGGGCTTACCCTTTTGCCCAATTTTTGAAGACGAGGACGTGGACTGAGGGCTTGTCCCTTAGTCACAGTAAGACCCTAAAGGCGAGACACTTTCTAATAGATCTCGCATCGATAAAATATTTGCATCTATCACCCCATCAATTAAACAATTCTGTTCGTGAGCAAATCAACCGGAGGACCTTTTATTTCACCCCATTATATAAGTATACCCTAAACAACCTAAGAAAAACCCAACAATTCTAAACTACGATTGAAACTTTCTTAAATACATAATATGGTTTGATCTAAAATACAAATGACGGTTTCGTAAGTTAACTTGGTAATTCAAAAATTTATTTGCTGCTTTCTTAAATTAATTTAGTTTCTCTAAACTACATTTGAAGCATTTCCAAATTTAAGTGGTAATTCCAAAATACTAATGATGCTTTCCTAAATATAATTATTTACCTATTCAATCTCCATATATGAATATTTGGGGTTTACGTAAATACAAATAACTATATAGTCTGAAATATTGAAGATTTCTAAAATACTGTCGGAAAAGGTGTAGTTGGTTATAATATGATGAACTTTTATCGTATAATTTTTTAATTCTGCGGAAAATGATAATTTTACTTAATTACGTTTTCTATACTATCTCTTGGTTCACTGTTATTATAGTTCAACCTTATTTTGAATAACTTCGATTGAATTTATTGCAATTATTTGGAACAAATGACGATTGAAACTAAAATGAAATTAGCAAATCATTCAATTTTAATGTGACCATCAGTTTTTTCAGATCACAAGTAATTTTGTGTTTTCGTTCTCTATGAAACTAAGAAAAATAGGAATAGGTACTGGCTAGAATATAATGAAACACACTGTACATGGGATACTTGACGGTGTTGATGATGATGAATTCGGCACACTCAATCTCACAGCTGGAAATAAAAAGCAAAATTATAATATAAAATATACATATAAAAATAAAATATGAAAATAATCTACTAATAAACTGTTAGCAAAATTGTGGATATTCATTTTCGCTTGCAACCTCAAATTTTTAACTTATAAAGTTTCAAAGATAAAATTTACTCTTTTATCTATTTATTCAAAGACCCCTTCAACAAATTTCTATTATTCTATATTAACGGAAGTGTCAATCGACAATATGTCAGTATTAGAAAAGTTTAATTAGTTGGGGGCTCATAAAACTTAAAACAGACTGTTACTGGTTTGTAAATATACATGTTTAAAACCGTTGATGGGTTCCAAATTTCGGGATCGAAATCTAAACAAATGTTGCTCTATTACCATTATCACGTAAACACTTCAGACGGTTACCGTTTACAATTTAGATTTAAGTATTTTCACATTTGTGTAAACACATGGCACGTTTATAGAGAATATACTTATAAAAGAGTGTTTGAGTGTGTTCTGGGACCATTTGGCGTAATAAAACCATTTTATATATGTATGTGGCTAGTTTAACGAGTGGCATAATAATAAGCGATTTTTATATTTCGGTAATAAAGTCGAATAAAAATACTGTGGAATAATTACCAATATTATGTAAGATCAGATATATTAGTAACAGAATCAGAGCTGCATTTTTGTTAGATAAAATAATTAATTTTGGTAACTTTGAGATAAACTGGAATACCTTTCAAAAAGGATAAATCAGCTTTAAAGATGATCTCAAAGAAACAAGAGGATAAATCCAGGGTGGGACACTAAACGAATATCTCAAACTGTCACTAAAAATTTCTTAAAGTTATCCAGTTTTTGAGTAAATTGACGTAGAGACAGAAATTTCACTGTCTCCAGATCTTTGTATTTACTTTTAATGACTTAATAACTTAATATCAATTGTGGTGTGGTATTGGCCATAAGTTTCAATAGGTAAAGATAATTTTCAAGATTACTGTAAAACAGATACAAAAGTAGATCCTTGAATTTTGCAATGTTATGGATTTCTAGTTTTATCATTTTATGCCATTGCATGATTAAACTTGTTTGGTGAAAGTATTTTCACTATTTTAGGGTAATTTCTTTGATTTTCCAAAGTTGGTGTTTCATTGCTGTCTGTGGTTTAGAGATGCTTAAGTAATTATGGTTTTTATTGTTCAGTTAGCAACAGCACAATCAATAAACAGCAAAGAAATTTTGTGTGTTTACACACTCAGAGGCTGTTAAATGTCAGTCTCGATCCAAAGGCATATACAAACATCTTCAGCTTCTCGCTGATTTTTATTGTTTGTTTATTAACTTTAGTACAGGGAAAAATATCCCGTTGAAAACATTATTAGACGATTCGATTTAAACAGTTCTCAGCCTCTAAAATACAATTTTCGCATTTCGCTGTCATTAATTACAGGCCACGATTTCAACATAACCGTTGAAAATATAATCGCTGCGGAGCCGTGATTTTTCTTCAAATAAACATTTTAGATCGTGGAATTAACCGAGTAATTAATTTCTTAATAAAAATCAAATATTTTGAAGGAGAAACAGGAAAAGGTGATGAAGGTTAGTTGCCAGATTTGATACCATTCTAAACAGTTTGATGTAATTTTAATGGGAAAATGACAGTGAAAGCGGGCAGTATTTTTGTAAATAAATCGAAATTTTGAGTCCGAATAAGTTGGAATTAGGTCCAGTTTTCAGTCGTCATCATTCAAACAATATTATCAACTTGACAAATCAAAACCAAGCTGCAAAAGGGTTACAGTAACCCCCAGGCACATTTCCAAATGATATTCAAAATCTAGCCTCACTCACGTTCCACTAGCCTAGAGTAAAACTGGCGTGATATTCATATAGGGCGTCGGCCAGAGGATGAACCAAAATCCTATCGACCAGTGTTGTCAGATGTCAAATTTAAAATTATCAGGATTTGAGAACAAAATTATCAGATTCCAAGAAAAATTATCAGAAAAAGTTTCTGTCAACTTTTTTGACTTTTTATCTCTATTTTCATTTTTCGGTTTCTAGCTGGGACTCTGGCAATTGTAGCTCTCAATAAGAGCTTCAAAAAAGGTTATTCAAGACTTCGAGCTCAAGGGCTTCGTATTCAAGATAAACGGCTTTGAAGCTTTTGCTAAATTTGAGACAAAGTTTTAACTTTGAGCCTCAATATCTTCAAAAGTATTTAAGATATAGAATTGAATCTTATTTTATCTTGAAGATTATTCAATTTTGATTCAGAATATATAATTTTACATCATATTTGTAATAACAATAACCGAGTAATCAGCAATTTTGTGAAAGAATATCAGATTATTGAAATTTTTTGAGCCCAAAAATTGCAAATATCGTTTTTATTTTTTTACAAGCCTTAAAACCCTAAAAATAAAGTTGCGTAAATGCTTTCCCACTAATTTGCACCTCTTCTTTTGATTAGTAAAGTCAGAAACTGCAAAATCCAAAAATTTAAAAATTCGAACTTTTCCAAAGGGGTATGCATGGAAATTAGATTTTCAAATATTTCAAATGCTTGTATTTTGAAAACCAGTGAAGCTATTTGCATGAATCTTTTGCTCAATTATAGCTCTTAATAAGGGCTACAAAAAAGGTTATTTAAGACACCGAGCCCAGGGGCTTCAATTTCAAGATAATCCGCCTGGAAGCTTTTGCAAAATTTGAAGTAAAGTTTCAACTTTGAGCCTCAATATCTTCAGAAGTATTCACGATATAGAATTGAATCTTATTTTATCTTGAATATAATTCAATTCTGATTCAGAATATATAATTTTATATTATATTTGTCTCAATAATAACCGAGTAATCAGCAATTTTGAGAAAGAATGTCAGATTATTGAAATTTTTGTGAGCCCAAAAATTGCAAAAATGATTTTTATTTTTTAACAAGGCTTTAAAACCCAAAAAGGAAAGTTGCGAGGATGCTTTTCTACTAATTTTAACCTCTTCTTTCGATTGGTGAAGTCAAAAATTCGAAAAGCTGAAAATTTAAAAATTCGAACTTTTCCATAGGGGTATGCATGGAAATTTGATTTCCAAATATTTCAAAGAGCCATATTTTGGAAACTAGTGAAGTTATTGGCATGAATATTTTGCCCAATTGTAGCTCTTAATAAGGGCTACAAAAAAGGTTATTTAAGACTCCAAGCCCAAGGGCTTCATTTTCAAGATAATCCGCCTGGAAGCTTTTGCAAAATGTGAAGTAAAGTTTCAACTTCGAGCCTCAATATTTTCAGAAGTACTTTTGATATCGAATTGAATCTTATTTTATCTTGAATATAATTCAATTCTGATTCAGAATATATCATTTTATATTATATTTGTCACAATAATAACCGAGTAATCAGCAATTTTGTAAAAGAATGTCAGATTATTGAAATTTTTTTGAGCCCAAAAATTGCAAAAATGATTTTTTATTTTTTAACAAGGCTTTAAAACCCAAAAAGGAAAGTTGCGAGAATGCTTTTCTACTAATTTTAACCTCTTCTTTCGATTGGTGAAGTCAAAAATTCGAAAAGTTGAATATTTGAAAATTCGAACTTTTCCATAGGGGTATGCATAGAAATTTTGATTTCCAAATATTTCAAAGAGCCATATTTTGGAAACTAGTGAAGTTATTGGCATGAATATTTTGCCCAATTGTAGCTCTTAATAAGGGCTACAAAAAAGGTTATTTATGACTCCAAGCCCAAGGGCTTCATTTTCAAGATAATCCGCCTGGAAGCTTTTGCAAAATTTGAAGTAAAGTTTCAACTTCGAGCCTCAATATTTTCAGAAGTACTTACGATATCGAATTGAATCTTATTTTATCTTGAATATAATTCAATTTTGATTCAGAATATATCATTTTATATTATATTTGTCACAATAATAACCGAGTAATCAGCAATTTTGTGAAAGAATATCAGATTATTGAAATTTTTTGATCCCAAAAATTGCAAATAACGTTTTTATTTTTTTACAAGGCATAAAACCCTAAAAATAAAGTTGCGAGGATGCTTTTCTACTAATTTTAACCTCTTCTTTCGATTGGTGAAGTCAAAAATTCGAAAAGCTGAAAATTTAAAAATTCGAACTTTTCCATAGGGGTATGCATGGAAATTTGATTTCAAAATAATTCAAAGAGCCATATTTTGGAAACCAGTGAAGTTATTGACATTAATTTTTTGCCCAATTGTAGCTCTTAATAAGGGCTACAAAAAAGGTTATTTAAGACTCCAAGCCCAAGGGCTTCATTTTCAAGATAATCCGCCTGGAAGCTTTTGCAAAATTTGAAGTAAAGTTTCAACTTCGAGCCTCAATATTTTCAGAAGTACTTACGATATCGAATTGAATCTTATTTTATCTTGAATATAATTCAATTTTGATTCAGAATATATCATTTTATATTATATTTGTCACAATAATAACCGAGTAATCAGCAATTTTGTGAAAGAATATCAGATTATTGAAATTTTTTGATCCCAAAAATTGCAAATAACGTTTTTATTTTTTTACAAGGCATAAAACCCTAAAAATAAAGTTGCGAGGATGCTTTTCTACTAATTTTAACCTCTTCTTTCGATTGGTGAAGTCAAAAATTCGAAAAGCTGAAAATTTAAAAATTCGAACTTTTCCATAGGGGTATGCATGGAAATTTGATTTCAAAATAATTCAAAGAGCCATATTTTGGAAACCAGTGAAGTTATTGACATTAATTTTTTGCCCAATTGTAGCTCTTAATAAGGGCTACAAAAAAGGTTATTTAAGACTCCAAGCCCAAGGGCTTCATTTTCAAGATAATCCGCCTGGAAGCTTTTGCAAAATTTGAAGTAAAGTTTCAACTTCGAGCCTCAATATTTTCAGAAGTACTTACGATATCGAATTGAATCTTATTTTATCTTGAAGATTATTTAATTTTGATTCAGAATATATAATTCTACATAATATTTGTTATAATAATAACCGAGTAATCAGCAATTTTGTGAAAGAATATCAGATTATTGAAATTTTTTGATCCCAAAAATTGCAAATAACGTTTTTATTTTTTTACAAGGCATAAAACCCTAAAAATAAAGTTGCGAAAATGCTTTTCTACTAATTTTAATCTCTTCTTTCGATTGGTGAAGTCAAAAATTCGAAAAGCTGAAAATTTAAAAATTCGAACTTTTCCATAGGGGTATGCATGGAAATTTGATTTCCAAATATTTCAAAGAGCCATATTTTGGAAACTGGTGAAGTTATTGGCATGAATATTTTGCCCAATTGTAGCTCTTAATAAGGGCTACGAAAAAGGTTATTTAAGACTCCGAGCCCAAGGGCTTCGTTTTCAAGATAATCCGCCTGGAAGCTTTTGCAAAATTTGAGGTAAAGTTTCAACTTTGAGCCTCAATATCTTCAGAAGTACTCAAGATATTGAATTGAGTCTTATTGTATCTTGAAGATAATTCAATTCTGATTCAGAAATTATAATTTTACATTGTATTTGTCACAATAGTAACCGAGTAATCAGCAATTTTGTAAAAGAATGTCAGATTATTGAAATTTTTTTGAGCCCAAAAATTGCAAAAATCGTTTTTATTTTTTAAAAAGGCTTTAAAACTCTAAAAACAAAGTTGCAAAAATGCTTTTCCCCTAATTTTGATCTCCTCTTTTGATTGGTAAAGTCAAACATTGCAAAATCTAAAAATTTAAAAATTCAAATTTTTCCAAAGGGGTATGCATGGGAATTTGATTTTCAAATATTTCAAAGGGCCATATTTTGGAAACCAGTAAAGTTATTGGCATGCAACTTTGGCTCAATCTGGGACTAATGTTTGATGCTCGTACCAGTACGTCAAAACACTCAAAACCAACAACCACCAACGCCTTAATTTTTAACTAGAAATTTGAAAAATCTATATTAAAATTGTGGTTTCAATAAATTATGGTAGATAAGCTTGTCATTATCGATTATTGAATCGTAGTCAAAATTATGGTAGAATTCGATAATTATCAGGTCATTGGCAACACTGCTATCGACCCATCAGCCTAACTTCCTTCCTCCTCAATTTACGCAGAAAGCAATAGATCAATGTATCAGAAGCGAAAATCATTATAGCAGACCGCTTTTTCAAAGACAATTTGCCTACCATCAAGCAGGCAAATTCACAATCTACAAACTACAATTTAGAACCAAGATTCTTGTACCACCTCCGAAAAGACAGTTAAAAAATCTTCTCTGCTGGTATCACCAATAATAAAACTCTTACCTACAGCGAACAATTTTTTAACTAATTGAATTTCAAACAGAATTGCTTTTCATTGTGCAATTTATAATACAAGAAGAATATTATTGTTCATTTCTACTTTTTCATCCGATATCTAATCCAAGCATTATTGAAAAAGCTATACTAATTAAATGTTTATCAAAATTGAATTATTATAAACAAATAATTTTCAACTTACTTGGTCGTGTTGCAAAAGGTCTAATGGGTTGTCCAGAATAAAGTGCATTATCGTTACGAGTAAATGCAAAATATGTTTCGGCATTGAAAAAGCCGGACATTCCAGGTAGCATATCAGATTGGCAACCTCCCGAAGAACCCAATCTATAAAAAAAAATGTTTTAATATAATAACAACAATTAACACATATTGATTTAGTAGGTAATCAATTATTTTGTATTCACCTGCAACATCTGTATAATTCACAATCTGAACAAGGCACTACAATATGCGGCAAGGGCTTGCTAATAGTAGGATTCGCTTTTCCAAATGTTTTATTTTCGTCCGGATTGTTACTGGATAAGAGCCTTTCTATACCAAATTTCAACTTGTTTGGCGCTTTTTCTGTGTTTAATAAATCGGCAGTCGTACGTGATTCCATTGTGCCAAACATTTCTGAAAAAGTAATTTTCATTATTGAGTATTATATTGCCAAAATTAGGAAGAGGCATTTATGGTTAGATATGAAAATAAAATATTATGAAATGATATATAGTTTCAAAACCACCAAAGCTTCCGGAATTGGAACTTACTCCACTAGACTTCTTTCGAGTGCAACAAAATAGACCAAGAAATATTGATGACCTAAAATATTCTAATTTGCCTGATCTCAAGTTAAACATACGGAGAGAAAAATGTGTCGTGCCTAAGAGATTACAAATTGCTACTTTGTTTATAAAAGCCACGAACATGCAAGAGAAGCAAAAAGATTTATTGACTGAGTTCTCTCTTCTAACATGGCAGTAAATTATAAAATATGGCAAACTTTTGCCATAATATGAAAATAAACTCATCCAATATGCTTCTATGAAAAATTATCGGTAATTTTGATGCAGTTCGATTTTACAGAACCTATGAGATGCATTAGGTAACAGAAAGGGAACAATGAACTCACATTTCAAAGAAATGGAAAAACCATTAAACATTAAACGTCTTCTAATTTGTACTTGTACTTTTTAAGACTCCAAAAGTAAGCAAATTATTTGATAATAGTATCGTTTATTATAATATTTATTCATTAAAAGAAAAGCTTTTTTTTTACATGTCTCATTTTAACACAGGATTTAGAATCTAATTTTAATCAAGGGTTTGATCATCGCATCTGTAAGAGAAACTATTTCAGTTCTATGTGTTTGGATCTGCGGTGAAATTGTGAATTTTCTGCTAACATTAGATACTGTTGCAGAATTATCGAGAGTAGGAATGTTTTGAAATCTGATTCTTGATTTGTAAAGTCTAGTAACCCATGAAATTTCTTTGGTAGCTTCATTCGCAGTAACAGTTTCAGCTTCTGTTGTAGAAGTGGCGACCATATTCTGTCGTTGACTTATCCAGAACGCACTATTTCTCTGGCAAAAATAATGACAACTTCAGAACTTGATCTTTTTGAGTACAACTTGCAAAATCGCTATCACTAAAGCATTGTAAGGTGATACTCAGGTGAATTGTTCCTGAGAGGATTTTTTTTACTTCATTAACGCTTCTAGTGTCTCTTTCCTATTTTTGAAATATCATCCCAATTGGTGTACCTACTAACTGGTCTGCAATTAGTAGAAATTAAACTAATTTTAATTTCGCCTACATCGTTTCTTTCACACGACGTCAACATAATTATGGGTGACTTCAATGCCAATATAAGAAAGGGTAAATTTGAGGAGTTAGTTGGATCGTATGGTCATGAAGAAAGGGGTAATCGACTTTTACAATTCTGCCAGGAGGATAGCATGAAAGTGACAAATACATCAACTTCACCCAGTTCACCCTCGCCGACTCTATACCTGGAAGTCCCTAGCGGGCCGTCCACACAATGTAGTACGAAACCAAATAGATTTCATCCTGATCAACCAAAGATTCAACCATCAGGAGAGCCGTCACATATCCTGGGGCAGATGTGCCTTCTGACCATGTACTATTGGTGGCCGTCTTGAAAATCTCTTTGTCAAATCAAAGAAAGGCAATCACATAGCGACGTGTGACGTTAGAAATTTGAGGGACCCAATAATAAAATCTGAGATGTTTAATGAGATGAACACACAAATACAAACAATAACATCGGATATTGAACAAGAGCCAACACAAGCCTGGACAAAGATAATGGACATTGCAACAAACTCAATGCAAAACAGATGAGGATATAAGGCAAAGAACAAAGAACAAAAATTAAATATATTGCATATGGATGAATATGGATGACGGATGAGATTTTGTTGTTAATGGATAAACGTCGAAAGCACAAGAACAAAACAGACAGCAACATGTACCAGGATATTCAGAGACTCATAAGATCAAAGATTAGAATAGCAAAGAACGAATGGCTTAAACGTGAATGCTCAGAGATAGAGCAGCAGCAAACTCAATACGATGTCTTTAACCTGCACAAAAAAGGAGACTGCCGGCATATATAAAAAAATGAGACCAACTATAACAGTAAATAATAACAATAAGATAGTCCTCCACAGCAAAGAGAAGAACAATGTTTGGGAAAGGTATTTTGGAGAACTTTTTGACGACGACAGACGACAGAGCTGATATCAATAACTCTCTAACCATTACTAAAGACGAGATTGAAAGTGTCATACGTAATTCAAGAAATAAGCGGTTTGCCCAGATGAAATCCCTCCAGAAATACCTAAACTCCTAGATGAAAGAGGCATCACAGCACTACATAAATTATTCAACTCTACTTATGAGACAGGTCACTATCCCAAATAGTGGTTGTGCTCTACTTTTATACCTCTGCCTAAAAAGATCAATGCAAGCAAATGTGAAGATCATAGACTTATTAGTCTAATGAGCCATAAGCGACTCGCGATTGGGGTTCAGACAGGGGTTAGGTACACGAGCAGCGATAAGGTTGCAACACAAGTGCTTGTCCAAAACTGCTACGATCAGAGAAAGGATGTGTGCCTATGTTTCTTAGACTACGAAAAGGCATTCGATCGCATACGCCACAATTTAATGCAGCTTCTCAATAAGCTTGATATAGACCCAGAAAGATATTAGATGCATTGAAAACCTATACTGGAACCAAACAGCGCAATCAAATTAGGCAATAATATGTCCAACACCATACAGATTAGAAGAGGGGTGCGACAGGGACTTGTCCTGTTCAACTTATATTCGGAAGCGATTTTCCCAGGAGGCTTTGGAAGACGTGGATATGGAAGTCAAAGTAAATGAAGTTTGGATTAACAATATCCGCCATGTTGACGATAGAGTCTTAATTGCTGATAGCATACACGACCTACAACAACTAGTCAACAAGGTAGGAGCAAATCATTGGGCTTAAATATCAACCCCAAAAAAACCAAGTTTATGATTATCTCTAGAAACCCAAATATGTTTGAAAACGCCACCATAACATTTAACGCAAGGCTCATAGAGAGAGTAGATAAATTTAAGTACTTGGGTGTCTGGCTTTTCGAAGACTGGACATCAGACAGGAAAATAAAATGTCGCATTGAACAAGTTCGACAGTCATTCTTGAGGTTTCGAAGAGTGCTTACATGTTCTGATTTTGACCTTAACCTAAGACTCAGCACTCAGATTCATTAAATGCCACGTTTGGTCAGTGCTTCTTTAGGCAGGGTGCCCACCGAAATAGCGTGGCTTATGATGTGGCGTGTGATCTAGCAAGTAGCACACATCAAATCAAGCGAATATAAATAAATAAGCAACAGCCCACTGAAGTGACAAGGCAAGTAACATGCATTTAGTGACACGTAATAAGGGCAATGGGTATGCCACTTGCTAAATCATACGCCAGTTCATAAGCCACGTTATTTCGGTGAGCGAACCTTACGGTATGGAAGGTTGGACATTAAAGGTGACTGCAATTAAAAAATTAGAGGCTTTCGAGATGCGGCTGTATCTCAGAATCTTAAGATATCTTGGATGGCTACACTAACAAACGTAGAAGTCCTAAGACGTGTCAATGAACAACGTGAACTGTTTGAATTGATTAAAAAGAGAAAAATGGCATATCTGCGACATATAATGCGAAACACGAAATACCAATTCTTGCGCCTGTTGATCGAAGGCAAGATCCAAGGCCGGAGAGGAATCGGAAGAGAGAAAATGTCTTGGCTGTGAAATATCAGACAGTGGACTAGTGGACAGGGCTACATGATGTGCAGTCGTTTATACACACCGCCAGGAATACAGAAGCAATGGAAAATGTTATTGCAAATATTCATTAGTGGATACGAATTGGGAGACGAAGAAGTTTCTTTCAATTTGTAAGCCCTAAAAATATGTCGCTGGTTCAATTCTTGTGATTAGGCAGCAGCTAGCATGCTGTCATCGACGTAGAGAGTAATGAGTAGTCTTTTTTCATTTCTTTCTTTTACATACAAGCATTGGTTAGGTCAGCTTCACTTGCCGTGAAGCCTAATTTTTCGAGAAATGTGTTGATTTTTGTGTACCAACAACTTGGTGGTAACCATCTGGTTGCTACATAAAGATGGTCTCCCAGTAGTTCTCCATAAAGAAATGCAGTTGCAGTCAATAGTATATTATATTATAAGGATCAGCGCAGCCGAGCGAATGCAAAATTTCGAGGAAAAAAATGCGCTTTTAGTCCGCATGATATATACTATTTTTCCACAACCAAGACAAATAAAGTTATTAAACAATTTACTTTTAATCCGCCGGATTAAAAATAATTTACTGGTGTTTCGTTTGCTGCAATGCTCAAAATTGATCGTACAGTAGCTAGTCTTATAACAGCATTGGAAGTGTCGGTGTAGTCTTTGATGACTAACCTTGAAAAAAAATTTTGAATTTCCATCATTTTAGTACTGAGGAAGCTACCTTATGAATAAGATTTTGAAAAACTTTGAAAGGTTATAGCTTTTTTTCTGTTACAGATAGAAAGCTGAAATTTTCAACGATTTTTATCCCGGCGAGGACTACAATCTCTGAAAATTTCAGCTATTTGGACTTACAGTTTCAGAAATAAAATTGCGTTAAGCAATTTGGGGTGATTTACCAATTGAGTGGCTTTTTCATGATGGAATCCGGCTCCAAATCTCAAAATAATTCAGTGTATGGAGATTGGGGGGTCCCAAAAGACCATTAAGAAAATCTCATCAGAAAAACGGACCCCGCACAAACCTTACAGAAAGCGTCTCTCTGTCGAATTGGTTTAAAATAGGAGATTAGGTAGGGAATGCGATTTAGATCAAACATCTTCACGGGCGCAAAATCCGGCTATGGCTGGATTCCGAGATATTCCAACAATATTTTGTTTTTCATAATGGTGATTTATGTTGCGTTTGAAGTTTTTCGGTTGTCACCCTGAACTACATGAATAAATACACGGAAAAATACACAGATGTAATAGGGGCATTAGGTGTGAAAAACTTTTTTGATATAGGTATACTAAATATTTATCTTCAACAAAACGTAATATTGCTCAAGTGATAACGATTGAATATCCCCATTCCCAAATGTTCCTCCATATGCTCACTACCAAAAAAACCCTCACAACTATAATCTGTTCTCACAAGTGTCTCTGACAGTTTGCAAACTGTCAAAAACAATCGCTCAGCTGAACCGACTTATTTTGGAACGACGGCATTAAAAACATGTATGAGCGATGCTTGTGAGAGCAGACCTATAAACTAGGTACCTCCTGAGGAAAAGAGGAACATAAAAATGAATATAAAGATGGTTCAGTTCAAGCACAACTTCCCAATTACAACACCTCAAGCTCGTGAAAAAAAAAAGAAATATGTAGGAGCCAGTAAATTAACTGACTTAAGACAATAATAATTAATTGATAATGTTTATTTTGGAATTATGTAATATTTTATATTTATAAATTTGCAGCTAGTTAACCGGTTCTTGTTTGAATCATGTATCACCTTTTTGAGGGTTAGTCACCAGCCGTCAGAAGTGGAAATGCTGTACAGACCAATACCGAGAAAGATCTTCAGGCAGTTATCAATAAATTCAACTAGACATAGGTAAAAGAGAATCGGCCTAGAGGTCAACTTTAACAAGACGCAGATTCTGCACCAACCTACACCGGGCACTATTCCTGAAACCCCAAATATAACTATAAATGATCATTCTTTGCAGAACGTATAGAACACTACCCATACCTTGGGAGCCATATATGCAATGCAGAGAATGCAATCATTGATGCTGAAATCCAACATCGCTTGGAGTGTGCTAGAGCGGCGTTTGGACCACTTCTAGAGAGAGTCTTCAACAATCATGACATCAGCGCTGAGACTAAACTTCGCGCCTACAATGCAGTTGCAATATCAACAAATACATGGCTGCGAAATATGGACCACCTAGAGAAGACACGTAAAAAGCCTAAAAAAATACCACCAGCGATGCCTAAGAAGGATCCCACGGATTAAATGGCAAGACCGACGATCGAACATTAATATTTTAGAGGAGGCCAAAACAATTACCATGGAAGCCTTCATCATTAAGCACCAACATTGGTGGACAGGTCACCTGTGTGCAAGGAGGTTATCAAAAATCCTAGAAAGATGTTCTAAAGGGAATTATGGCAAAGTGCCGCATCGATACCAGCAACTGGGAAACGACTGCAAATGATAGTCCCTCATTATGGCTTCAAATAGTCCACGACGGATCACAAACTTATGACAAACAGCGACGCAGACACGAGACCGGAAAGAGGGACTGCAGGAAGGAGCGAGAGAAAAAAGGAAGATACAATGCTGCCAGAAACTGGTTTATAGCCATCAGAAAACTCATCGTTATCGACTATCGAGTGATCACTTATGATGATGATGATGATGTAGCATAAGTGATTGTTTAAAGATATTGTTAACTACATTTCGCTTTTCTGAAAGACAGGTGCGTCTTGCTTTTTTCTCTAGTTTCGCTTGAAACTAATAACCAAAATGGCAATTTTTATGAAGCATAAAATTATTCCTAAGTATTCGATTCTTTCTGGAATGTATTTATGAGAAAAACTTGAAATGAATGAGCTCATTCAATTACATAAAATCAGAAGAAAAAAAATATCACCCATAGGAAACTAAAATAGAAGGCAGTATTTTTAAAACTCAGAGGCAACAGATTTGACCTTACTTAAAGACTAATAAATTATTGATGGTCTTGGCAAAGTTTACGTCTTGGCAACTGAATCTTAAAATAATTTTCCACATACCACAACATAATCCAATCTTAAAACTTTTGCAGTAGGTACGTAGACAAGTCACTCCACAATTTTTCACAATTCACCCAACAAGAAATAAATTATTATGAGTAGCTACCCGGCGCGCAGTACCGCACACGACTAACCAGATACTAATTACAGTGTTATAATCCTCTCGTAATAGGTGGTCCAGAGGCTGAGATACTTAAGATTATAGGAGGCTGGGAGGCGTATTTTGCCACCGTTCGGATTAATTTCATTGGTTCAGAGGCCAGTTATTTTTAAGGCGGTGACTGGAGTAACTGGGTGGTATGGTCGGTATGGAGAATATTTATTCGATTGCATTTATCTATGAAGAGAGATCTTAGTAAACTTAATTATTTGAAAGTTAATGTGCAGACATTTCATGTAAGCATAAATATCAATATTAATTATTATTGAATCATAGCAAAATATTATTGTGCATTGTGCATATCTTATATTTAGTAATTTTTCTGATTATTAAAGTTCCTTTTGGAAAGTGTTACACTACCGCACAAATCACTACTGTCACTACTTCTATCTAGAACCTCCTGAAATTTGATTATTGGTGAACAAACTGCACTTACTGTACTAGCTAATTAAAATACAAAAAAAAACTATTAAATAATTTATTGCAAATGGGGTTGTTAGGATATTAGGAGCCCGCAACCCATTTTTGAACAGAAATTTCGATTTTGCAGCTGACTTCTCACTCCTCTGTCAATTTTTACCTGATGAGTACTGACAAGCTGGTTCTAATATATAAAAGTATTCTATGTATAAAAGTTGTTGATTTATTTGAGGCAGTCTCCACGGTCAATTTATGTGGTTTCCCAAATGTAGTCGAAGGAAGTGCTAATACTGAATCTATAATAACTTTTTGGTTCATAAAAGTACAGGAAAAGCAATATTTGAGTAATTTTGCTTATTGGAAAAAACTTCGACGTTTGTTTTATAATGCAAGATTCGATTTATAGCAAAGCATTGGATATCGAAACAGTTAGTACCTACCAATCTAGTGTAACGAATATGAAGCTTTGAAGTCATCACTAACTTCAGAAACTTTAAAACTATACTTCCTAAACTTTAAGCGCACTTATATTTCCGCAAAATACTTCGATTTTGGACTTTAGTAGTTACCTTTCGCACGCAGTATTTTATGTGAAGTTTTGGTATGCTCCTGCGGCGGCCGGGACCTCGATGTCGGATGCGGCAGACCCCAGAGAGCCGGTAGCATCACCCAAGGGAAAGGGCAAAACCTCAATGGAAAAAAAGCCCAACAAATCCAGGGATTCTAAAGGTCCAAACAAGGAGCAAGTTGTAGCTATGTGAGTTAATATACAGGGTTGTCGTTATCTGTAGAAACGGTCTAATATTTCAGAACGCGCCTAAAAAAAATGTACAATATTTCCTATCTTGGGGTTTTTGGGAATGCCCGATTCAATGGTGGTTATCGCATGTATTCGTATGTAACTTAGTTTTTTTCTAATGAAAGTTCCTCTTTATTTTTATTGTACTCAATACAAAATACAGCGTTCCAAAATAACTAAAACCCCTGAATGCCAAACCTCTATTTGACTTGGTGTATGGAAACGGTCTCGTTTTCCAGAAAAGGTTTCAGAAAAATGTGGCGTAGGAGTACTCAAGACTTACAGGGGAGCTGGTAGGCTCAGGTAAGAAATATTGTACATTTTTTCCAGGCGCGTTCTGAAATATTAGACCTTTCCATATACAGGGTGTCCCACGGTGGATGGCGTATTAGACGTTTATGGAGAACTAAAATGCGGATCATTTTAAAAATTTGGCAACCTGGATAAACGACCATGATCTACACTTCAAAAATATTTTTGACCATGCGGTGTTGCCGCTTCTACTCTAAACCAGTGGCAACATCACTATGTTTAATGGAACAGCCTGTATATGATTGCATATTTGCATTCTACGTGAAATTCTGAGCAGATTTCATGCGTTATACCCTCGGTTATACCCTATACCTAAGTTCAACTGTTTTGGAAATATTGACAGTTGAAAATTGAGTTTTTGTGACTTTGATAGGCTGTAAAACCTGAACGGTTAATTTTAGAGGAAAACCGATTTCACATTCCTATCTTAGATTTTAATAAACTATCATTTGACATCAACTTTGAATTTAACCGGAGATTAAATTTATTTGGAATTTTTAATCATGGATTAAATTCAAAGTTGATGTCAGATGATTAACCGTTCAGGTTTTACAGCCTGTCAAAAATGCAAAAAGCCAATTTTCAACTGTCAATATTTCCAAAACAGTTGAACTTAGGTATAGGGTATATCACATGAAATCTGTTCAGAATTTCATGCAGAATCGAAATATGCAATCATATACAGGGTGTTTTATTAAAAATAGAGATGTTGCCACTGGTTTGGAGTAGAAGCGGCAACACCGCACAAACAAAAATATTTTTAAAGTGTAGATTATGGTCGTTTATCCCGGTTGCCAAATTTTCAAAATGATCCGCTTTTTAGTTCTCCATTAACGTCTAATACGCCATCCACCGTGGGACACCCTGTATAACGACAACCCTGTATAATTGTCAACATGAACGCCCAAAGGCAGGAACACTGCTAAATAAAAAAAAGATCATATGCAGCGCCGTATACACGTGGTAAAAGTGAAACTTCTTAAAAACTATCCCTCGCTAATACAACTTCTAGACTTAGCGTATGAGTCGATGTAAAGAGGAAGGACCACACAAAAGAGAGACACGCATCTGTTGTGACGTCACAAGGGTATCGTCGCTTGACAATAATAGGCAATCCTCTTTACTTATAATCCTTGGTTTCTGTCAATCGTTCGTCGACTGTCATTGTCATTGGGCTCTTTTCCTCCGTTTCTATACGTTAGATTTTTCTTCTCTCTCGTGTAACGCAATTTGCCAAAACGTGACGCGTCTTTCGAATCATTCTCCATTCTCGTCCAAATATCAGACCGAGACCGCCGCTTAAGAAGTTTCACTTCAAAAATCAACTTTGTTCCCTTTCCAGAGTTCATAACAAAGGACTGCAGGGGCTGTAGAGGTATGTAGGTACCTACATACCTACTCAAGAGGGTGAGCAAGGGGTACTGGTAATTGCCTTGGCTTCAATGAAGTAGAAAGAGGTATGGAATGAACTTTGCGTCATCCAATAGACCTATCTATTTTTACCTGTATGCGCGCGCAACACGAGGCAATGCATTTTTATTGGCTAATAGTACAGGTGTGAAGTAATCCTTTTGCACGCTGGGCATCTCCTTGTCCTTGTTCATTGCCCGTGGTCTGACAAGGATAAAATTATGCTTGATATTCAACGTGACGTAGCTTGACAAGTGATCGATTTTCAATCGTTTGTGTTTTTGATTGACAAATACGTTGCATGTCACGCGGTTTTTCTCCTTCCTTCTTTATCCTGTGCAAATAATAAGAACGGATTGCTATACGTAAGCCTAACATAGTTCGGTACGTTTTGCCTCGTCTTGCGCAATAAGCGTTCTGCGTCTTTTTCTATCTAATAAAGTTTTCGTATTATTACCTCTTTGTCAGAATGAGATAGCGCTAGTAAGGGCAAGAAAATCTCATGGATTTCTCCTATTCTCTCACTCTAATGTTGGCCGCAAATATATGTATTGAGTAGATAGGCAAAGGGCTATTCCAACCTTCTTACCACTTCATTGCTTGGCTTACTTCCCTAGAAACGACGAAACAAACTCTCCTGACACGAGGTGTTGTGGAAACAGTCAAACAATCATATTTATTTTTTATGATCACAGTGGCAACGTTGCAAAAAAGCCCCCCGCCGTGAAAAACTTACAAAATGGCGCCGTACCAGGCTGTACGCATCGACCCAGTCTGGTTGTTTGTCGCTAGGGGAAAAAATGCATTCCTTCTCTTTTTCACTTCGCAGTGTGATTTGTGATTTTAGTAGTGTGGTTTCACTAGCAGTAAATAGTGCGTAAAAACGTCTAGCTCTATACAAGTTTGAACCTGCTCACTTTTCTCTAATTATTTAATTATTCTCTCTAGTTGCACCCTTGTGCAGTCTCTCTCTCTCGCTCTCTAAATAAAAAGACTTATTTTTTTATCTCTCTGGCTGCTGGCTTGAAAACTCAAGTGATATAATATCTCGTAAAACATTGAGTTAATCACACTCCCCTTTTTTAAGGGCTCTCTAAAAATATAAAAACTCCCAACTCCCGAAGATTTCTATTAAGAATAAACTTTATCTTGTGCTCTCAATTAAAATATTAGCGTTCCGCTAATACTGACAATTATTGTTAAATTGACTATTGAGCACTTAGCAACTAGTGAATTTATACCGATTAGTGAATGTTCTCAAATAACTCAAATGCGACTTGTTAACTAACCTGTGAATAATTAAAAGTACTTGAATGTGGTTACAGTATTTATTACTTTATTAAACGATTATTTTGGCAACAATAGAGAGATATAAACTGGAAGTGTGAGTGCATTATTTAGCAGTGACGTCCCCATCCCCTTTATGATCCAGTGATCTAGCCCTAAATTAAATGTTGACACCTCGGTTAGAGGCCCTAACAGGAGGTTAAATGACTCGTCAGAACACCTTAAACTACTTAATGCTGAAAATTTGGATTTAAATGTTAATGTGTTTGAGGATATCAAAAAGTCTAAACGGTTCGTTCCTAGAGTAAAATCGGTTAAGTTCATGTTTACCTGCTAGTGATTAAATGAACTTAAAAAACTCATATTTAATAAGATAATTTCCCATAGGAAATATAAAATGGACCCCGCACAAAAAAATAGGAAAAGTGGTCCCGGTCAAATCGTCTGAAATTTTGATATGATATACTTCTCGTTATCCTGATTGAAAGCTGTCATATGGACGCAAAAAAATCTATCGAGGGGTTTTCGAGTTATAGGTCCCCGAAGACGTCATTTTGCATATAGATGTCAAAGTTGAAAATTGTATATTGAATATTATCTCGTTTACATAATTTGGTCAAATGCTATTAAAAATAGAGTAAATAAACTTCAAAAGATAAGAAATACCTAAATAGATATGTTAGAAAATGATACAATAAAGGTGCTCTTTGTTTGTTCTTAGTCCGGGTGTTCATCTGTTTTTTCTTTACATACCATTGAAAAAGGTGTAAGCGCCTCCACTGCGCATTTCTAACCCGCAGGTTTTCTTGTTCGATTCTAACTTGCAAGTTATTTTCGGCAAGCGATCTTTGCCGTATTTGTTGGGCTAGCTCAATTGTTGCTCCTTCCATTAGTACTGGCTCCTACCTCATGATAGATTTATTCTGGACCGTAGTTACCGAGATGCCACGCGCATGTTGGAAAGGCTGGGAATTGAATGTAGGATGCCAACTCAACTAAGGACGCACGAACATCAATTATTATCGACAGAATTTGTGGGGCCATGTTTAATAAATACCGGGAGCCAATACTAACGGAAAAACCAACAGTTGAGATGGCCCAATAGAATCGAAGAAGAAAACCTGAGGGTTAGAAATGCACAGTAGAGGCGCTTACACGAAAACTATGCTCTAGACTTTCCACATTTGGATCTAGAATAGAGGGACTTAACTGTAGGTGTCTATCAAATAAATCTTGTGCCGTCTGACACCCAGGACACTATGCGCAGAAGAACAAATAATTAATTGCAAATAGACCTGTTACTGAATCGCTCCAATCTGATCAGATTATCAGATTAAAGGTGTTTTCGCGCTTCAGAAACGCAGTTAGGCACAAGATTTGTATTGAATATAACTTTAATAATGTAAGAGGTAAGAGGTGTACCTGCAAGTCAGGATCCAGAACGCTGAGCACTTTTGCACACATTGCAGCAGTTATTTGTTATTTGGGTTACGTGCGACACCAACCAAATATTCATTATCCGTGTATATGGGAGGACCTGAGCTTTTTACTCAATTAGAATTAGGTAGATACCTACTTACCTAAATAAAAAAATTTTTCATTCGCTGCTCTTTCAATAATACTTGACCAAATTAAAAAAAAAAATCTAACACGCTATAACTCGAAATCAACGAGACAGATTTTTCAATGGTATGTGGAGAAACAACAGATGAACACCCGGAGTAATAACAAAAAAACAGCACCTTTATTGTATCATTTTCTAACATATTTACTCACACTATTTAGGCATTTCTGATCTTTCCAAGTTTATTTACTCTATTTTTAATAGTATATTTGACCAAATTATGTAATTCAGTATTCAATATTTAATATAAAATTTTGCACTTTGACATCTTTTATATCCAAAATGACGTCTTTGAGGACCTATAACTCGGAAACACCTCGATAGATTTTTTTGCGTCCATCACAGCTTTTAATCAGGATAACGAGAAGTATATTATATCAAAATATCAGACGATTTGACCGGGACCACTTTTCCTATCTTTTTGTGGCGGGGTCCTTTGATCAGGAGGTCATGAACTATATCATACTAAAATTTTATTGGATTTGACCGGAACCATTTTTCCATAAGTTTTGTGCGTGGTCCTTTCTTTGCCGACTTTTTTCCTCTGTTTGGTTTACAGTGATAAAAACTGTGATTGTATTATAATTAATTTTGTTATTCCTAATGTAGTTAACATAGGAGTTTGTGATATAAATGAGATTGATGTTTTTAATGCAATAATGGAAAAAAGTACTAAATTAGATGCAGGCCCATAAGTCTTGTGTAGGGTGTCTCCTCAATCTTTAAATAGTGGTAGATTTCCTGAGACTTGGAAGAAGGAATATATTACACCAGTATTTAAAAGTGGAAACAAGTCAGAGCTTTCAAATTATAGAGTCATCACCAAGTTCTTTTTATTCCCTAAATTGCTCGACTCTTTCGTACACTCAAAATTAGTTCCCCAACTTCAGGAAATTCTAGTAGAACATTCAGCATTCAGCATGGGTTTATTAAGGGCAGATCAACAGTTAATGTCAGTTGCATGGTTCTTGAGCTGCGCAGTCTGAAGAGGCAGAGGGGAAAATTCCACATAAAAGCTGGGCTAACGTTTGATATCATAGGCGTGCGTAATGTTATTTTTTCTATTATAAGATTAAAATTTATTTTCACATTTGCAAATTGCGTTTGATGTTGGGTGATTCGTATTCGTTCCTTCTTCATCGCAAGCTCTATATATATTGGCTATTACCTCCCTTGTTTGACTATGAAGATTTTTTTTTGCGTAAATTTGTCCATCTTTTTAAACACCTTTTGGCTACGCCACTGAATAAAACTTTGATTGACCAGAGACGCCAGTGAAACAAAATTTAAAATGTGCCCGCCTAGCTGATGGCGGCGACGGCGCCATCGCCTGGTTGTGGTGGGATACAATCGCTCAGTCATTTTTTCCTATTTTATATACGGAGAGTACGGCTCGATTCGAAACGTTCCACATAAGTGATCTCAGTGATGCCGGATTTCGGAAAAAAAATATGGATTTTCAATGATGTATGATTTATTAAATGGATAAAATGAATGTTTAAAAAATATTAATTATGGTAACATTATATTTTTATGTTATTTTTAGAATATTATTCGATTTGAAGAATAGTATTCTCCATATTTCGAAGACGAAGGAGATTTTATTACAATTTTCATGTATGATTATTATTGATATGACAACGCCGCAATGACGAATTTCCCCCTCTGCCTCTTCAGACTGCGCAGTTCAAGAACCATGCAACTGACTTTACTTACTGATATATGAACAGGTCTTTACAGTCACTGAAAGCCAAACAAGAAGTCGACTCCATATACAGTGTCCCCCATAATGTATGCTACATATGGGGAATTTTTTTATTTGTAGGATATGGAATTTCTTCTTATTTGCGATCGATCCCGTATGTCCGATAACCTAAAAGTACGCGAAAAGTGAGGTTAGATGGCAAAATTTCGAAAAAAGTTATTTGGCAAAAGTGATCAGAACGATGTTTTAGGGCTGTCTGCGTTTGATTACAAAAAACAGCAAATTATTTGTTTTTAGCCATGGATCTCTCATCAAATAATATTATACAATTTTTAATATTGAAATAGTCCAAGTACCCCAATATTTAATGTGTATTGGTAAAAGAAACCTAAATTCTTCATTGGAATGATTCTAGAGGATTAAATAAAAATATTCGACTAGCACATTAAACTTTTCTATAGCAATACCCTGTACCCTGACAGTTTCTGAGATTTCCAATAACTTAGTGTTGATACAACACTTGAAAAGATTCGTTATTGAGATTTTTTATTAAATATTTCAATACAGTCCTAAAACACTTTACCTAACTATCCAGATACAGGGTATTGCTCCAGAGAAGTTTCATGTGCTAATCAATAATTTTGAGGTATTGAGGTACTTAGACTATTTCAATAATAAAAACTGTATATTAGTTGATAAGAGATCCATGGCTTAAAACAAGTAATTCCCTGTTTTTTGTTATTTTTCCTCCAAATTTCGCAGACAGCCCTAAAACATCGTTCTAATCACTTTTTTCAAATAACTTTTTTCGAAATTTTGCCATCTAACCCCACTTTTCGCGTTTCCATATCTAAATTTTCGAATTTGCTGCCACAACAGTGATCACGTGACCAATGTCAAAATGTACTTTTAGGTTATCGAACATGCAGGATCGATCGCACATAAGAAAAAATTCCATATTCTACAAATTTTTCCCCATATGTAGCGAACATTATGGGGAACATTGTATACACTGATTTTAGCAAGGCTTTTGATAAAGTACCTAAATTATGAGGTGTTAATGGGAAAGCTGCAAGCTTTGGGATTTTTTGGAAGTATGCTTGCTTGGTTCCGTAGTTATCTTGGAAATTGATGTCAGTTTGTTAAAATGAAGGGTGCTCTGTCAACATGTAACTTCAGGAGTGCCTCAGGGAGCTCATCTGTCTCCGTTACTGTTCAATGTTTTTATTAGTGATATCTGTACTGTTTTATGGCACTCTGACATACTTTTATATGCAGATCATCTAAGGTTATATAAATGCATTGAATCCATGGAAGACTGTAAGAAACTTCAGGAAGACATTGATCATCTGATTTGTTGGTGTAACCTTAGTTTATGGAATTTAATACAAAAAATGTAGAGGTAGGCGTTTCTATCAGAAAACAAACATCATTCAGTTTGAGTACAGCATAAATGATGAAATCTTAGAGACGGTGGACTGTATAAATGATATGGGGGTTTCCTTCGACAGAAAAATTTCATTCAATAACCATATCAATTACATAACCAGCCAGGCATTAAAAGTTTTAAGATCTATCAAGCGTACTCTGCAAGATTTCACCGATCTGAATTGTTTTAGGGCTTTATACTGTGCTTATGTTAGGTCTGTTTTGGAGTATGCTTGTCAGATTTGATTATAAAGTATATATTATACAGTAACTCGAAAGAGTTCAACGAAAATTTGTTAGCTTACAAGCCTATAAAATGAGTGTGCCAGTCGATCATATCAATTATACCTATATAATGAAACTTCTAAATATTGTTATATTAAAAAGTCGAGTGGTGGTCCTCTCGAACAATGAAGAATGTTTCTTATATAATTTAATTAACTACTTCAATTGACTGTCCTGATTTGCTGTTTCTTGTGATCGTTAAACACAAAGGAATCTACGCAATAATAATCTCTTTGAAGTTGAATATCACAGAACTAATTATGATATTTCTTCTTACTTCTAGCATGATAGATCCTGTAGTTTGGCAAATAGACATAGCATAGATATAGTTTTAGGGAAAGGGTTAGACGGAGCATGTTTTACACGGACTTACATCTAACATAACTGATTGTGAATTGTTTATGGTAGGTTTTTTTTTCTTCATATTGCAACGGCCGCCAGTGTATCAAGAATCGCATAGCAGATTCGAGATTTTACGTGATGTTCGGGAACAACGTCGATCGCGGTTTTTCTGGAATTTACAGGAATAAATTACGGCTATATAAATATAAGGACGGGTTTTAGCTTGTAAGTTTAAGTTTCAGTTTGACTGTGATACGATTTAAATAGTGATTATTATGCGAGTTGTAAGAGTTTAGTTGTTGAGTTAGTTATTAAAGTAATTAATTAGTGTCAGAGTGTATTGTTAAGTGGAATAAATTATGGCTGTGTTAATTGGACTTTGATTTTTGGAATAAACGAAACGAACCCAAGATTTCTGTCCGGCAATCCAGAGCCGTGACAATATTTCTGTGTTTTTTTTTTGTTGTTTTATTTTATTTTATGAACCTTTTATGTATTTATCGTGATTTTTGTCACTTTTTTTAACTGAAAAAACTATTTATTTATTTATTTATTTATTTATTTATTTATTTATTTATTTATTTATTTATTTATTTATTTATTTATTTATTTATTTATTTATTTATTTATTTATTCATTTATAATCGGTTATGATACCAATTCCCAACACACCATATGGGGCAGCACAAACATCAACAAATAGGTGAGTTTTCTTGAATATTTGCTTTCTAACGACCTATAAGACCAATAATGGTGATAAATCTACCTTTGCGACCAGTGCCTTCTCGAGCATAGAAACTCAAAACTCACTGACTGGGGTCTATAAAAAGATGCAAAAGAAGCAGAGGGTGGGTTACTGGGTTAGCTGTATCACGAATGAAATAAACACTCTAATAATAACAGCAGCAGATAGTCGTAGAAAGGAAAACGCCCTGGTGGAACAGAAAGCACAGATCCCTATAAGGGCTGAAAAAAGAAGGTTATTCAATAGGGCAAAACCTACTAATAACTGGGCGAATAGTGAATACAGAATTGCCCTAAGAGAATACAAGAAGGAATTGAAAATATCTAAAAGGAAATCCTGGAGAAATTTCTGCGAGGAAGCTACTGACATCCCTCAGACAATGCGACTACAGAAAGTCCGTGCGAAAGATCACTCAAACGGCAATGGACTGCTACAAAAACTTGATGGCAGTTACACAGAGAGTAAATTGGATAGTGTGAAATTGTTTCTACAATCGCACTTCTCAGACTCGGAAGAGTGTGAGATGAATGACAACAGAGCTCCGGTTGCTAAAGGCGCTCCACGCTGAACGAACGGTACATAACAAAAAGACTGGCCAGAGAAATATTCATCTCAAAAATGGGTGATGAACAATTTTCAGCCCTACAAATCACCAGGAGGAAACAGAATCTTTTCAACCCTGCTACAACAAGGCTTAGAAGAACTTATAACTCCACTAGCAGTAATATTCGAAGCTATAGCCACCTACCAGGTTACACTTTTTTCTGTATTCTGTCCATTTTTTCGTTTGTTTTCAAGTATTATCCATTACCGTAACACCATTTATCATTTTTCACCAGCAAAGCTCCCATCTCCATTATCCATGATGTGTTGAAATATATATCGATTTACAAGATTGGAAAAAGGATTTTTAAAGTAAGCATAATTTGACGTTGGTTTTATGAAGTTCAATTCATAAAATAAGTTGCAAAAAAGTAGTACCAAATACTACTAACGTTACATAATAATTATCCACTATATAAGTAAATACAATTTTAAAGAATGATACGCAATCTTTGCCTCATAAATAAACAAATATATTAAAATAATTTATTGCCAATGAAATCGAATAAAATAAGGCTCTAATATCTACAAAATAATCAACTATTAATGTCCCGATGCATTTTATGAGCAATGAGCAAGTCATAAAGTTCAAGCTGAGCTTAAAATGGTGGTCAAAAATAAATACTTAATATTAATAATTCATGTATTCATCCGATATATCATCTATAAAACGGACGACGGTCATTGAAATACTCTAGTTTTCATTCACATTGGTTTATAGGAAAACATACTTGCCTCAGTTCTATAGATGTATAGTTATAAAAAATAATGAAAAATAATTATTTTGATACAATTTTTAAGAAAAATGCAATAACAAATCTCCAAATATCATTTACCAAACAAAATAACCATACATAGTGGACGTAGCAGTCATGAGAGACTCGGTGACAAGAACCTAATGCATGAGCTGGAAGTGTACAACTTTCTACTCACTAGTCGATCAGAGATAAGTGACCGAAAATTGGGGAGATTTTGCAACAAACAAGCAGCCAATGCAGTGGCGGATTCAGGATTTTCTTTAGGATCCGCCACTGAGCCAATGGAATCGAAAATGTAGATAAACAGTTTATGAAAGGCAATTTGGCGCCTGAAAATTAATCTGAAATTTAGTTGTTAGTTGAGGAATATCAATTTTTCTATTAGAAAAGACTGAAACTGCATTTCATTCAAAACTTTCACGTATTAGAATAGAAAGTGAAAATCTATTATTGATTGATCAAACATTTACTTAGAAACGTAATTATATTGTTTAATCGATATTATAGGTTGTCAGAAAGTAAGAACCTTGGTGTAATTCTGCTGAAACATATTTAGCCAAATAAAGTTTATAAAAAAAATTCATATAGAAGGAAAATGGGAAATACTGAGAGTAATGTCACCAGCGGTGTTAAAAAACAAGCAGGAGCTGCTATGCAGCCAATTTACAAACTTTGCGATTTAAAAGGTACCTACCTATATACATTATTGGTTTGAAAATAATTGACTAACACAATAAGTACCTATATTTTTTTTAATGCAAGGTGGAGGATTACTTGTAGAGCTTATGAAGAGGGCCACCCAAAACAAACAGTATGCCGAAATAGATCATGCTATTAAAACCAAGGTAGGATTTATGATAAAATGTTCAAGTGAGATGATATACTTTGTTTTCAAAAGGTGGAACATTTCCTTTACAACAAAGGCGCAGGTCGCTACATTCCCATTTCTCAGATGGTTCTTTTGAGAAATAAAGAAAGAGCTAGGCATAAACTGGTAAGTGTACCTATAATGAAAAAAATAACACAACATTGCTAATTCTTGTTTTTAAGATTCTTCTCAGTTCCATTAAATTTCTTCTTTATCATTCACTTCTTTTTTATTTGTTTCCTCTCAGATTTGGTTGTTTCTTGTGTTTTTTGTTTAGTTACCACAACTTAAAGGTATGGAGAATCCTGACGAATTCGAAGTAGATGACGAAGGAACAGAAATAAGCGAAGAAGAGTATCGTAAAAGTATGTCGTATTACTGAGTTATAAAAATAAGTATTCGAATAATTTGCAATCAAAGAAAAGACATTCTCAAAACATCGATTCTTGTGATTGAATCTCAATTTTCTTAGATCCATCCAAGTACAGGCCCGTCTGCTGGAAACTAAAGGAAAGAGGCGCAGTAGGAGAAACGATAATGCATCTTTGTTTGCTGAATGCCACATCTTTGCATGCCGACATTGCAAAAAGACTTTTGCGATTCTATCCCAATTTGATTTGGGATATTTACATTTCCGATGAATATTATGGTAAGTAGCCGCATTGCATATAGACGTTTATGCCTTGTTCTATGTCTTGCTAATACGATTCCTCTAATTTTTCTGGATTTATTTGTCTGTTGTTCACGTAATTTAAATTTTAAGGTGAAAACGTGTTACATATTGCCATAGTAAACGAAGATCCGTCTATGGTGAAATTTCTCTTGGCAGCCAACGTAAATATCCAAGAACGATGTTTCGGCAACTTCATGTGCCCGGAAGACCAAAAATCTTCGAGATTCGATTCGCTGGATCACGAATGGGTCAATGTTTGTCCGGAAACCAACTACGATGGGTAAGTTTGATTCTGTCAGAACAATATTACTTTGAAATTGTTCTGGAATTTTCTAGATATGTTTATTGGGGCGAATATCCATTATCGTTTGCGGCATGTTTAGGACAAGAAGAAAGTTTTCGTTTGATTCTAGCAAAAGGTGCAGACCTAGATGCTCAAGATACTAATGGAAATACAATTTTGCATTTGCTTGTGATTTATTCCAAAGTAGTAAGTTTAATAAATATAAAATAAACAGAACAATTTCGCAATATTCAACAACAATTAATTGTTATTATTGATAATATTATTATGATTGTTATATCGATTTTAGGAACTTTTCGATATGGCCTATGAAGTTGGAGCTAGCCTACCGATCAAAAACGTACAAAACTTAACTCCCCTTACACTTACAGCAAAACTGGCACGTATGGATATATTTTTCCATATTTTGAAACTGGAGAGAGAAATATACTGGCAAATTGGTAACTGAAACTAATTTCAAAGTTATAGGTACTATTGGAACAGTCTTGTTCGATATTTTAATCTCTTCAAGAATAGATTTTTTCATGACTGAAAACCGATAATTTTTGTAGGTACTACCGTACTACTTACTTGTTCTTTTTTTAATTTTTAGGAAGCATCACTTGTGCAGCTTATCCTCTGTCCCAAATTGATACGATAGACACTATAACTGGTCAAATAAGTAAAACATCCGCGCTAAACTTAGTTGTGTTTGGTGTAAGTATTGAGGAATTCACATTTCATTCAAACTCTGGCCAAAATCTGTTGTCACATGAAAAATTGAATCAATTGCCACTTGAAAAAACACATAAAGATACAACACCACTTTATTTTAACCTCTTACATTAATTTATCAATTTATACTTTGTAAGAGAAAGCGTTGGCATCTAGAATTAGATAAAAAACAGCATATTAGAAATGATCGGTTTGGCTAGAATATTTAACAAAAAGATCACATTTATAGGACAAAGACGAACATCTAGAACTTCTGGATGGAGTATTAGTGGACCTATTGAACGCCAAATGGAACACTTTTGTGAAATTCAAATTTTATAGACAATTTTTTACATTCGCTTTCTACTTTATCATTTCTCTTATAGGTAAGTTATTTTAATTACAATAAGTGAAATAAAGGGTAAATCATGGAATGAAGGGTAATATTTAATGTAAATTATTGCTCTTCATCTTCTAAATGCACTGGCTGCATCTTTTCAGCTTGATTTCTTTGTTACCGTATCTACTTTTCCAATTTCCATCATCAGCCTATATACCTAATAATTATTGTTTTTAGCTTTCATCCATAGACCAGGTCCATCAATTCACGCAGAAGTTTCCAAAACAAGTACAAACACGACTAAGCACACAAGCGCTTTCAATATAACTCCGGAAAATGTATCTGCAGCTTTAAACCTAACAAGTCAAATAATGAAAAACTTGCATAAAGCCGTCAAAAAAGGTAAGTGATGTTACGGGTTCAAATTTCAATTTTTCTTTTACCAAAAATGTATTCAGTGACTTCCTAAAATTGTCGGTACCATCTGGTTAATTTTTGAAAGTAGATAATTGATTTATTGTTTTTGAGAGCTAGACAGCTATTTCTGAGTTCTGTTTCTGGCTGGGATCCTATAGAACAGGGTGGAAAAATAGTTTGGATGTTTTAATTAAATAGGAAAGTTCACATTACTTTAGATTGAGTTCTACCATTGGTTCTACCAGTTCCATATTGACAAAGATGTCAATGACGTCTTGGGTAATTCAACTTAGGTCGTTAGAATTCCCTCAATTGACAGGATTCTGGACTCGTGCTGGAGGGGATTCCTAACCTCTTTCTTTTAGAAGAAGATTCCTGACCAGGTGGTTGATTTTTCTTCTTGGCTCTGCCGATTTAATAAGTAGCCTACTTTCACTTTAATTTTGGAATTAAGTTTCGTTTTGCCTTCCTTAATACGCTGTGCAACCGTTCTGGCTTTATGCCGATTTAACATAATTAAAGTTGAAATTGACTGGTACGGTTACGATTTAATTTTCCACTCCAAGGCCATATAACAACAAGGGTAAGATTTCTCAGTTTTCTAGTTTCTTTATACTCCCTTCCTAAAACCATCCTTACTCAGAAAATGTAACTATTAACATTAATTGTCCTAACTTACCCCTTGTATGATTTGTATCAGAAATCCTTTCTTATACTTGATTCTCTTTAAGCCTGCTCATACTGCTCATAACTGCTCACATGTGCTCATAACTGCTCACACGTGCTCATAACCGCTTGCATGTGCTCATAACTGCTCACACGTCTCTATAACTGATTACACGTGTCTCTATTGGCTTCCATCTACCTCTATCTACCTCTATCTGTTCTACCTACTTCTATTGGCTTATAACTGCTTCCATCTGCTTGCTTATGACCGTCTGTACCCAAATCTAGTCCTGGTTTCGAGGCCTAGCTATACCACCATTAGTGGCAAATTACAGGATAGATTCCCCCTATACTAGACCATCCTACGTTCTATCTTCTGGAAGGTAATGCTCGAGGTAAGTTTTGGCAGTTTAAAGGAACAATTGTTGGGTAAGCCTATTTTTATTATCAACAGTGGATTCTGATTCATGGGCAGCAATTTAAAGTATAGCCTAATTCCTGGATAAATAGAGGTATATTTAGTTTATAGGTTAGTTTCATTTATTATTAATCATTACCTTTTATTTACGACTAATGTATAATGTGCGTATTATATTTGTGATTTTGGCAGTATAATGACATATGTTATTCCTCCAGGGATTAATGACGAGTAGCGGGATTAATGGTCATTATTCCACAAAAGTGTCAGTGTCAAACGTGTACTGCCTGTGGATTTGTATTGAAAATTATGAGACAGATGAAATTTGTTCATTGAAAATCTCAAATAAATTAATTTGTCATAAATAAAGTAGAGTATACTACTCGCAATAATGGCTATTATTCCCTCGCAATGTTACTCCCTCGCCGCTAACGCGGCTCAGTTCGTAATAATCCTCGGGAATAATAGCTATCATTATTGACTCGTGGTATAATCTACTATTATATTGATCTCTATGACTGATTATTATTAATGGGACTATAATAACTAGAGTATAGCTTACGTATTAAGTAAAGCTTTGCACCTCAAAAACTTTGATAGTATTTGCGTTTTTGATATAAATTTGCAGTATTTGATTTAATATGAGAGTACTTTCGCTGTTTCCTGTTTTGTTTTTAAGAGCGGATACTTTCTTTCTGGAGGGCTAAAACAGGTGGCGTCCTATATTATGTATTATACACGACCACTCTACTGAAGAGTTAGCTGGCTGCCCTATAAGGAAGTACTCCAGTACAGTAATATATCGTCGGCCACCTTCTGGGTTATAGTAGTTCTGGTCCTGGATTGACAATAGTCTGGGCAAAAAAATATTTGTGACAAATTCTAATAAATTTTTCTTATGGCAGTGATATTTACTTTGCATGATTTTCTCTTATGTTCAATTTTCTAGATAACATGGATCATAACGATGACGATGATTACGATGTCGAAGAATGGTGGGATAATTTACAAGAAGAATGCAGATTGATGAATCTAGACAAAGAAGAGTCGCAAGTTAGATTCGCCGCTGAAATCGGTATAACTTTTGGTGCTTTTTTTTATCTGGCAGCTGCTGTGAGGGAAGCTCGCTTTCTAGGGCTGCGGATGTTCTTTGAGAACTTGGTAGGGGAAAAACAATTTTTTCATTGCACCTAATTAAATATCCACGTTCTTGTTTAGATGACCGCACCTTCTCGTGTCATGTTTCTCTTTTCTTGTATTCTGGTGTTTGGGGTGATACCGTGGTTGCGCTTGTTGTGTCTTGATGAAATTGAAGACGTCATCGCGGTAGTTGTAATGTTGACTACAGCTCCGTATTTCCTGTTTTTTTGTAGGTAGGTACTATAAAATATTCCTTTTCCTGTTATTTACGTAACATCTTTCGTTATATTTTAGAGGCTTCAAAACAGTCGGCCCTTTTGTAGTTATGATCTACCGCATGGTGATGGGTGATCTTTTGCGTTTTGCCGCTATATACATGGTATTTGTTATGGGATTTTCTCAAGGTAAGAAATATTGTATTGTCCATGTCACACAAATAATGTCTAATATTTGTTTAGCTTACTACATAATATTTTTATCATTCGATAATCCATTGACACCTGAAGATGTTGACGATTCTAAAACTAATCCAATGTCCACTCCTGCTGAATCAATAATGGCAATGTTTCTTATGTCAATGACCAACTTTGGAGATTATTATAACGCCTTTGCAAGAACCGAACATGAATATGAAGCGAAAGTAAGGAAGCAACATGATCACGGCTCAAGCTAAATGCTTTTTTCCAGATTTTGTTCGTTATTTTTATGGCAATTGTTGCCATTTTACTTATCAACATGTTGATCGCAATGATGGGAAATACTTACCAGAAAATCGCCGAGACTCGCAACGAGTGGCAGAGGCAGTGGGCTCGCATTGTACTAGTGGTGGAAAGAGGTGTCAGTCCTCCAGAGCGACTGCGTCAACTCAATGTTTATTCTCAACCCATGAGCGATGGTAAAAGAGCACTGGTACTAAGACTTAACCAGTCAGTAAGTAAAAAATCTTTATCTTTCTCAACATCATCTTTTTCTTTATACTCTTTTTTCTATGTTTGCAAATTTACTATCGATATCTTGTTTCAAAACCTCCTTGAATGCTGTTAAACCTTCAGTTTTTAACGGGAGCTCTATCGAAAAAAAAACACGAAAGACCCCTATTTAAAAAGCAAAGCCCCCTGGAAGTCCTTAAAAAAAATTTTGAGGCCGATTCGGACGAAATTTGGAGGGTAAAAGGGGTCTGAAAAAATTGATATTCCAAGTTTCAGGCCTCTACGACTTACCGGAAAGGTTTTAGCCCCTATCCCTCCAATTTTGAGAACGGACGTGTAATGGGGTATACACGTCCTGCATTTTCCCAAATTTCGAAAAATAAAAAATACCATTAAATAGAGGAGCAAAAAATACGTCGAAAATGTCTCTAGGCGTTTTTCGCTCCAACGCTTCCTAAGCCCGCAAAAAAATAAAAGTTCTCTTCAAAACCATAAAAAGAGCTTCATACTTTACATATACAGAGTGTGTTACTAAGCGCGCGGTGGTCCATATCTCTTATACTAACGAAGATCGAAGAAAAAACTAAACCTTTAATGCCTAGGCAGTAAAAATACACCTTTTGAGCCTGTCAAGTATCATTAAAAAGTCACTTTTCTGGGTGCGTTATTTCTGAACGTAATTGGGGTGTTGCAGTAAATGTCAACGTCAAACCCGTTAAAAACCTTGGGGCATTTTTCAACCCAGTCCCTGGGGCCAGTTCAGGAATGACACACCCAGTGTGAGTGTGACACCGGTGCGACGTCCTAACTGTTCAAAAATGCTAGACGGTGCTATGGGCCCAATGGCCAATTGTCAATTGAGACACACCGATAAAATCGCACTCGCACCCTGTGCGTTATTTCTGAACTCGGCCCTGTGGTATTGGCTTGGAAGACAGACGGTCAGAATTCTCTCAAAGAACAATGAGAAGCTGAATAGATAGAAAAACAATATAAATAGTAGGTATGTAGTAGTTTGTACAGGGTGGCCCGTTTATTTTGTCCTATCTCGGTATATGGAAATCTAGATATTTTAGGAGAAAAAGTTAAATACAAAAGTTGTAGGGCTTAAATCATTAATTTGTTTTTTTATATTTGCGCATATACAGGGGGATTCAAAAAAAGTGTGACACATCAGATTTAATTTTTTTTAATAGAACACCCTGTATATTTTTGGTATTTTGCGTTTTTCAACCCAGTCCTTAGGTGGGGTAATTTGGGCGCACTCTGGGCACGTCAGCACTCGATTTCTGAACGATTCCAGCGTTACGCTCCGAGTAAGCAATTGTTAATTTATGAACGGTTTAGAGTTAGGGCGATTTCGATTGGAATTTGGTCCGGTTTCGGCGTCGGCGTTTTTGAAAGCACCCCATTCATGTCCTTGGATGTAAGTTTTTCAGTGTTGTCCATGATTAGGTACTCATTATTTTCGGAATTTTCTTGAAGATCATTCCTGTTTTTCTTGCTTTCATTCAGTTTTCTCTCGAGATAGGAATTTTTTTCACGAAGAAGTGTTGCTCTTCCAAAATTCGATTTTTTTTTTGCCCTGTGGCTCATCAACTAGGATCCTTAGCAAGCCTACCTCAGTATCTGACTCTTTTGAGGTTATGTCTATTGACTCACCAACTTCATGGAAACAACTTGCAGTTTTCGACGCTGCAGCCTGTCTAAAACATGCAGGATAGAAGAGACATGAGCAATGCTTGAGCTGAACACTATTTTTTACAGATTTATTACAATAAACACAATTTTTCGATTTTATTTTGAACACCGTGATCGCGTGTATCTCTTGCCATGGTTGACACTGGTAATGCTATTTCTGAGTTTCAGATTCACTTGCGATATGTTTTATTTGATAAAAAGATACTAATTATTAGATCCTGAAACTATGAAGTCGTTCTGATTCCTTGTAGGTAGGTAGGTAGTTTTCAGAACCTTCTAGATAATATTTATCAAGAATTTTACAAGAATTTTTGGTACACACAAGGAAAAGGAAAAAAATAAACCGTAATTCTGTTTCTGAGTTTCAGATTCACTTGCGATTTGTTTTATTTGATAAAAATATCGTAATTATAAGATCTTGAAACTTTGAAGTAGCTTTGATTCCTTGTAGTACTTTTCAGAACTTTCTAGATGTGATTTATTAAGAATTTTACAAGAATTTTTGGTACAGTCAACAAAAAAAAAACCCGTAATTCTGTTTCTGAGTTTCAGATTCACTTGCGATTTGTTTTATTTGATGAAAAGACACTAATTATCAGATTTTAAAAGTTTGAAGTCGCTCTGATTCCTTGAAGTTTTTTCAGAACCTGCCAAAGTGCCAAAGGTGGCTTATTAGCAATTTTACAAGAATTTTTGGTATAGACGACAAAAAATAAAACAGTTATTCTATTTCTGACTTTCAGATTAACTTATGATTTGTTTTAACTAATAAAAAGAGCCGAATAATCAAATCTTGAGAGTTTGAAGTAGATCTGATTACTCGAAGTATTTTCCAGAACTTTCCAAAGTTGATTTATTAGGAATTTAAGAAGAATTTTTGGTAGGTACACACTACGAAAAAAAAATTGAATTCTATTTCTGAGTTTCAGATTCACTCGTGATTTGTTTTAATTGATTAAAAGAGCCTTATAATCAGATCTTGAAAGTTAGAAGTAGATCTGATTTCTTGAAGTATTTTTCAGAACTTTCCAAAATTGATTTATTCGGAATTTTACAAGAATTTTTGAAGATGAAGAAAAAAAACCGTAGTTCTATTTCTGAATTTCATATTCACTTGCGATCTCTTTCATTTGATAAAAAGACGCTAGTTATCCGATCCTAGAAGTTTGAAGTCGTTCTGATTCCTTGAAGTATTTTTTGGAAGTTTCCAAAGGTGATTTATTAGTAATTTTACAAAAATTTAAGGTGAAGACAACGAAAAAAAAAAGAGTTTCGGATTCACTTGCGATTTGGTTCATTTGATAAAAAGACCCCAATTATCAGATCCTAAAAGTTTGAAGTCGCCCCGATTTCTTGAAGGATTTTTGAGAACCTTCCAATTGATTAAGTAGCAATTCTACAAGAATTTTTTCTAATAACGACGAAAAAATATCATAATTCTACTTCTAAATTTTAGATTCACCTCAGATTTGTATTATAAGATTAAAGGGTTTCAATTATCTAATTCTAAGAGTTTGAAGTCGTTCTGATTCCTTGAAGTATTTTTCCAAAACTTTCAAAGGTGATTTATCAGCAATTTTACAAAAAAAAAAAATGTATTAACGACGAAAAAATATCATAATTCTATTACTTAATTTCAGATTCGCCTCATATATCAGATAAAAAGACTCCAATTGATAAATCCTGAATGTTTGAAGTCGTTTTGATTCCCTGAAGTATTTTTCTGAGGTGTCAGAACCTTCCATAAGACTGGACGATTTGTGTCTCGATATTGCTTAAAAAGTGTAATTTTTTCCCTAACTTGTTAATTGAAACAGGTCTCAGAAATATTTTCTTGGGGGCCCTACGTTGGGCGCCAATTTGTTACAAATAATACTAGGTTATTTGTACTTTAAGACAAGAGAACCTTTAGGGTCGTGGAATTTAAAAAATTAAGATAACGTGTAGCCGCTTTATGTGCAAATGAAACCACTTAAAATCCAACAAATAATAATTTTATTTTATATTTGTAATATATGGAAAAATCTACTTTCTACTGACCTAAAATACTTTTTTTAGGACGAAGAAAAAGAAGAAATGAAAGACATATTGGAAATCAAGAGACGACATGACAGACACGTGAAAAAACGCAAAGACAAAGAAGCCGGCAATAAAAGCGTTTCATTGGCCAACGTCCAAGAAAAATCTGGAACTACTATTAAAATACAACAATAAATGCCATTATTTATTTTTAAGCAAATTAATAGACAACAATTGTTATTTGTCATTTATTAAAATTTCCCAGGTGTTTCCTGAATCGGCAAAGCAGGCCCTCAGCATTTCTTCTGCCAGGTGAGTTTCCTTATGAGGCGGCACTGATATCCTAAAAAAAATGAAATAGATAATTTAGACATCTCAATTATCTATCCATAGATGAAAGTAAACAATAATCCAAGAATTACATATATTAGACTCTCATTTATAATACTTTAGCCCTCGCTATCAGCAAATGTTTAAAACCTTTGTGTGCTTTGGAGAGACATTTCCAGGTGCGATGGTATTCTTTCGCCTAATATTTTATTGTAAATAATATGATTTAAAATAAATCACGTATTTCATTTTCATTGCATTATCCCAAATCTGGTTTTTTCCAGGACAAAGTAAGAAATAGAGGCGAGAAATTCCCAAGTACCAAAGCTTACTTGTAAAAAGTATCAACAGCTGGGCATAATATGTCAATTGCTTGTTTTGGCTCATCCCTATCCATCAACTCGAAAGCCACCATGTACTGATCTTCGCACCACTTAAGCATTGATTCTGTATCAGACAAATCAATATTGCTTTTGCATTTTGGGCACTTGATTGTCCGCCGAGCCGTAGACAGGGTGAATATATGGAGACATTGGCTTGTGGGACATCTTAAAATGGTTTCAAAATCATGAAGAATTTTATAAATATGGACATTACCTCAATCGTTTACTAACAGCCTCTAATCCTTGTCCGATTGTAGGCCAATTCTGTTGACAAGCTAAGCATTGACAGTCGAACCAATATCTGGAAGACAATGATCTTTTTCGGTCAGCTAAGGATTTTCTTGAAAATATGGGACCGTAATTTTCTGGAACGAGCTCGTTCGGTTCAAGAGGTCTCGTAGAAGTGAGAACTATATCTTTTCCTACAAAGTGTCTGGAAATACAATTTAATTTTTATATGCAATACTTAAATACTCAAATCGTAATAAATTAATGTATGTACAAGACACTCCTAAATTAGAAAGATAGATTCCTACTTCTTATATCTTATAAGTCAAAGTTAAATTCAGGTAATCAATCATAAATGATTAAGATATTTACCTTGATAGAGCGGGATGGCAGTCATGATTGAACAAAGAAGCCGTTAAGTACACTGCAACTCCAATATAAGCAGGCTTTGAAGTCTTTATTCTTGAACTTGGAGCGTGCCTTGTTTCGTATATTTCATGTGCATTAAATTGCAACATTTGTAAGTTGAATAAAAGCATTTCTCCAACTTTGTATTCAGTTTCGGTTGGTGTGACTATAATAAACATTGGTTAAAAAAACCAATTCAAAAAAGAGCTAAGAAAATACCATTTTTATTAGAAGATCCGAAGAAGTTGGACTTTTGAAGGCATCTTAGTAAAAATGAGGCCATTAATGTTCTTTGTAAAAAATCATTCGGGGGACGAAGTTGTGAATTAGTGCAGAGTTTATATACCTGAAAATAACCGCAATGTAAGTTTTTGGATTTGGAACGGAAAGCTATGGATATTAAAATGAGAAGCTAACTAAAGTTTTGATAAATGAAATTTAAATTGCTAGAATAAACCAGAAGAAAGAAACTCAGATAATAAAAATCCAAACTGGCACTGAAGTGAAGTAACAATTAATGATATTGTTATACGAATAGTTCAATCAAATGGCAATTTTTTGGTAAAATAAATGCGGTAGAAGGTTTTTCAACGGAATTATATGTTTTTTGGAGTGCTGAATACGAATCTGAAGTTTGCTGCCTTGTAGCAGGACCGGCTGAGACCGAAAATCGCGAAAAACCTGGAAATTTTCGGACTTTTTCCAGTTTTCTGGTCATATCTTGCAAACGACACATCAAACGGAAAATGTCATAATTTTCAAAGTTGAAGAGCATAAAATTCTGCGTCGAATGACCTTTGTCACTATTAAATTTTTTGAGCCTATACTTCACCAAATATTGAGTTTATTGAGCACCAAAATTTTTAATTTAGATCAATATACCTATTTTCAGGTAATTCCACGTAATTCTCCCGGAATTTCAATTAATTCTCGTGAAATTCCAGAAAATTCCTTTAAAAATTACAATAAATTTTCATGCAAATTTAAAAACTGCGAAAGAATTACGAGGAAATTTTCCGAGTATTCGACTCAATGCCTCCGGAATTTTTTTAAGTTAATCTCGTGAAATTCCAGAAAATTCCCATGAAATTCCAAAATATTTACACAAAATTACGTAGAATTTTCGCTTCATTTCAAAAAAAAAAATCCTGTAGAATTACATGGAATCGTTATAAAATTCCAAAAAGAAAATTCTTTAGAGTTACTTGTAATTTCAATGGAATTTTGAAGCATTTCTATGGTATCACTTGGAATTCTCGCAAAATTGAAAGAAAAAATCGCAAACATTTTCGTAAATTACATTAAATTCTTGTGAAATTACTTGAATTTTGTATTAAATTTTCAAGAATTCTCGTGAAATTAAATGGAATTCCAGTGGAATAACACAAAATTTAAGTGAAATTCTGAAATAATATGAAATTCTCGTAAAATTCCGAAAACTTCTTCTGAAATTACTTAATACTTTAGCAAGATTCCTGTGGAGTAAATCAGAGTTTTAGTGGAATTAAAAAAAAAAAGAAATGTGATATGAAAAAACCCTTCCTACAGAATAAGTAGAAATGCAATAAAATTTCCATGAAATAATGTACTTGAAATTTCATTGAAATTCCGAAAAAATCCTGTAAAATTACTCGAAATTCCAAAAAATTCTTCTGAAATTTCTTAGAAAATTTTAATGAAATAAAATTACCTACTTGAATTTCTCCTGAAATTATTTGGAATTCTAGCAAAATTTGAAAAACATTTCTGTGAAATCAATCAAAAATTCTCGTTCATTCCAAAAAATTCACAAAACTACTTAAAAACTCGTATAAATAATTATGAAATTCCAAAAAAAATCTTAAAATTATTTTTTAAATTTCAGCTAAATTCCAAGAAATTTTTATGAAATATCTCAATTTCAGTGGAATTCCAAAAAAATTTAGGTAAAATGATCTGAAATACTCATGTACTATCAAAATGTAGATAGTTTATGAAATTACATGGAATTCCAAAAAAACCCTGTGAAAATACAGAAAATTTCTTTGAAACTAATTGAATTTTTAGTGGAATTCCGAAGAATTTTTAGGGAATTCTGGTGTGCAACTTATGAACATTCCTGGAATATTCTACAATTAGAATTTCAGTGTAAATCTGGAAAATTCTTGTAGAAATTCTCATGAAATATCATAAAATTCCTATGAACATTCCTGAAACATTCTACGAACATTCCCGGAACATTCTATGAACATTCCCCGAATATGCTTCAAAAATTAAAAAAAAAAAACATGTTGAAACATTCTATAAAGCAAATTTGAGGGTAAATTTCTCAAAAACTATTTGAGCTAGTAAACTCAAGTTTGACGGCTTTATAAAGAATTCAATGCTCTTCTCAATGATATATAATTTATTCCAATTTGCTTAAAATTTAATAAAGATATGACCATGTCAAAATTTTGAAAATTTTCCAGAGCCAAAAATAAGATGTTCTTTTTTTTTTATTCCTGCTTAAAATAGTCATTTGGAATTGATGTCAGGATTGTTTCCACTAATTTTAACCCGTTCTATCGATTGGTAAAGTTAAAATTGAGCAAAACTGAAAAATAATAAAATCGAGTTTTTCTTAAGGATGCTCCCTTTGAATTCTGATTTCAAAATACATATTCAAACCTCAATTGCTCGGTAACCGTTGAGCAAATTACATTGAAATTTCCAGCATTTGTAGCTTTTATTAAGTTCTAAATTGCCTGAAATTTACAATATTCCAAGATTTATAGTTTTTGAGCAAATTGAGTTTGAGGTTTTTGACAATATTTGGACTAAAAGTCAACTTTGAGGCTCAAAAACTATTTGAGCTATCAAACTCAATTTTGCACGGATTTATAGAGAATTTAATGTTCTTTCCAATGGTATATAATTTATTTTAATTTGCTCGAAATTTAACAAAGATATGGGTTTGGTGGGTTTATTTGGTTGAGAGATTTATTTTTAATAAAACTCGATGAGTATGATTTATTTTGAAGTGAAAACTTTTTAGGCGGCGATCTGATAATTGGACGAGAATGGAGAGTGATTTGAAAGACGTGTCACGTTTTGGGAAATTTCGTTACACGATAGGAAGAAAGATATAACGTAGAAAAACAGCAAATGATAATGACATCCGACAAACCAAGGATTATAAGCAAGGAGGATTGCCTATTATTGTCAAGCGCCGATATCCTTGTGACGTCAGTACAAATGCGTGACTTACTTTTGTGTTTTTTTCCGTTTTTACCCCGACAGACGCTGTCGAAAAGTTGTATGAGGGGGGATCAATCTTTCAATCGGCCACCCCTTTCAATCAATTAGCTTGCCTAGTATATAAGTATGGCACAGTTAAATTTCTTTGAGAAATAAAGCTAGGTTTGCAAGATTGTCGGAAGCGTAAAGCTAAAAGCTCTTTTTTGTAAAATAAATATGGAGTTGAAATTTGTAGTACTGCAACAGCCCTAAAATGCAATTCCATAAGTAATGTGTGACTCTACAAGAGAAAATTATGCCGTCCTGAGAGCTCGCGAAGTTCCAACAATCAGTACTCATTCACACACAAAAATATTTACTCATTTATTACATTTAGATTAACAAGATGAGAAAATATAATACAATATACATAATATGTACCTATATTCTAGGAAAAATTATGGGAAGACCATATGGTCAGCTGAATAAAAAGAGCAAGTAAGTTGTAGTATAGTGTGGAAATACGCTCTATGGAGAATACCTGACATTGCGGTAGTCCATTTTATTTTACTCTCCTTCGTAAGTTAATTGCAGTTTTCACAAAAGTTCATTAAATCAGCTTTTTTTGACTGACGATGGCGAGCTTATAAATTCAGCAGTAACAAGGTTAGGGAGACTATTCGATGCAAAATTTCATGCTTTTCAGCTTTGAATACGATTACATTTTTCGTACGATGCGTCATTTGCAAGATATTTCCAGAAAACCGGAAAAAGTCCGAAAATTTCGAGTTTTTCGACCTAAGCCGGTACTGCTACGAGGCAGTAAACTTTAGATTTGTATTCAGCATCCCAAAAAACATATATTTCCGTTGAAAAACAGGCACTTTTGAACACCATTTGATTAGACTAGAATATGAAGATTTTTACGCCTAAAATTCAACAAAACTTACTCTTTCATTATCCCGATTATCATAAATTTCTAAACACTTTTCCAAACCATTTTGAGTAATCATTCTCAAGGCAGTATGCCCCAATATACTCATCCCAGACCCAATTAATAAATCCAGGTATTTACATTCGAAACGATGGTACGTTGATAGAGCTTTATCCCTGCATTCTACAGAACAAAAGGCCACACTGGCGCAATCATAGCAGCCAAATGGTGATTTCAAACTAAAAACAAAATTAGTTGACTTTGATTAGGTATTCTTAAATAATAATTACATTTGAAAACAATGGTGGCAATGAGATCCAAACATTTCGGGCAGGAGACAAGCTGCGTGAGGGCTTTCCACTACCAAAGTTTCTCCAGTGATAATCTTTTCATTAGCTACAATATACCTGCCCATGTTTTCTGTTTTCTTTATGGAAAGTTTGTCGCTTGCACTTGGAAGATTGTTGTTGCACTTTCCTTGGATCTTCGGTGTATCTTGAATAATAAACTTAGAACTTTGAAACCTTATTTAATTCAATTAATACCTGTCAAAATATTTTCTTTTTCTTTGATATGACAAGTTTCTTGTTTTTCTTTAGTTAGCAAGTGTAGTTTCTCATCATTGTCACGCAGAAGTTTTTCAGCCAGCCCAAAAGACACTGTAGCCTTATTGGCTTCACCTATACTGGCATAACATATTCCCATATTCCAAAAAGCCTCTGCCTTGTATGACTCTGGTAAATTTTCTTTTAGAGCTTGCTGAATGTCGACGAGCGCTTTGGAAAAATTCTGCAACTTCATGTTGGCTTTAGATCGTCCCCATAAGGCCAACGACAAGGATGCGGTCGACTCAAGGCATTTTTTATCTAAAAAAGTATGTCATTCATTTTATTGATGACGTTAGAAATAGATGTAAAGGTCCTGTAGTAATTGCGATTTTGAAGTCAAAAAGAGTAAAGTAAATCAGTAACTTCCAGTTTAAACGAAGTTTAACAAGATTCGCATTAGGACTGCATTAGAGTGCACCATCAAAGACCTTTTTTTTTAAATTAAGTACCTACAATATTTAGATAACTACTTACTATTGCATGGAGCTCTTAACACGCTTTGACAAAAAACCAATAGAGCTTTTGTAGGTTCGTTTTTCTTCAAAAAAGCTTCGCCTTCCAAACGCTTTTTTTGAGACAGCTCTGCATTTTTGTTTCTATAAACTTCCTTGACATTAGATTGAAAATTTGTTACCAATTCCGCAGTCTAAAAATATTCCAGGTAAGTACCTAATAAATACATAGGTATAATACTAATAAACTTGTTACTTACTTTTTGTGATGTATATATACATTTGATTCTCTGTTCATCCGTATGTAGTTTTCCAAAAACATTTCTAATCCAATCATCTCCAGCTTCATTTGCTAGATAATCGGCGAAATTCAAGAAAAAACCCTTGGAATTTGACTGAAGAGTTTTTTCACTGCAAGTATTTCTATAAGTCAAATCTTGAAATGACTTATCAGACATGTTTTGAGTAAAATTAACGGTAATTCAGTTTACAACTGCTATGCTATTGGTGTTATGGTCTATTTTTAGTGCAGATGCCGGTTAAAAGCTCTAAAAATACCTACGCTGGCTTTTGCAATATATACCTACCTACCTATTTATAAATTTGTAACTACTAGGAAGACTCTTTAATACCTATATATAATAATTAAAAACAATTTGTATATATTATCAATCAATAGAAAATATCTTGCTCAATGTACCTACCTGCTTTTGCTCCTCGATCAAAACATGAGATATTCAAATTCAAACTCGATGTTTATGCAAAAACAAGCTGCAGAAGACCAGAAGTTAACTGTTTAAAAATTACTCCATCGTCGACGCATAAAATTCAACAATCATTTTCATAAAATGTAATCATAATAATATTAACTGCCATAAGTGCCATGGCACGAAAGCAATAATAAAACGTAAAGTGATATTTTCCATAGTTTACGGCAATGTAGCCGTCAAGTAGGCAGTTATTTAAATTCCACAGGCTTACAAATTATGTCTCACATTTCAGATTCGTATCGGTGAGTAAAGGGTCATCGATAATACTCTCTTTTAATTTGTATTTATGGAAAGATACTCAGCTCAATAATATTTTCTATATTAACGCAGACTCGTATTTAGGGAGAGTTTGTTTTGACCACCAAATAAATGAAGAATGTTAAGTGAACCTAAGTTTATTTGTCTCTTTGTTTCACGAGGGTTTGTACTTTTGACATATCGTCGCTAATCTGACAAAGGGGCGTAAGGTACAAATTGATAATTTTACAGGATTGCCATTTAAAAAAAAAGGTTGTTAAATAAGAAGCTATCACTCTGTTTGGTTATATATTTTTCTGTGCACAGATATTTATCGAGGCAGATAAATTGTCATAGATTCAGGCTAATATAATAGATTTTCCATATCGTTTAGATATTATACAAAAATTAGTACCCAATGGACATACGCCCCTTTGTAGGATCTTCATTAAAATAATTATAATTGGAAAATAGAATAAGATTCAGAGTATACGGAAACAAAGGTAGGTACTCAAATAACACTAGTTTTCGTGAGGAAAATCTCTAAAAGATTTTTGGAAAGTTGGGACCTTCACTAGTAATGTTGGTCCTTTACAAAAGTCCATAAAACACAAGCAGATTATGGAGAATAAGGTGAAACAAATTAAAGGTAAATTCTTAATGGCGGAAATTTGAAGAGTTGGGTGTCCTAAATAATATACTAAAAGTCCCATCCAATCTGACAATGGCAAGTTTTGAAAAATCGCGACCATTATGAATTTTTAAAGAATAAGAATATGTTATCTAAAATATCCTTAGAGCAGGTAATTTCCTAGGTGGGAGGAGTAGGAACATGGAGTTGGAAAATGAAGCAGTTTTTTTCCAGGTATTTTGAGATCCAAAATAATGGCGGTATAGCTAATCTAATTTAATGCTTTATTTGTCATTTTTGGTGTACAAAAATCTGTGAAAAACTGGCTCCATTTTCAGTTCAATAGCAGAATGGCCCGTTCCTACTCCTGGTGTCCGTAAGACAGTCTTTACCTGCTTTAAAAAAATATCCATGCCATATTGCTCAAGACGCTAACATGACTATAAATCGGTCAATAAATAAATGCCTACTTATACGATATCATTACTCATCACGAATGGGAATCTCTATGGTGAAATCTATATTTGCAAATCTGCATTTGCAAAAATGTTTATTGAGCTGTCATTTTCAAAGATTTCTGTTGGATGTTTTTCATTCTCAAGAACTTTTGGTAGATTTGTTATTTGGTTTCTAATTTTCAAACATTTCTGTCGAATGTTTTCTAATTCACGTGAAGCATTTATTAGCGTGGTTTCTCATTCTCAAAGAAGTCTGTTGAGTTTGGTGGCATTCTTGAGAATCTGTCATTAGTTTTTAATTTTTTTCATTCTGAGGAATCTCTGTTGAATCTGTCGTAGTTCATCATTCTCAAAAAATAAAAATCTCTGTTGAATCTGGCTAGTTTGTTTTTTATTTGCAAAAATATCTTTTGAGCTGTTCTTCATTTTTACAGATTTCGGTTGAATGTTTCTCATTCTCAAGAATCTTTGTTAGATTTGTTGTTTGGTTTCTGATTCTTAAATATTTCGGTTGAATCTTTTCTCATTCTCAAGAATCTCTGTCGAATTATTTGGTGTGGTTTCTCATTTTGAAAGATGTCTGTTTTGATCGACATTCTTTAGAATCTGTTATTAGTTTTTCATTATTTCATTCTGAAGAATCTATCGTAGTTCCCCATTCCCAAAAAATTAAAATCTCTGTTGAATCTGGCTAGTTTGTTTCAAAATTGCAATAATATCTTTTGAGATGTTTTTCATTTTTAAAGATCTCTGTTGGATTTTTCTCATTCTGAAAAATCTTTGGTAGATTTGGTTTCTGATTTTCAAATATTTCGGTTGAATGTTTTCTCATTCTCAAGAATTTCTGGCGAATTAATTGCGTGGTTTCTTATTCTCAAAGATTTGTCTGTTGAATTTGAGAATCTATCATTAGTTTTTCATTCTGAAGAATTTCTGTTAAATCTGTCATAGTTTCACAATCTCAAAAAATCAGAATCCCTGTTGAATTTGGCTGGTTTGTTTTTCATTGGCAAAAATATTTGTTGAGCTGTTTTTCTTGAAGATCTCTGTTGTTTGGTTTCTCACTTTCAACAATTTCTGGTGAATTTCTTGTGTGGCTTCTCATCCTCAAAAATGTCTGTTGAGTTGGTTGTCATTCTCGAGAATCTGTCTTGTAGATATTCATTCTAAAGAATCATTAGCATTAGATCTGTTAGCTGTTTCCCATTCGCATAAGTATGGCACTTTTTTCTATTTTTCGTTTGCTTGCGCTTACTACTTCAAGGCCCAGTTTAATCATCTTATAATAAATCAATTCAAGTCAAAAAAGGTTTGAAGAGAACCCAACTAAAAAACAACACAAACCTACTTAATACAAAAATCAAGAATAACATCTAATTATAGTTTGTTTTTTTTTGGAGGAAATAATTTTAGGTTTTCAACTAAAAATGGTAGCCATTTTTTTCTAACTTGCCATTGCAATATTTTATGCTCGATTTTATGGGACTTTTATTATGTCATCAATGACCATAAAAACAATACATTTTCCTTGAAAACCCCAGTCTTTAATTTGTTCCACCCCAACTGCCAATTTGACCACACTATAGATACAGACTTTTTACATCTTTGTAAAGGTTGTGGTATTGTATTTAAGGTATTTCTCTTGAGAGGGAAAGTTCCAGAAACGCTGATTCGATTGTTTTTTTTATCAATCGCGTATATTGATGAAAGATGAAAAACAAAAAGCTGGTGATCGGGTTAATCGGATCAGCGTTTCCAAAAATACGCAATGTAGGATCTAACAAAATGGCGTAAGTCTAATATTTGGATATACGCCTTTCAGTCAGATCCTATATGCAATTGCTGTGTACTTACGCCTTTAGCTGATTTTATGTATACAGAAAAGTAATACCTTTGAGTATACGCCCTCTTGTCAGATCATACATACAACTCTAAGAAATCACTCGGCGACCTTAACTCCAATATGGAATAATTGACCGTTACGCCCCTTTGTCAGATCAACGATTTGCCTTCATTTTTTAACAAATAAAATTCGACTGATACAAATTCATTTGATTCAGTCAAATTTTATTTGTTAAAAGAGGAAGGCAAATGATGTCAAAAGTACAAATCCTCGTGAAACAAACATTATATTTATCCGATTCGATGTTTTTCTAGCTAGATTCCATTTCAAAATAAAGATAACAATATAATTATAACTAGATTACCAATATCAAATAATCTATGTTTAATATGTCCAGACCAAATAATAGCATAATATCACAATTTGGACCGTAAAATACTACTACCGTATATCTATCAAATGAGCCTCCAAAAGGATCAATCGCAGGATGAGTATTTAGTAGAGCAAGACTATAGGCGAGAGGAGTATGACCCCCATAATTAGTTCTATGGACAGTTACAGAAAGGATCTCACTTCTTCAGAGAGGTCGGCATGGTGTACTTTCAGAGAGATTTTACTGAGAAGATGAGATGATGGGCTGTTTCCGTTACTCAGTTTAAAAATGAAGTACAAGTCGGAAAATTTTCTCCTGTTCTCACGTGATGGAAAACAAAAATGAAGTTAGACATCTTCTGTCATATCAAGTTTATAGGCACAATATTTTATAAACTTGCGTTGAACTCTCTCAAGCCGGTCCTTATGGATGTAATAAAATGGTGACCATATAGTCGGAGAACGAGCAACGTCTCAGATGCACCCTTTATAACACAACGCGAACAATCACCTAAAAAAAATGTTTTCTTATGTGAATTGACCTGGCGGATCCGATTTTGGAGTTCGCCAGTCAATCTGGAATTGCGAAACTGATCAAAGCTGGCATTTTCCCAACAATTTTATGGATTTTTCTAAATTTTCACTCAACACGTGAATATGAGCGGAGTATTTTTTCGCGCTACGCGGAGACCGAGTTTGACACTCACGGCCGAAGATAAATGGTGCGATAGTCATTGCCTTAAACCAAGAACTATTTTCCGTCTATTTTACCGGTCAAAGTGACTTTCGTGTCAAGAACTACCAACAGAATTAACATCTAGAAATAAGAGAACGAATTGTAAAGTTTTGTGGCAACCAGGGCCCTGGGTAAGAGAAGAAAACACCATTTTCGGTAAGTACTCTCACGGAAATCACAGTTGGATTTTTAACTTATGGAATTCTTATCGTCTTTTTATGTAGCTCGCAAAGCGCAAATCCAGCAATAAAATTTGGTCCATTGCATTAGCTATTATTTCAAGTGTGAGTTAACAAAGACAAGATTCAAAATTTCCAATACTAACCTTCTAAGTTCTTCCTGTCTGTATACTCTGGAACCATTCCACTGTTTTTTCACCAAAACCAATAGCTCGAAGCTTGGCCACAAGTAAGTTATGATTCACCTTGTCAAATGCCTTGGAGAAGACTGTATAGACTACGTCAACTTGAAACCCGCTCTGCAAGGCATTCAACAAATCTGTCTTAAGCCGGTCCCAGACGCTACGTGTATTCGGCGAATATTCAGTATTCGGGCTTATTCGCGTAGCGTGTGGGAAGGTAACTTTGGCGAATATTCGTCCTTCGTCATTTTCCCGCCAATTGTCGGTCAGTGTCGCAAGGTTGATTTTTGCATTTTTAGTTATTTTTTATTAAAATAAGAAATGGAGTAGACCGATGAATTAACGTTAGAATTTTTATTCGCCTATTTGCCGAATACACGTAGCGTTTGGGACCGGCTTTATAAGATATCAAGCTAGAAATGGTAAACCTACCACGAACGAAGCTGTGTTGATGAATATCGATGAATTGTTTACATTTCCAGCTTAATTGATCATACAAGGCTATCAAGGAGTTTGGGAATTGCAGATTGCTTAAAAATGCTCCTCTAATTACTTACACAGTTAAATAAAAGTTGTTACTGTTTGTGAAGTGAGTTAGTTCTAGGTTTAAGTGAACCCGGAATCCGTGATGATAATTTGGTGTCAGAGTCAGAAGTGCGATTATTAGTAAGACAATCGGTGCATTAATTTGAGGTAATTAGTAGGATCAGCAAGATGATTGATGGTGCATTAATTTGGGCTGAATAGTGAAATAAATGGCAAGATAATTACTGGACTATGAGTTAACTAGGTCGATTATTAGCAAGTGGTGTATCAATTTGAGCTAATTAGTGCGGGAACAATCAGTGAACTCTTATTGAACTGAAATAGTGACTTCATTACTGGCTTCAACATCGAGCAACAAACTCAAAAGCGGATTTTCTGGAAATTTCTAGAAACTTTAATAGAATTCTATTTGACAACCGTGAGTGATACAGGAATAGTAACTTCATTACTGATTTAAGCATCGAAAAACAAGTCTACAGAGTGAACATTCCATTGTGTTCTATTTGAAAATTTGACTTGACTGATATTAGAGTTAAGCTACCACCATATAACAGAAAGACATCGTGGGCAGACGTCAATCCGAGATTCTTATTGGTTATTGCAATGGCTAATGACTGGAGCTCCGATGATATAGCTAAACGCTTGATTGTAGCGTTGCGTGGTCCTGCCTTAGACCTATAACGCTATGTCCAACGTGAACACGATACGAGCGGTGCGTGCGATGCGGTGAACGTCTGCGTTTAAACCTATGTATTTAAATTAGCATGTCCAAAGTAGATGCATTGCGCGGGCGTTGCGGGCGATTTTGTGTACCCGCAACGCACGCTTTGTTTAAAATACAAACATATTTGAATTTGCACGCAGAACTCGTACGACGGATGCCGACGATGGAAGAATTTATTAATGAAATTCAGAAACGTGATATTTTATGGAATAAAATAAATGCATTTGGAATTTGGATCTGCACGTAGCTGTTGATATAAATGATGAAATTCTTCCAACTTTAATCGTTTTTGAAATATTTCGTAGGGTGATTGCTTTTTCTTCCTTGGCCATTCTTCCTAATCTTTTCAATTTCAGTATACTATTTCTAATAAAAGTACAGGTTCTGGTTCTTCCGTTTCATAAATGCAAAGCAACGCAAGAGACAAGGAACAACGACCGACAATATCGTGGGCACGTTGGACACAAACGCATTTGCCGCGTTTTTTCAACGGTGCGTGCGTTTGCCGCATCGCACGCACCGCTTGTATCGTGTTCACGTTGGACATAGCGTTAGAGACACTTCCGTCAGCTTTTGAAGAAATCTATGGTGAAAGGCAGCTTTACTAGCTAAAACTAAGAAGAAAGCAACAAAAATCTTTGTGCAGCTCTTTGTTGCCTACAAGAAATTGAAACCGATATCTGCCGTCTGGTTAATTTGGCGTATCCCGGGAGAGCAAAAGAAATGCGGGAACAACTGGGGAGAAAGAGCCAATGGGAGAAATTAACGGCACGATAATGAAGGAATTTCTCGAAAAAATACCGAAGACTTCTCCCGCTTCGAGAGAAGGGGACATCTTAAGAGAGATACATAGTAGAGTTTAAATAAAGTATAAATTGAATAAAGGAAACGTCGCCAACGAATAGTTGGTCTTTGTCTCCTTTCCCATAACCCAAAATCTCAACAAACATATTGAACCAGGGAAATGAAATCTCTGTAATATAGTAGCGTATGTTTGAGATCTCATTTCCGTTTTAGTGCTGCTCAGCCTTCAAAGTGTAACTTAAGCAAGAGCTCTGAATGTTATCCCTCCTGCGGAAAAAGAGAATATTTCAAACGTGACTGGCAGAAGATACGAGAAAATAAGAAGAAGGGATGTAAACACAAACGAAAATGGACTTCACGCAGCTCTTGAAGCATCAAATAATATACTGTCCGAGTTAGCAGATAAGGACCATGAAGCAAAATCACTTACAGACTCGAGCTCGGACACTACCTTAACACTTAGGTGTCCTTAAAGCATCATTCCGTTTATTCCTGATGTCTTTAATAGGGTAGTGGACAATTTTTTGGAATATTTTTTTTATTAATCTTCATAACAAAATAAACAATTGTTGATGATTCTTTGATTTTAGAAAACAAAAATATACGTGAAAAAAAAATTAACAAATTTGTACTTATTTTAAACGCTACAATTTACCGCCAGGTAATTACGTCATAGCTGTTATGTATGTCCAATAGCGCGTCCTTATATTTTACATGCTTTTAGAAAAAGATGCCGATAAACTCAGTGCGCACTGATTGCCAAATAGAATTCTCTCAAAAAGTGGGGTTATGTTGAGGGTGCGCCTAAATGTAATAATACCCGAGAGACGCTGATATATGTCTCTTTTTTGCACTAATGAGTAAGTTTGTGTCGAATATCGGACGTAGGTTTTATTTAATTCATACTTAAATACAACAGCTATGACGTAGAATCAGGGCGCGAAATATTTCCGTTTAAATAGTGCGTCCCAAAACTCTCCTTTTACCGCCGTTTTAAACAAGGTTAGTAATTTTATCTGAATTTTTTTTTTAAACGAATATTTTTTATTTACTTCATGAATGAAGAATAGATCATCGATTTCATTGAAATTATACCTTGTCCACTACCCTATTGTAACACAAAAGTTTGCGATTCCACAAACAGGGATGCTCTTCATAAGCTTCCAAAAACTTTATAATATGCTCTATTTTTCAGATTCACTTGACAGTTTCATTATTTTTCTGAAAACGACTAGTGAACACGTTTGTATTTTTTTCGACAAACTGGCGCCAAAAAGTAGACCTCCATTCTACCTTACTGGCGCATGGATAAGTGGCGCAAGTTAAATGGCGTCAGTTAATTTTCCGAGTTTCCACGCGCCAAAAAAGTTGCACCAGTCGACTGGCGCCAGTAAACTATGCATGTGGAAACGCCGCTTAATGCTGCTAATTTACGAGGTCATTATAGGCCTGTTCGCACAGCAATCACAAACCAGTCAGAGCGAATTTCATTGGTTGAAAACAGTCAGAAACAGTCAGAAAACTAGTTTCAACCAATGAAATTCATTCTGACTGGTTTGTGATTTCTGTGCGAACAGGCCAAATATAAACAACTGGGACAGCTGTGAGCGTGCGCAGTAGATACATGTAAAGTGCGTTTTTTTTTTAAGATAAAAGTCAAACTGACATTAGGTTGGCAATACAATGTAAAATTGTCAATGCTATCAAAGTTTTCATGTAGAAAAGGCTTGTGTTGCCAACATAGTTACTAAATTTTTGAATTTAGAATTATCTTTAAAAAAAAACAGATTTTACTGTGCGTGCGGAAAATATGGCCAATGAAAATGAAGGATATTTCAAAATTTAGAACGGTTGCGAAAAATAAGACACTATGCAGGCGCTAGGCTGTTTCGTTGCACAACTGTAGTTGGTAGAATATTGATACCAAATTTTCACACAAGTTTAGTCAATCCAGCCGTTCGATTGTTTATCCCTTTATTTTTGAGATCAATGGTATAAACCCTCGTGAAACAAAATTTAGGTGATTGTTTTTATATAAATTTCTATTTGTAGCTAGCATAGCCTTAATATAATTATACAAATGATTTTGAGTTACTGACCAGCATGCACAGATTTTCGAAATTCATTGTACTGGTTAAAAGCTTAGTAGTATAAATAGTAAGATCATCACCTAGATATTAGTAAAATAAACAATTTTAGTAATTTTACAAGTCCTCTTGTGACTTGTAGACATTATTGTACTATACACCCGTATGCACCGTATGGACTTGGCAGTTTAATCTCGCTTAATTCGAAAATTTGCATATAAAAAAGGAGTTCCAATCTAGTTTTAGCAACTAATCTGGATTAGGTCCTTATGGCGGTTTTACACCAAACCGACTAGTTGAGTTGCTGTTTTGTTGCTGTTTTAAAAAACAAAAATCTAACTGTTTTTAACGATAAAACTGTTCACGCATTAAACAGGCAAAAATTAGTTGCTGTCGAGTTTTTATTTTCTGTCGTTTTACATCAGAGGAACGGTTGCAGTTTTGTTTAGTTCAATTCAGAAAGTAGATAGGTGTTCATTATTTTATATTATTTATTAATTGTGAACAGTTTTATCAGTAATAACAGATGAGTTTTTCCTTTTTAAAACAGCAACTCAACTAGTCGGTTTGGTGTAAAGCCGCCATTATGGTGCATTTGGGCGTGTGAACAAATAAATCTGATTTGATTTGATTAGTAGATGATGGACTTGTTGCAGCAACTATTGCAAACAATACGATTAACATCTTGAATAAACCAAACTAGATTAAATCAGAAATTTGAAATAGTTTATGATAAATTTATGTTGTAGGAAAAGTAAAAATAATTGAGGAGGAGTGTTGAGATGTAATTATTTTTAAAATTAGCCAAGTCGCGAAATGTCTTGTGACTATATTCACTTCAGTACGTCAACTACGTCAGTCATTATGTATACTTGTTTTGTTATGAATGTCATTGTCATGCTGCAGAAGCTTTTTATCACCAAGAAAACTGGATCATCCACAATCTTAGTTCCGCTGAATTGAAACAATTGCCATCATTGATCCGCCTAGGTGGCATATCACATAAAATATATTTTTCTATTTTGGTGTCATATCGAAGTCTTTTCGACACTAAAATTAGTTTCGAAAAGAAGCTCTTTGTGACACTCCTTTTTTACTTATCGGAAGTTGGTAACACTGGCGGACTGATGGCCATCGAACATCATTCGCGATTTTATACAAGAAAAAGGGCGGGTATTATAAAACTGCTTGGACAGTTAACTTGAAGTTAACTTTTTGAATAACATGTAATTCCAAAAGTTAACTTTAAGTTAACTCTCTCAAAGTAGTTTTATAATACCCGCCCTAATAGCGTTTTCCATTTGTCGAACCAGTGCAAAAAAAATGTAGGTATCTTTATCCTTACATGTTACATGCTTTTAGAAAAAGATGCGGATACACTCAGTGCGCACTGATTGACAAATGGAAATCGCCATTAATTCTATATTTGGCATGTAGTGTTACCAACCTAAACATATGAAATCAGGAAATATGAGAATAAAATTTTTAAGAAAAATTTTTTTTTTTTTTTAATTAAACAATACCAAAATAGAAAAAATGGTATAAAATATTCGTTTCATAAGACATTTCATCGCACTCGCCCTTTAGAAAACTCGCCTCCGGCTCGTTTTCTAATATAGGGCTCGTGCGATAAAATGACGTCTTATGAAACTTGTATTTTAATGTACTATTATATATTTCAAGTCTTTCAATGTTCACCGTTAAATGTTCATTTAGCTATACGACTTTTATTCGCATTTGCAGCCAACATCGCCAATAAATTATTGGTAGATATGGGTTTTGCTTGTCATTAATCAACAGAAGAAAAAAAAAAAAAAGTTCAGGCAAGAAATTTTGGTGTTGGTCGGACTTGGGCGCTCCTTTACACGCACAGCCCATCGTCCGGTCAACAGCGTAAACAACGTGTGCTCATATGTAGTGAAAGGTAGCGACTTCGACGGTGTTTTGCTGATTAATATCCCAACATAACAGTCACATGCTAATGCGATCATGTTATTAGTATGTAATAAAGTATATAGTTATTCATTCGGGCAGTAATTCTCGCTGCAGGAGAGCCCCGATCGCCTGCTGTTAAACCTCACCTTTAATGGTAATATTTATTCCGTGGTCGGAGTCTCTCAGCCAGATACCCATATATTGTTGTCTTCTGGCTCGTACTGCTAACTTATGCGGACGCATCCATTTGCCACGATGAAAACACGATTTTTCTTCGCTCATCTTCGATCGTTTAACAAATCATCCATGTCGTTAATTGATTTCACGTTCCCTTAATAATTATTATTATTATTACAACCGTATTATTAAGTTAGTCTTTATTTTAATTTAATGGTTATTATATGTTGACATGAAAACTTCTTGGTAGGTTGCTTTCATAAAAGATTATTCAGAATAAAATAGATTTTATGATTTTAATATTGATATGTTTAGTTCTTGAAATTATATCTATATCTATATTGTACTGGTAGGTATAACTTTTGCGTAGAGAAAACTTAACATCATAGCTGGCGCTGGGTATGATATTTAACAAAGTTCTACACACCTGTTTTTTAATCAAAGGGTACCAATAACGAGGGTACACATAAATGTGTCAGAATGCATTTAAGTAATTAAGGTAGTTCATTGTTCATAGTTCATTGATGGCCTACATAACAAGAAAAATCAACGAAGTATTGATAACACTGGCAAGCAGATTATAATAATGGCATGCAATATTGACAGTTAAGGTATAGAGGGGGCTGCTGCTGCTGCTGGGTACTTGGAGCTAGTTAAATTGCGGCGCGTGAATAATCGAGCGTAATTTTAACCACAAAAGTTTAGTTTGAGGTGTGTTTTCTGATTTTGGGTTTTGTTGAAAAAGTTTGTAAAAAAATTGTCTATAGGTATGTGTATGTCTATGAATGAGGCTAATGAAAGTGTTTGGTCACTATACTCTGTAAGGGGTTCCAAATTTGGTAGGTTTCATTTATCGTACCCAGTCATCAAAAAATTTAACTATAGGTAGAATTTATTTATATCCCGCAATTCTATGATATCCCTCACACAAATTCACTAAAACTTGATACATTTCTTCGATATTTATATCAGTATTCAACATATCTCTTCTAACTCTTGAGTTGTCCAAATACTCTTCCGTTTTATATCCGATTTGGCCATGTCCGCGAATTGGTTTCTTCCTCTTCTTCTTTTTCCTATTCATCTGTGCGTTTATCATGGCTTGCATAATTTGCGTCGTATTCGGATCATATACGATCGGATTATAATATTGTTTGCCTTTAATTGCCGCTATTATAAGAAACAATAAGTAGCCTCCAAATGCCAAAAAAGCCAAAACGGTAACGGATGATTGGAATATTTTGCTAACGCTTTTCTTTTTTTCGTATTTTTTATCTTCTTCTACGTATTGTACATAATAACCGTCACCTTTGTCTTTAATTTTTTCGTTTTTGTAAAAAGGTAAAGCTTGCGGATTGATGCGTTCTGAAATGAAATTTGTTTTTGAATTAAACATAATAATGATTAAACTTATCATATATTGAATATAATGCATATTACTAAGTTACCTTCAGGTGAAAATGTTTCAGTCACTGTATCATGATCAGTTTCATTATTATCAGCAACATTCTGTATATTTTTTTGAATATTTAAAAGTGCTTCAATTGGTAATTCACTTAAAGAATCGACATCGATTAGAGAAGAAAAATCTTTGGAACTATCAGCTTGTGTGGCTATAAGTATCACTGTTATAATATTTACATTCCGCATTGTGTCGCTAAATTAACCTGAAGAACAGAAGCAAGACGATTTTAAGAGCAATTTTTGTTCTGGTTTAGTGTGGAATTTCTTCAACCGCACCAACAAAAGTTTATTGTACAAAAATACTAAAAGCGACATCCGATTTGCAATGACGATAGATTAAAAAAAAAAGCTCCTGGTTGAGTGGTTTCTAAAGACTCAAATTAAAATCACTAAATAAAAAGTAAAAAAAAAAATGAAAATGGCAGAAGAAACTGTTCAAATAAAAAAATTGTGTATAGTGAAGATTCATACCAAATTTGGAATTTCCAGTTGCATGTTGTTGTTGTTGTTAAAAGTTTAACTCACAAACTATAAACTTTAAACCAAACCATAGACGATAATAATATGATTATGAGTAAAAGCCTGTTGACCTTACCATCATAATTTTAATATTTTATCATCGCATGTGGATCCACATCTGTAAGAGAAAGAACATTAACAAATTTTACAGCTAGACTTTGATAAGATAATAGATCAAAAGATGAAGAAGCTAAAGGAGCTTTCAAAATTAATGAACATGTTTGTTAAAAGTGTAAAAGTTGAAATCATGATAGCAAATTTTGTAAAAGCTAGACATTTTTCAAACAGCAAAGCACCTGGAAAAGACGGAGTCATGGCAGAAATGCTAAAATACGGCGAAAAAACAGTTATCAATACTCTCCATAACCTTCTAAATAAAATACTGAAGGAAAAGAAACTTCCAAACAACTGGAATTAATCCATAACCATCATCCTTCATAAGAAAGCAGATAGAACAGACTTGAAAAACTATCGACCTATAACACTCCCCAATGTAATTTATAAGCTCTTCACAAAAATTCTCACCACCAGGCTAACAATTAAATTCGATGGTTACCAATCGAAAGAGCAGGCCGGCTTCAGAAAGGGTTTCAGTACAAGTGACCAACTATTAACCATGAAAATCCTAATAGAACGAGCCAACGAATATCACATCCCACTGTATAATGCATTTATCGACTTCGAAAAGGCTTTTGATAGGGTTGAACATTGGGCATTAATTAATACCAGAATAGAATACAGATACACAGACCTAATAACCAACATATACATATAGCGAAGCAACAATAACTGTTAAAATCCATGAGGGAACAAAACCAATACCTATAGGAAGAGGTGTCAGACTGGGCGACACAATATCACCCAAACTTCTCAACCAGGCCCTGGAAGATATTTTCAAAAAACTAGACTGGAAAGAAAAAGGTTTAAAAATATGCGGACAACACTTGAGCAACTTAAGATACGCGGATGATATCGATAAGAAAGAAGAACTGACGGAAATGTTGGAAGAACTTTACAGTAGCTAAAAACATAGGCCTCAATATGAACTACGCTAAAACTAAAACAATAACGAACACAAACGATGACATCACAATCAGAATAGGACAGGGAAAAATAGAAAGAGTCGACGAATATATATATATATATATATCTAAGACAAATTATTAAACTCAATAAAGAAAACCAAACAGCAGAAATCAAGAAACGAGTTAGATTAGCTTGGGCAGCATTCAGCAAATTAAGCTACATCTTGAAAAATAGAAAATATCCAGAATACCTGAAAACCAAAGTTTATAATCAATAATCAATCCTGTTCTCACCTATGTATCCCAAACATGAACACTTACAAAGTCAACCATGGATAAAATAACAAAAGCACAAAGTTCAATGGAAAAACAAATGTTACATGTGGAACTGATAGATAAAAAGAGGAACGCAATAAAAGAGAGTGAGAGACGTTAGAAAGGAGGTAGCAAAATTAAAATGGAAACTCGCTGGTCCCAATATCAGACAAAAAGACGACGGATGGAACAAATGTATCTTGGCTGGATACCTTGGGAGAATAAAAGAAGTGGAGGAAGACCCCAGATGAGGTATGCTGATGACCTGAAGGAGCACGCTGGAACTAGGTGGATGAACATGGCAATAGACAGAGAGAAATGGAGAAGAACTGGGGGAGGCCTACGTCTAAAGATGGACTGAAGAAGGCTGAATAGATAGATAGATAGATAGGTAGACATATACATTTTGCTGAAGATTGTTTTTCAAGAACAAAGCAAACACGGTGTGAAATATGCAAGAAAACAAATCATTCAGAAGATGGTTTCATCAGAAATAAAAAGCAACATGTACAAGATAACAGACAAGCAGGAAATTCAAAAAAAGTAAGAAAAATAGCTTTCTTGACAGAAAATAAAAATAAAAAACACTAAAACTGACATGAAATTTATAGTAGACTCTGGTAGCTCATCACACATGGTAAAAGACAAGGCCTTATATTCAACTATGAAAGAAATAAGTTAAAATGTTATGGTTGCTAAAAAAGATAGAAACATGAAAGCACTATAAGAAAAAAAAGTGTTGAAAGTACAGCATCTATCTTAAAATCTGCCTGATTTGTCTCACAGAAAATAATGGTGGAGTGTATTTTTTCAAGGATAAAGTTGTAATAAATGAAGGTGTTGCTGGTCAATCAAAATTATGTTTAAGTTGGTGCTGAGAACAAATTAAAACACAAAAGAGAAATGTGTCATGACAACCATGATAAATAGTGTGTGTCATTAGTTTCTTAAAAATCTAGAGCAGCACATTTTTAACTCCGATATCGATTAAAGAAGTTTATTGAAACACACTGAAGAAAGAGTTGTTTCATCACTATCACAAGCTTCCTCAATAGAAGGATGAAGTTGAAATAATAAAAGGAAATAAAGAAAATGGTCTTTACGTTGTAAAACTAAACTCAGAAGATGAAAGACTTTTGGTTGAAGAAAATAACAATAGCAAAAGTTGGCATAGAAAATTGGGTATAATCCAGGAATTGTAAATATGAAAAAATTATGGGTATTATTAACATAAAAAAAAAATGACTGAGAACAAAACTGCTCCACTGACCAAATGGATCAAGATTTTTCTGTTCTGTAGCAAAATCAGTGATCAAGGCTTCTGTAAGCCAAAGATTCTACCGTTGACTAAAAAAGATGGTAAATTCATTGCACAACAAACAAACAACAACAAAATGCACAGTTGACAACCAGAACCTATTTGATAATAATAATTATAACTAATACAAAGTTCACAAGCAGCGCGCAGGAAAGTTACGTTGGGAAAGCTCCCAACACATGAGTCAAGTGGCACCTTGTTTTAAAGGTATTTTGATTCTCGTCACCACTGCGTATTTTTTTTTTTGAAAATCGAATGATTAATTCTCAAGATATTCACTGCCAAAGTCCCCCTTGAATACAAAATTGACGTGTCCTAGCGTTTTTTTTTTTTTTTTTAATCGACCTTAAAATACCCCAAAACGCCTTTGTTTCGATGTTCGTGAAACACCCTGTATAAAGCGAGACTAATGATCAGAGGTTTCGAACTCTATAATGAAACATTTAGTTCTCGGTTTCGCTGATAATATTGTGTACCAGTCTCCGATTTGGAGCTCTTGAGTTATTTGGGGAGTTTTTTTGCTATCATGTAGTCATAACAGCCAGATCCCAAATTTAGGCTACTCCAAAACCAACAAATAAAAATATACCAGAGGAGACGTTGGTCCGCAGACTATGAACTTATTAACACACATCTACAGCAAGAATTCTCCAGCATCACTTAACTATGAATCCCCAGAAGCCTTGTTTAACTCAAAAAAATTTTAAACACATTGAAAAAAAGAGAAATTTGTGGCACAAGAAATTGGAAAACAACTCTGAAAATGACAACTTGTACTACAGGAACCCAACTAACTTCCCCAAAACCAAGATAAAACAGTCTAGAAGGAAATATGAACAAGAATTGCTAGCCTCTTCTGAAAAGCAGTTTTATTCCTACATAAACAGATCTCTTGGTTCTATTACACATTTCTCACTTAGGAATGTAGCCACTTACTTCACCCCTGATGATGAGAAAAAAGTTGTCAATTTGTTTTTTAAAACAGTTTTAGAGTGTTTTTATAAGAGAAGATCTAATCCATATGTCCGACTTGGATCCTGATACATTCTGTAAATTGTGACTTTTACACCCGAGAAATTGGAGACTGCATTCAAATCACTGATGCCAGATTATAGTCCAGGAGACTATGATGGCAGGATGAAATCCCTGCCATTTTCCTGAACTGTCACTTTTTCTCTCAGCCATGATGAACAATCTTCTTAGGTATGGCAAACTACCAAGGGAATGGAAGAATGCAATTGTAGTGCCTACTTACAAGAAAGGCAACAAAAATCTGCCTGTGAACTATGTTCATTAGCTTAACAAGCAACCTTTGCAAATGCATGGAGAAGGCCCTGGTATCTGAGATGACTGGATTTTTGCTCGGAAATGGAATCATTCCACCTTCCCAACACCTTCCTAGAAGGTCCACTTCCACAAACCTGCTTACCAAGGCTCATGACTGAACAAGGGCAGACGAGTCTGGCTAGTCTGTTGATGAATTTCATCTGGATTTTGAAAAGTCCTTTGACAAGGTACTGTTTGGGCGGCTTCTTCCTAAACTCCATCAGGATGGTATAAGAGAACTTCTACTCAACCTCATCCAAGATATTCTGCAGGATCAGGATCTGACAGTTCTGTGCCAGGATAGAGTCCGTGAAGTCAAATTCCTGTGAAGTTTATAGTTGTGTTTCCCAAGGCTCAGTCCTTGGCTCTCTAGTCTTCCTTGTTTATATAATTGATCTGCCAAATAGATTGAGGAGTCAGATGTCCTCGTTTGCGAATGATAGGTACCTGTTGTTAGAGTAATCATGTAACGCAAAATGGAAGCCTCTAGAGGGACATAGATGCCATCAAACAGTGAACAATGACCTGACAAATGCCACTGAATAACTCCAAGTATTCAATTCTCCACTTGAGCAAAAACAACCCCTGGGCCCTTATTCTTGAAACAGAGGAGCAATGTTCCCCAGGAGAACGAGGGTTTCCTCTTTCCTAATGATATGCAAATGATAATATAAGTAACAAAGACGGAACACTCGTTCTCCTGGGAACGCTGCTTCCCTGTTTTAAAAATAAAGACCCTGGATGGAATACTTCAACCAGGTAATCTGTATTGCTGAATAAAGTGATTTGGGAATTGTTGTCATTGAAGCCATGAAGTGGGAAAATCATATAAATGGCATCATAAACACGTCGAATTCCGTGATGTAGGTACTTGATTTCCAAGGCATTTAAAGATCCCACACCCCAATTGCTTGTAAAGCTGTACAAGGCTCATTGAATAAGAGCCAGGAAATTTTATTGAAGCCATGACAGACAAACCCTACAAGTACTTGGAAATCCTCCAGACCCATAAAATAGAACATGAAGAAATAAAAGCCATAATATTTAACAAAGAATTCAGCATATAGCTATGCCATATCCATTCTTCAGTACTCATTCGTATCTAATGGTTAAATATGGACTCAAACGGATTTAGATGCAATAAACAGGAAGATTAGAATAGAGCTTACAACATACAGAAAGCACCATCCAAAAGCGACCATTGAAAGAGTAACTCCCTTAAAGACATTGTCGTTTAATAAAGTTTTGATTAACAATAATTATTCTCCCTCAATAATCGCTCACTATTTCTTAAGTTATCTTTGGTGCGGTTGAGCCTCGAATCCTAATATTTCCGCTAGGCTATTAAAATATTTAATTGGCGTTCCCTGATTAGTAACTGTGGTATGAATTTTTCAAATCACTGAACCAGGTAATGTCGTCTTTAAATTGTCTAGAAATTGTATCACATAGATGTGCGTGCAAGTTAAAACAGTTCGCCTTTTATTCACACCTATGTCGGTTTCTATAATCATTATTACAAGTTACTTTTATTTAACTTGTATATTAATGTTGTCGGTTTCAGGCGAGAAAATTGATGAAAATGTTTCAAACGTGGACTATTCAAGTGAAGCCTCAAAGTTAGTTAGTGAAGCGTATTATAATGATACAGCAAATGGAAAAGTCGAAGCTACATCGATTACCAATAAGATTTTCACTGGATTGTTTAAGATTCTAGGTTTTGATAGTGAGAAAATTGGAGCTATTGCTGTTAACGGACTTATATTTTTGGCCCAACTAGTAAGTAGTATTAACGAATTTTGCAATTGCATTTTCCTATCCATATTGAACCAAGAGTAAAAAAATCAAGTATACTACTAACCATATTTTTTTTCTAGTTGGGAACATCTTTATTAAGCAATACATCTAGAGCGTACGAAGTCAAAGAAATCAAAAACCTCAACTTAGAGACTTTAATACCGATCGAACTTGGTAAAATAACGAATCAAAGTCTCACAGAATATGTGATGGAATACGTAAAAGAAAGATTGGATGACGATAAGAACGGATGTGTGCAATTATTAATTTGCAAAATTGCTCCATTTGTTTGGAAAATGCAAAATTACTTTTTTAATAATGATACGAATAGTGAGAACGAGAATATTATATTTTCTTTTCTTCCTTCCAGAGCTGAATTATTGGAGCAGAGTCAAGCATGTGGAAATAAATACATTTGTTCCTTATAAATTTGATGATGTAATGATACTCTAATTATGAAAAAATAAATCGATGAAATGAAATATGTAGTAATACAAACCTATTTTCTCAGTCTTTCTGAACTATCAATTCAGGTCGAAACAACCTGGAAACGTGGCAACTGATAAAATTTATTAAAAGTCTAACATAAAATATTAAAATAAATACAACTATATAAGTTCCTAAGTAGGTAGGTATATCATTATTAATAAAATATGCATTAAATCAAAATCTAAGCGTTAAAAAATTATAATGAGATACTCCACAAAATCAATCATAATTTGGATTCTTCGAATTCCTGTCCAGAAAGAAAATAGAATTCTCCGATCGGACTGTATATGGCGGTATCTGAGTCTACTCCAACTTCCCTTTTGGTTTTAGCCTTCATTGTTTGGACGCAAACGAATATACTGAGGGTGCAGATCAAAGAAAGGGAGGCAATTATTATTAGCCAGCTGGGATGAGTTTTCAATTCTGTCAGCATGTCTTGTACATATTCCATATTATCTGCAAATAATAATAATGTTCGATAGGTACTTAAAAATTGAGTATTCCCTAGAGTCATTTCGAATTAGGTATTTAACTTAATTACCCAGTAAACACATCTGTTACATTTATGTAAAGTGTACCTATATAAATTCGGGATCATTTTTTTCACCAGCATCAGTTTTATTCCAAGTTTATATAAATACTATGTTAATTAATGGTAACTGTGTATATGTAGAGTTCACCTAAAATATTAAATTATATATTTACTTAGGGTTTTATTATCATATTAATGTGGCTTCGTATTCAAGATAATCGGTTTAGAATTTGATCTTATTTCTGTACGAGGCGATGGCTAGATGAAAATGACTGCAATATAGATCACAAAAATGGAAAAGCTGCAATATACAAAGGTAAAAGTACAGTATTTGAGGCAAATATAATTCATAAAATGTATAAATAAAGTTTCAATATTTTGCAGAAATAAGCTTTTGTTGTTAACAGGATAAATTTCTCTGAGCTTTGGCACGAACGTTTTGGACATCTTAGCTACAGCAATCTTCAAAATTTAGATAAATTATACAGTTTAGGGATTGGAAAAACATGCAATGTTGACAGTTGTGATAATATTTGTATTCGAGGCAAACAAACGAGGTTACCACACAAGCTGGAGAAAGTAAGAGGCGACTTCACATAGGTACCAAAAGCAGTCAGCACTGGAAAATTTGATAGTCAGATTTCAAATTTACTAAAACCTTATTTAGTCTAAAGTCAGACACATTAAGGATTTCAGAAGGTGGAATAATTGTGAGTTTTGAAATAGTATCGGATGGTGACAGCGAAGATAAGACATGTAATCAAACATCAGAGTTACCAAACAATGGAAGCAGTAAATACTTAAAATGTGGGAAAGAAATTATTATACCTGGAAGTTACACGGTCAGAACAGAATATTCTTCAGGCACGAAAGCAGGAGATGCAAAATGTATTTTTAGAATATAACGTGATAAAGAAGGTCAATAGGTATGACGCTAGAATTATGGCCAGAGGATTTTTGCAAAGAAAAGGGTATGATTAAACGGAGACTTATGCCCTATTAGCACATTTGACGTACGAGTGCTGTTGTCAATAGTAAATCAGGAAAATTTATTAGCTCACCAAATGGATGTGAAAAACGCATGTTCACATGGATTTTGGACTGAGGAAGTGTCATTAAGTTACCAGATGGTTTTGGAAATGAATCAAGCTAAATATACAAGTTGGAAAAGTCACTTTATGGGCTCAAAAAGGCTCCAAGAACTTGGAACCTTTTTAAAAAAGTTTGGTATGAAACCTACGGTTTGCCAATGAAAAGTGTCTCTACTACAAATGGAAAATAGAAGGCTATATTAAAATTTTTCTACTTGTAGATATACGTAGAGAAGAGAACTTTGACTAGTAATGATATTTCAAAATTAGAAGAATGTAAAAAAGTTCTCAGTACAGAATTTCAGATGAAAGATATGGGAAAACTTAAAAAGTTTTCTCAAAATAAAAATTGGAATATCTTCTGCAGGAAGGTATATTTTTGAGTCAGATACCCTAACTCAAAAATTTGCTAAAGCCTTTTGAAATGAAAAAATGTCACTCAATAAAAAGGCCGATGGAATTTGAGTATCAAGACACAGAAACGTTAGAAGAATCTGTCATTGATAATGTTGTGTACTCAACCTGATTCAAGTTTTGTTATTAAACTCTTGGGGAAGTAGCCTAGACAAGAAATCAACAACTGTTGTGAGAAGGGCTAAAGAACTTGAGGAATTGCAAGCAATCATAGGGGAGACGCGGTAGAGGAATACTGAATGGTTCACTGCTAATCAATTGAATTTGAATCAATTAAAAACGGAGATGCTCTATTTTGCTTCGCGCTCTCTCTGAGATGTTGAGTGTCCAGAAGCAATTAAGTTTCTGGAGGTACATGTCGACTCTTAACTGTTATAGAGTATTCACATTGATGAATTATGCTAAAGGCTCAGCTTCAAGCGTTTATGCACTCAGAAGTTTGGTGAGTGTGGTATTTGAGAGAGGTTATTTTAACAGCGCGCATATTACGCATGTATCGAATCAGGGCTCGCCTATGCAATGTTGGCTTGTAGTCATGCGTCCAACCTTGGGAGCGGTTTTGGGCTTCAAAGAAAAACCATAAGAGTTCTTGTTGAGCTCCACTGTCGAACTAACTGTAAACAGAGTTTCATTCATTCAAATAATTTGACAGTCCTATGCCTCTATATTTTGCAATGTCTATGGCATACTAAAAAAACCTACAAGTATGAAACACATAGTATTATTCACGACCACCATACTCCAAAAAGAGACAACATATATACAGGATGTTTCAGGGAAAATAGTCCACCCTGAAAATCTTTGAAACTCCCTTCATCCCCTTACCCTCTACAGCCACCCTATGCATTTTTTTAAATGGATAGTGGGGTTGAGTGATTCTTCCATTAAAAGGTAATTTTATTCTCTACATGACCCTGTTTTTGTTTTTTATTTCTATCGGCACGTTCTTAAGAATTATGGATGAGGGAGTCTGAATATCATCAGATCATTGATTGTATTGAAGAAAATAAAAAGGTTACAATTATTAAATTAAATGTTGAAAAAAAAGATCTGGAGGTCTAGCAGGCCATCCATTGGTACCTCTCCAGCCAATCCATCGCCTAGGAAATTCTTCATTGAAAAACTGACGAATGGGAGCAGCGTAATGTGGAGGTTTACTAAAATTGATATTCAGACTCGTTCATGCATATTCCTTAATAACGAAACGATAAAAATAAAAAGCAAAAACAGGGTCATGTAGAGAATAAAATTACCTTTTAATCATGATACCTTGATTAAGTCATTTAAAAAAAAAAATGTGGTGGCTCTGGAGGGTAGGGGCATTAGGGAAGAGAAACGCGGGAATAAATCATAACATGCCCGCTCAACATTAAATTTGACGTGTCCGGCCGTTTTCAGCTAGAAAATTCATTTTCAAAGATTTTCAGGGTGGACTGTTTTCCTGGAAAACCCTGTATATAGATTTTCATAGAATTCATAGAGCGAAAACAATGTAGTCAATATTGTAAGTGATATTTAGTTAGATGCCTCGATATGTGTATTTATTTGTTTATTTATAAATTTCCTCCCGTAATTGTTCAAAATTTGAGCCTGTTCGGTAAATACTTGTTCTACTTAGGGTAGAAAACTTGACTAGTGTAAACATTTTTGTAATGTATTTGGCATGAATAAATATTGTATTCTATTGTTTTCTATTATATTCTTGAAGTTTGGTCAGAAAATGGCTAGTTCGTAAGCATCTAGTATGTTGAAGTAGGTAGGTACCTATATGCAATTTTAGCTCGACAAAGCATTAAAGCAACAAAGTGTTTTAATTTTTGTACCTGGTCCATGAGAATTTGACTGCAACCCCACGAGGAAGATTTTCAGTGAAGAACATTTTCACTAGTTTGCTTTGTAATTTTAGATGTATGTCATTCGGATCTGAAATGTTAGCTTATACATCGAAAACCGTATCCACAGTCTCTACTTTGCTAGTAATTATATTACCATTGGGTTTGGTTTTTATTTGATGGCCTTCCAAAGTTTAGAAGAAAGTTCCAGCTTTGAAGCTCAACGTCTCAAAAACTATATGAGATAAATGATTCAATTTTATTTTATCTTGAAAAGCATTTCTGATTGAGAAGATGATGATTATAAGCGATTTTGTGAGGCAATGTCGAATGATCAAAATTTTTCAGTACAAAGAATGAAAAAATCATTTTCAATTTTTTACACGCCCTAAAACCTCTAAAAGAAAAATCACGACAATGCTTTTCCACTAAACTTGATTCCCTCTTACGATTGGTAAAGTCAAAAGTTAAAAAATTTAGAAAAATCAAAATTGAAATTTTAGGTATAATAGGTAAATACTTAAATTCAACCCTTTCCGTACGGCGGGTTTTCCGAAAATTTGTACCCTACAGGGTCCTTATTCTTGAAACAGGGGAGCAGCATTCCCAGGAGAACGAGTGTTCCATCTTTCTCAATGACATGCAAATGTTAATATCAATAACAAAGACGGAACACTCGTTCTCCTGGGAACGCTGCTCCCCAGTTTCAAGAATAAGGACCCAGACGGAGTGTTTGACATTGCGGCACGGACGGGTGTCGACTATGTGCGACATTGAAATATTACTAATTACTTCAGCATCAGACGATCCGCAATGGCTATCGTAACTTATTTTTTGTTTTTTTGCTCTTGGAACGATCCCCGAGGGACCAGCTACATTCTCTGACGACATCTTGAGCCTTACTGGCACGAAAATACAAACGGATGTCGCATATGATCGACAGTGTCGATATGTGGCAGTCGCCCTGGACTTGCAAGGTGGCCGGATATCGCATATGATCGACGGTGTCGACTATATGTGGCAGCCGCCTGAGCGTTGAGCATACGGTGTACGCAAATATTGAGACACCAGTCTGTATGCCAAATCTAAAAATTGAATGCGTCGCATCCCAACCGACAGTCGTCCAGGAGACAGAATACATGCCGTCGACCATATGCGACAGCCGTCCGTGTGGCACATTTCCTCGGTGTCGCATAGGCTGCGTCAGCCGTACGGAAAGGGTTAAAGCTCTATTGGATGTTTTAAATACCTATGGAGTGCGAGGAGTCGTGTTGGACTCATTCGCGAGTTATCTTGGTGAAATAAAACAGACGCAATAATTAATGTTTTGAGTGACACTTTGAATGCGCAGATCGGCATACCACAGGGTACAGTACTTGGACCGTTACTATTCATAGTATATATACACTCCATAACTTCATTTATTATAAGGGTAGTGTAATTTCTTATGACAATGATACAGCAATTCTCTTCAAAAGGTCCTCCTGCCAAAGCGTCAAAAAAATAGCAATAGCTAGTCTCCTAAATATTGCAATTTGGTTTGAAACTTTCAAGCTGACTCTGAACATTACAAAAACCAACTATATGGCGTTTTCGCTCACTTCTGTCAATCCCCCGCCATTTACCACCCTTCAGTTGGGTAACAGACATTAGGAATGAGGTGTGTTAAATACTTGGGTGTCCTGATTGATAATCACCTCAAATGGAATAATCATGTTGAACGTCTAAGCAATAATATCCGTAGACTTATATTTAAATTTAATTTTTAAGAAATATCTTACCCAAAATTATTGATAACTATACTATATAAAGCGACAGTTGAGTCATTCCTAAAATATGGATTGCTGTTTGGGGTGACTTGTATGATAATTCATTTCAATTGAACATTGTTCAAAACTATATCCTCAAAGTTATCAAAAACAAATCTTAACTGTATTCCACATCACTTTTATACTGTGATGTTAGATCGCTTTATATACCTACTTACGGTATGCCTGTTTATCTATCAAAACCCTGATATTTTTTCCATTGTAAATCACCCACATAATACGAGAAACAGGACAAATAGACATCTTATTGTTATACGCATAGTCTCATCCATAGGTTAGAGTATTGTCAACTACTTAAGTAAATACCACTCTGTACATCAATTTTACTAAAGTGTGTCGACGAGTCAGCATTCATTTGGTATAAATACAGCTCCAAAATCCATTACCGGCAGACTAAAGCTAGTGCGAACTACCTCTAATGGGAAAAGCCCCTCTAGCTAACTCTCCTAGTAGTGCAAACTACCTTTAATGGGAAAAGCCCTTCTGGGAGTATTGAACGCCACAGACTAGGTCCAGTGCAAACTGAGAAAACGCCCTTCTGGACCTCTGTCTCAAAGCCAGCTTCAGTCTTCAGTCACGCCAAGTGTACAGAGGGCACATAATACAGAGTGGCCTATAAGTAGTACGTCCCTCCGTAGAAGAGACGTCATGATACCACTTCTAGGGTAATACTATTATTATTCAATACACATCTTATTATACCTATACTAAGCAAGTTTCTCTCTACCTGAACCCCATACCTACGCCCCCAAATCACGCTCCTGTTGTGACGTCCCAGGACGAAACGTATAGGGGTTCTGACAGTATATTGGAATTTTGTCAAAAGCCCAATTGTGTAACATAGAAATTCTTATGAAAACTGCCACTAGGGGTCGCGAGTTCAATTTGTGCCCGGTCCCTATCCTATATATTATATAGTTAGATAAAGTAGTTACGTAAATTTCTACTCTAAATTTATGTAGCTGTGTTTACTGGGTAATTATGATACCTAATTAACGTGGTCTAATTGTCTACAGTAAACAGATAAAATTGATAAAATAATCTTTACCGAGTAAGAAGGTACGTACTAAAAACGCTTTTAGACAATGTTTCAATAATTACTGACTAAATACATAATTAAATTAATTTTCAATCTCAATAAAATATGTATGTTTCAATAGGACTTACCTATAAATAGGTTTCCCAATAATAAACTAAATATTTAATAACTTTCCTTTTTACTTAACACCCACCCAACAGCCACAGCTTTAATGACTAAAATAATTAGTCTACGATGTGCATTATTATTAAAGTTTATTGTCATTTAAAAATAAATATTCTTATCATATTTATTAGTCACAGGATAGCAAATGGTTTAGCCGTAGTGGCAGATAATTTTTATCTTTTTTTTTTTTGTTGAAAACTAGCGCAAAATTTTTTAATGCAGTCTATCTAGATAACAATGTAAATATTATTATTTACCTAATTATACCTATAACAATAATCTTACCGTATCTCTACAAGTTCAAATGTTCGAAATTTTTTAGCGGTTTCTAATCTTTTTTATCTTATAGTGTGTTAAGTTAATTTCAATATGAAACCACCTACCTATACATGCTAAAAAAGATATTTTGAGATTTATGAAGTTTAGTCAAGTAGAAGCTTTTAAATTAATGCAAGCTTTTTGATGAGTTGAAACTAGATACATATAAATCTAGGTAACAAATTTCATTAAAAAAAAAAAAACATTTAGATTGATACAAATTTAATTAGTTTTAAAAATAGTCTCCAGTTCATGGCAAAGCTGATGTCTGCTATTCGACTTTGCCGCTTTCAGGTCGCAAAGAATTTGAACTTTGCAATTTGTATCACATGAAGGAGTCACTGGTGAATTTCTGTAATAATTTCTGCAAAAAAAAAAATCAATGTCAGTCAATAATTAATATTTTTAAAAATTAAATAATAAATCAATGGGTGGTATGAATAAAAACGAAGTACTTTTTTTACTACCACAAGTATTAGTGTATGCTATGCAGTATTTACTTTAAAAAGAAGCATTTACTAATTTTCGCTGGTTTCGACATGTAGTATCTACTTCGTTTTTAAGTAAATACTACGGAGAATCTACTAATACTTGTAGTAGTAGCAGATATTTCGTTTTTATTCATACCACCCAATGTCAGTCAAGTATTAATATTTTTAAAAATTAAATAACATAATTCAGGTGAATGCGCTTAGGCTTGAAATATATTATAATGATCATCTTTTTATATTCTGTAATTATGAAAGGCTTGGCCTTTAGTTATAAAGTGATTTATATGATGATACAAAATATTTTTTGAGCAATGCTAATAAAATATTTGTGAAGATACAAAAAAGCAAACACTAAAACTAAATTTAGAAAATGAAACTAAGGAGCAAACAAGTATAAATAAAGAAAACATGAATAATGACAATGACTTTGGATATGAAGAAGAAAATGCCATAAAAATGAAGACATTTTGAAAAAAAAAGACACACAAATAAATTTACTAAGAATAAGGCATCTCAACGTATCGAGAGGCAGTTAACAGTCCAGAAAAAGAAAAAAAAAAAAGTTAGAAGCAAAAGGAAAAGAAAAAGTGGCAATGAAACTTGACATTTTGTTGATCAGTCAAAAATCAAAGAAAAAAAAAAGGAAGTAGGTGAGGTGTTTCAGTTAAAAAATGCAATATATCTACATACCTATAAAATTCTTCAAACCTTTCTTCGTTAGTCACCATATTGTCTATTAAATTATTCCATTGCTCAGGTCTTAAACTTGCCATCCGATAAGCCTCTTTGGCGGAATATAATTTATACCACAGAGGTTCGTTGTTTGGTACGTTGGCAGTTTCCAGATCGAATGTCCATGTTTCATGATCTAAAACTTCCTACAAAAAAAAAGGTGCAATCCATATTATGTATTTATTTTTTAATATAAATAAACATTCAATTACTTGCCCTTGTGGAGTCTTCATGATCTCCATCGATATAATATATTCGATAAGCTGGATTGTAGTTTGTGTAGGTCGTTACAGACGGTGCCAAATATGCTACTGCTGTTGGTCTACCTAAATAGGATTATGTAATTACAATTATTACTGTTCATGCAAGCCAAAATATCGGTTATTGTTAAGATTTTCAAACCATACAAGCTCAAAAAAACTGGTACCTTGGTGGATACGCGTGACTAGCGCCATGAAAAGGGAACCACTACGGGAGAACCAGCAAGGTGAGGTACTTAAAACTTTTGTATTTGTTTGGTCTTTACAGTTCGTGAATCAAAAAACTTAATCTAATTATTTTTCATATCAGCACATGCACAATCAAATTTTGTTACAAAATTTGCAATATTAATTTTGGTTAATAAATAATATCTTAAATAAAATTATATTTCCAAAAAAAAAACAACATTATTACACAAACCAGAACCAATTATAATTTGCTTCAAAAATCATTAATTATCTTATTGTGGGCCAGCCAGAATCCAGACAAAATGTTTTGCAAATGTTTAGAAAACGTTAACAAAAAAATTCTTCCTGAAAATGTTTTTAATAAGTTTAATATCCATTTAAAAATATTTTGTAGATATTTCTAAATATATTTTTTAAACATTCCCAAACCAATGTTTGTACTAATATAATGGGTATTGTTTTTATTCAATTGATTATTTGAAAATTTTTTCTACAACTACCATTAGTACTAAGATTATATTAGTAATCCGTCACCTGTAAATTTCAAGTCAACAATGTTTTTGCTTTTCCACCACCTTTTCCGTTTATTCAATGCATCCCTCTTACTGTATTCGGTAGTCTCGTAAAAAACTTCGAATTCGTCGGCGTGACTGTGACCGTAGAATAACGCCTTTATGGTAGATTCGTAACGATGTACAATCTCATAGAAGTTTCTCGACCAAATTTTCATGCAGTCTGAGCTTCCAGGAGCAATGTGACCTGGAAATAATGTATCTATGTAAGTAATGGGTTTTTATTGTCTAATGTCAACAATATGAAACAGGGTTGGGGGCGACTATACCTATGATATGAACTTTTTCTCCCTTATTTTCCGCATGTTGCAATTGATTTACGAGCCATTTTAGTTCGCTTGCTGGATCGGTACTGTTAACAAGAAGCCACCTAAAGAATACAAATAATTTTTGGTTAATTGATGAGCTTAGATTTGATCTAGAAATCTAGTATGAACTAGGTGATGCATTTCTAGAAGATGTGCTGTTAGAAATACTGGAGAAAAAAAAATGCAAAAATTTAATGTCCTTACCAGCTTAAAGAATGACAATAGTTGGTATTGATGGAAATCAATCGAAAACTGGGCCTGAGCAGTACCGAATAAAACGCTCCACGGTGCACTGTATTGTTCGTAGCTTGAGGCAACCATCTGGACCACGATTTTCCTAATTCGTTGTATATCCAAGATGTAGAATGTGATGTATCTTTCATCCATGGAGGTGCAAAGCTGAAAATAAATATTTTCTATAATTCATCTTTATCCAAACGAGAAAGTTTGAGATAACATTACTTTCCGGATGGACTCGCTTCATGATTTCCTATTGCCGGAAATATTGGTGTGTCTGGAAAAGCTTTAATAACCATTTCGATGGTGGTCCTGATTACGTTAAGATTGTATTCTTTGGTTTGATTCCATATGTCGTGTGGAGGTAAATCTCCTGTCCACAAAATGTAGTCAATATCCTTTAACATTTAAATTAAATTAATGATGATAATAAATCCGACAAAAGTAATTCAAATTCCTTATACTGTAGACACTTTCATGAAAGCGTTAAATAAATATGAATACGATGTTTTTTTTTATTAGCATATCGAAAACGTGAGATATTCCAATTAAACTTATTACGTGGCAAAACGGGCACTGCCACTTTGTTACCCGCAAAACGTAAGGGAGAAGTTAATGATAAGATTTTGAGGAGGTGGGAAAGTTAATGGGTAACTAAAAAGAAAAAAATAATAAAAAGAGAAGAGAGAGTTGGTTGGTGGCTGAAATCTAGAAACGTGATTTCGTGTAAAGGGTTGCCGACTAGCTTCCAATGCGGAGAGGGGGTGGGTTAATTAAATAACTAAATATAGAGCGCCACCTGCTTTTTCCCTGCAGTACACGAAATCAACCGATATAACGAAAGCAGGAAACTTCTACGGAACTATAGCAGCACAACCTGAAATATAAACAAGAAGGAGGGACAAAAGTGAAACGCTTTGCTACAATCAGGTACGGGTTTTAATTAGAACTAGAACAAAAAAGGTTTGATTCCAGAGCAGCTTCGGAGTGGGTTTTCCGACCGCCCTAGAACACTGAAAATTATTTACATACTGGAACCAGAACAGAACAAGAAAAGAAATCGTCTAACCATATGTTCTTAAAATAGTATTTACAATAATGATTAATTACACTCAACTTGAGTCCCTAAATAAAGAAATAAAAAGTATAACAATTAACAGCAATAATACCTGAAATATAAATAATCAATAGACAAGCTTACTAAATGCAGTACCTTCGTAAATGGCCATTTAACCCCAGTGTACAAGTATTTACCTGTGCAGCATGTAATTATGGGATTGTTATTAGAGAAATATAAATCAATAATTAAAGTTGAAATAACAATAAATAGCCTGAGGGGCAAATTTAATGTTATGGAATAATATAGAAGGTATAGATAAATACTTAAAATTGAAGTACCTAATAGTACATAACCTGAATTTCATATAACAAAGGTAATAATTAATTGAAACTGAAATAACAACATTTAATCTGAAGGGTAATTTAATATTGTAGTGGAACTGCGTTGTTGTCGTGATTTACTCCAACAAGGGGTTGGTAAGGTAAGACAATACAACACACTTATCAAACCTGAGTAGTCCCTAATCTCTTGGGAAAACCTGACGGATGGAATTAATATCTTCCAGTGTTTCCGATGGCCTGGGACTGGATCAAGACCGCAACAAGAAGCCACTGGCCCTGGGCACTGAAGTTCAGTAACTAGGAGTCACTAAAGCTTCCAATGGTCTAGAGGAGGCTTAAGATTGGAGGTACTACTTGAAACACACAGTAAGCTCAACGTTTAACTCTTTACTCAAGTTAAGGACTAAGCGTGACGAATAAAAGGTGACATCTAAAGGTAAAGATTAAAGGCCTGAAACAAATGGACATTATAAGACAGGGAGCAATAGGTAGGTATGTCCAATATTCGGAATTTAACCATATAATTAACAGAAAATTATGCTTTTACACAGGCAATAGAGAAACACAGAGAAGATTAATAAGAAAAACCACTTACCAAAATTACTTTGGCCTTTAGGAACAAACAATTGGTCATGTTGCTCTTTTTCGACTCACAAAAAAAAATCCGCACAAGGCGATTGGGTGCTAAAATAACGGATTAGCCACCCTAGATCTATGAGCGAAAACTAGACAACTCAGAAAATCGGCAAAATGTGCCTGAGGAATTTTCCCGAACACTTAATCGTGAAAAGTCCTCGACCTGAATGACCTCTGCTTGTCCCTGCAATGTCCTTTAAAAAGTCTCTGTCAAAACTCCAAGGTGGAAGGTACTCGGGATTTTGATGGTAGTTGGGGCATGGTACTTATTCAAATTAAGTTAGTACCGGTCACTGACCCTATTTGGAGCGCTGTCAATCTAGTCAATCTACTCGGATCAGACAATCAGCTGTTCTAATGTAAATATTGTAATTTTATTTATTAATAAATTAACTGACTATTTATTTTAACCCTACCAAAAGGAAATCAATTCCATTATTAAACCTCTAACTTAATAATTCTGGGAAGAATGAAAAGTTTAATGAAAAGTGTGACCACAATTATCGGATAGAAAACAGTGGCTTGAGGAAGGTATGCTATTCAGAGAGGCGAATAAGCTTATTTCCTTTTATTTTGGCCCGGGAAAAATCATCCCGTAACAAATTTTGCTCTGGTTATAACAACATTCAACTTTAGCTTTACTTAATATTTTATGAGAAACAGTAACTCATAAATAAAGGTCAAAAGATAGCTTTTACCATCATAAGTTGATGGATATATCAGACTTAAAGAATCTTCCATAATTATGTGTTAAACTCCTTTAGTTTATCCCCAACTGCTGATCTGTCTTTGCTTTTTCTTTCCCCCAACTAAAATAAAATAAAACAGAAATGCAGGTTTCCATACAAATTTTATGGTTATGCGGCAAAAAAAGCCATAAAAAAGAAGACTGTCCTAACAAAGACCGAGCTAATGTGACTGAAAAAGATGAGGATGACGTATGTTTCATCACGGTGGAATCAGGAGAAGCATTTTTGAGTCATTCTTGAAAAATATCGCATACGAAATTTGATCCGAATTGGGCTGACAGCAATGTAAATTGAATGGGAAGCGTTCGAAATCATCATTTCGTATGCGATATTTTTCAAGAATTGGGCCCCAGACTAGACAGAAAATCATGATGTAGAATTTGTCGTAGATAGTGGTGCGACAAACCATCTGGTCAGACAAAGGGAAGAGCATACTGGAAGCAAAACAAGGAAACTTTAACTCAGAATTATGAGAAAGAAGGAAAATTGTGATAAAAGATGTCATACAGTGTGAAAATCTTTCCCATAACTTGTATGCAGTAAGAAAACTCGAAGAACATGGTTTGAAGTTGAATTTGAGAAATCTGTCAAAATCATGATCAGAGATATCATGATGAATCAAGATGAAATAATGAAAGGTAATATCCATTCACAATCCGATGTCC